>JAMPIV010006469.1:0-233733 GCA_024509875.1 Oreohelix idahoensis | reverse complement strand
TTTCAAGGCAGCTTATCCTCTTAAGCAGCTCTTAAGCTTAGCGTGTTTGGGGAAACTCTAAACTCACAATGAAGACCAAAGCTGCGGTATATAATGCCTGCGTCACCAGCACACTCCTATATGGCAGCGAGACCTGGACGACCTATGCTAAGCAAGAAAGAAGGCTCAATACCTTCCATTTGCGGTGTCTACGCCGCATCCTCGGCATCTCGTGGAAAGATAAAGTGACAAATGTCGAGGTGTTGTCACGTGCTGGCCTTCAAAGTATGTATACTCTTCTTAGACAGCGCAGACTTCGCTGGCTTGGCCATGTTCGCCGCATGGATGATGGTCGCATCCCAAAAGATATCTTCTACGGACAGTTAGCAGATGGCAGGAGAACAGTTGGGCGACCACAGCTGAGGTTCAAAGATGTGTGCAAGAGAGATATGAGGGCACTGGACATGGATCCAGCAACATGGGAGGATGAAGCTGCCGATCGCACTAAGTGGCGATGCTATTTACGGCGCCACCTTAGATTGGGCGAAGAGAGGCTCACACAAGAAGCAGAGGTGAGGAGAAAACGTCGAAAGGAGCACCAGGAAAATAAGCAGCTGAGGGCTGTCACCTCAGGGGCGCATTCCCATAGTCAGTTATGACTGAAGGGGCTATTTGTTATATGCTGATTTCTTTGTGGTTGATTGAGTGCGTGCGTGTTGGAACAATCACTCACAACACAGGTACGCACGTAGAAGTCATTTATGGTTATAACGGCAGGTGTACTGTTAACGAATGTTTAATACACCACAACACGCCACGTTAACACAGAATACACAGTTATAGTCAACTACAAGTTATAGCAATACAATAATAAAGTACTTCTCACATCTCAGAATCATGCAGATACTTCAATATCCATGACCTCTTTAAAGATACTCCTCAACTCAGCGCTATCCACCTATACTCACATTAGCGCTATAATATTCTAAATATGGCCTCCTCACAGATAGCAAACGGACATCATCGCCGTGCTACTGCATCACTATGGTATCCTCCAGATACTCCTCCTGCGCTATAAAATATAATAATGGATCCGTAAATATGGCCTCCTCACAGATAGCAAACGGCTCACATCATCGCCGTGCTACTGCATAAATAGCATCCTCAAGATACTCTCCTGTGCTATAAGATATAATACTGGATCCGTAAATATGGCCTCCTCACAGATAGCAAACGGCTCACATCATCGCCGTGCTACTGCATAAATATGGTATCCTCCAGATACTCCTCACATAATAATAATGGATCCGTTAGCAACCGGACATCCCGCCGTGCTAACATAAATATGGTATCCTCCAGATACTCCTCCTGCGCTATAAGATATAATAATGGATCCGTAAATATGGCCTCCTCACAGATAGCAAACGGCTCACATCATCGCCGTGCTACTGCATAAATATGGTATCCTCCAGATACTCTTCACATAAGCGCTATCCTAATAATGATGGATCCTTCTCACAGATAGCAAACGGCTCACATCATCGCCGTGCTACTGCATAAATATGGTATCCTCCAGATACTCTTCACATCATAATAATGGATCCGTTAGCAACCGGACATCCCGCCGTGCTAACATAAATATGCACAATACTGCTCACCCAGCAGTCTGCACTAATCTCACCTATCAACATGTCTTCACATAACACAATTATCCTCTCTAAGGAAATAATGGCCTTACATAAATCATGGCCTCTTATATTCAGCACTGTACAGGCTTACTATCAAGAACACACACTATCGGGCGACCTCTCCAGATCGATGCCCAAAACTCACTGCCCACGGGAATACACATCCTTCCCCTAAAACAGCTACGAGACCCGGCTGTTAAAAAACACCGTTCAGTCTCACTACTTGCACGGGCTAGCCACAAATAGCTAAACACCCGTATCTCAAAACAGTTCGGAGTGAACAAACCTCCACAATTGAACTGACTAGCGTTCACACGCTTTGTAACCTTACTTCTACTATTACAATTTAACATAACATTAAAGACAATCACGTCTTCAAGCAATGACAACCCATAATCTAATCTGCTCACCTAATATTTTCCAGATCACGCCCCCTTCCATTAAAATTACTGGTAACAGTTTGCCACACCGTCCGGGAAAAAATGATTTATCATTTTTTAGAAAATTTAAGATCCAAAAATTTAAAGGTTAATGAAATTATATGAAATACGTACAAAAATAAACTCCCCAAAAATTTAACTGTCAATGAAGTTATGTCAAATATCTCTTTAATTAATTCCCAAAAATTTTAAAAATTAATGAAGTTCTATCAATTACCTACAAAAATATACCTAGACAAGAGAACATAGCACATCTACAAAAATATCATCAATAAATGTAAGATAACGACTAAATCATCCAACATACTCATTCAAACATACCAAAATAAAAATTAATCTAATACAAAACCCAAGTTAAGTATACATAGTACAAACTAAACAGAAAATAAACTATCGTAAGAGAAAAGACAAAATATGAAATGGGAATATGATAAGAATCAAATAGAATCATAATTACACAATGAAGACAACAATTCCATACATGTAAAACAAATAGAACTATAAGAACCAATTACATTATCTAAAGTCATATAATTAATTTAACACTACAAAGAATGAAAGTATAAATAGCGTAACATGAAAAAAGTATACTAGAAGTATGAATTACATCAAAGATGAAACACGGAAGCATAAACAAAATATAAGATAATATTGAAAAGACAACAGAAAAGATGTAAAGAAATGACTAATAGTCAACAAAGAAAGATGACAGTAAAGATGCAAATGTAAAGAAAGTTGGTAACAACACCTAACAATAACTATCCAAATGTAACAACGTATTGTAAAATACAAAAATGCTAAAGTATATTTATATACTAACACAAAAAAGAAAGTTAATGACAAGCACAGCATAATAAGTAATTTAACTAAATTATAAACTTATACATAACTAAAAATAAATTACATCAACTATCACTCAAACAAAAAATTATTAACGATAACACACGTTTCGCATTGACGCATAGTCAAGCGCTAAGAACCAAAAAATACATCCAAGCATCACAACATTTTCAAAGAATTAATATCACTACATAATAGTAAGCTTAACATACAATCTAGCGCTGGCGCAGAAAAAATAAATATCACAATGTCCAAAACACATTTTCCAAAAAAGGTACAATACAAAAAATGTTTCTTAACGTTAGGTTAAATAAAAATAGTATTTTTATTTCTAAGTAATATGTAGCTATAATTAATAACTAACAATTAAATTAGCTGAGTAACATAAAAATAATCTTATCTTTAAACAGACACACATGAAAAACGTGTAAGTTTTTTTTTTTCTTCTTTTTAAAAAAAAATACATCACAGAAACGTTACATGGGCTAACACACTGTTGAACTGCTTACGAAGTTATAAATATATAAGTGTAATATTATTTATCTTAACTATGTATTATAATCAGATATCTAAATTCTTTAAATGAACAATAGTATCAGCCATCGCTGTTAATTCTACCCACTTAATTTAATACGAAATTTAAGTTAATTCTAGCTGACAAAAAATCGAATCGTTTAAATTATCAAATGTCATAATTGAGAAAAAATGGAAACCAAGTTTCAGAATACGTCCTTAACTTCAACGAAAAATCATTAATAATACATACAAGTATGTTTAAAATTACCTTTCACTAAACAATTAATTCAAATAATCTGTATATAAATATGTTAATTAAACATGGTATCAGACCCATGATGAAAAACAAAACCAAAATTTTAAGTAGTGCATAAAAACACTCAGGACTATCTACAGAAATGACTATTACATTGTCTCAGTAAATAAGTTTGTGCATAGAAATTATTTAATGCATAATTAAAATACAGTCATATAAGTAACAACCAACAAATAATTATGGCAATCAAATGTTACAAAGATTACATAATATTTCATTAACAACATATAAAGTTCTATACTAAAGAATACAATAACATTCAGTGTTTGTAAACAGAACAAAAAATAAACAGGACCTTTAAAAAAAAAATTCCTTCGAGGTCTTGCGAACATCTCATCAACACGCAAGGTGACATCATGACACGGTGGGTTAACGTACTGGCTAGGCTCGCTTGAATGGATAAATGGTACATAGTGATCTATATCTCTCGCAGGTAATGTCAAATTAGAATGGTGATTCCCCTCGCAAAGTCGCTCGCTGTGAGACAATACAAATGAAAATATCTATTTTAATCCATGGTAAGATTATGAGTGAACACGGAAAATTCACTTTACAATTACCCAAACTCCGTGGTGTAAGGTTGTGGCCCTCCTGCGATGTCAACAACTCTCGTCACATAGCAGACAACATAGGGACAACTTGATCTATAATTCACAGTTGTCAGTGCGGTAGGCTGAAAAAAATTTTACTACCTTCACAAGACCGAGATGATCTCTCAAATCTATCAGCATGACAAGCAAAAGCATTTAAGAACCTATTACCGTTCCCATTGTCGCGAGGTGTTTTGAGGAGATAGGACAGCTTGAATGGAATGGAAGAATACAGATAATAATGTCTTATTGATAGCTTCCGAGTTTGAAGAAAACTGCCTCTCCTCGGGAAATAGTGTACTAGAAATTTACAAAAAAACAAGAGAATTCTGGTGACACTAAACAAGATATTTTCTGGACGATAAATTCTTCCTCAGGGATCCTACAAAAGGACTGTGTAAAACACACAAGGTTGAGAAAGAGATTTGGTGTCCAGCCACAATTAAAATATCCCGACCCAATAGAAGTTAATTGAATTATGGCTGAGCCCCCAGGGTGTAGATTTATATTTAAAACAAAATACAACCCAAATAAAGTTAACAAGAAAAATAACAACAGACTCTGTTATGTTAAATTGGATAAAAGGGTATAGAATCTTTCATACATATTTTATGAAAAAAAAAGGTTTAGCTACACTGTTTAATAAAAAAAAATCAACTAGTGTTGGTCATCACTTGGACCAGAGATCTTTTCTATGGTAGGGTTGCTGGTAGGTATTATACTCAACTCTCCGAAGGCCTGTAGTAGCTGCGGAGATGATTTTGGTTCGGACTCTCTTGGTTTGGTATGCTCCAGCACTTTGGTCTCATAAACAGTTCTATGGGTTCAGAGGGGGTCAGAGTTTGCTTCCCTGGACTCAGTGCACATCACAGATAAGGATGGGGTAAGTCACCTCTGCTGAATATCTCTTCTGCTTATGGGATGTGTGGTATGGTTACTGGGTGATAGGATATGGTTGGGTATGGTATCCTATTTGATAGGGTATGGTGGGTAAGGATAATCTTGGGTACCATGGACTTGTACCCTGGTTTGTACCCTGGACCTGGTTTAGGTATCTGGTAACCGCAACCTGAGTTTTTGCTTTGTAACCGCAACCTGGGTTAGTACCTCGTAACCGCAACCTGGGTGGACTGGAAACAATTGAAATCCCATTAGTGGTTTCAAGAGCAGTCATCTCCTAAGTCTGATGGCCGGTAAGCGTCCATCAGAAATTAAATTAACACAAGGTTAACTACTATTTAGTAACTGTGTTATCTATTAGATATGAACTACCACTTCTTAACTGACATTATAGTGTATCTTGAGTTCTCAGTCTCTATCTGGCTGTCTGCTTATTTACAGCAGTGGTTTTCCCCATGTGGCAATGAGTTTCACAAACTGTGAGGTAGGGGCTGGGGTCATCAAATGGTTGAGAACCACTGGTTCACCTAGTGCCCATAGAGCAGTATTTTAATTCCAGGGTCACTGTCAACAATGGTTTGAGAACCACTGGGTAATAGTTTCCTATGCTGCTTTAACTTGGTGGGGTGTCATTGCGGCCAAGGTCTGAGAACCAATGATTTACATTCTTGCTTACTCAAGCAGTAAATCATTTGGAGGGTAGTCATGGTCTCAAGGCTTGAGAACTGCTGACTTACATTTTGTCAGTCAAGTGGTAAATTCATTAAATAGCTAAATAATTGCAAGCATTCTTAAAGTCCTGGTTCCTGTAGCAAATAACATTCATATACTGATAATAAAATAGTTCTTCAATCATACATAAAATAGTTCTTCAATCATACAACATGGTATATGCATAGGATTGCATTAAATACATGTAAAGAACCTTCCATAATGAAAAAAACACATTAATGTCCCTTATGTGACAAAGTGAGAAGAAGTGATTGAGACACTGTTATCAAGTTTGTAGTCTTGGCAGAGAACACAGAAGTCTTATAAGAAATAGAAAATAGAAGAACCACTAATACACTTCTATTTTTCTTGGATCAATATGCAAATTCCAAAGTAACAACAATAATGTACATCAATTGTTTTAACCCTGTCTTATTTCTGCCAGGCTGTGAGATAAGATCAGGAGTTAATTAGGTTTAGGAACTTTGCAAACTCATACATTGGTTTGAGTGATCTGTAAATATGCAAATAACAGTTATTGTCACTGAAAATGAAATGCATTTAAACTTTAACAAAAAGTTACTGCAATAGCAAGCTGTTGATAAACATATGTTTATTCATGTTATAAAATCAGCAGTATTAGATCTACTTACTTCGCTCAACGAATTCACTACCGATATTTGCAACCAGAAATGCCCCTCTCTAGGGCCCATAAACTCACGTCTGTTCCGAATGATGGTTAGTGGTCTAATGCTTATAATTCCCTCCTAAAATTCCAGCTGGTTCCCGGGCAGGGGTGGGCTGTGATTTGGGTGGCATTGTTGCAAATACATCTTTTGGTCGCATGGATATCAAGTTAACTTCGTTTCAACTCGCCCTAGCGTTCGTTCATCGTTGCCGGCTGTTTTACATGAGTTCCCTCTGTGAACCCAACACAGGTCACTTCCGGTCGTTGTACTGTGTTTCACCTTCGAGTTAGAAATGAATTTCGCTGGCTAAGGGAATAATTTATTACCTAGGACCGGTGAGAATCCTGAGCTGGTAAAATACTGTGAAATCTAGAGAGACTTTTCCATTATAAGAAATGAAAAAGATATCTGAAGGGAATAGCTAGCGAGAGATTTTAAGAAGAAGAAAAATAATAGACAGAAGAAAGAGTCAGTGAGAAGTCGTTCCACGACATAAGCCCCCTTTTGAAAGTTCGGCCAACGGCCAACTAAGTTCGAGCCGACTCTTCTCTTATGTCGGACACTACATTCATGTATCGTGTCCTCCATTCCTTCAATCCAAATATTTCCTCTTTTTCCTCTGTCGAACGGTATGCCTGTAATCCACACATGGCTATCCGTTTCCTCTTCAATAAGTAGTTGAGGTGGGTTGAGCAAGCCTGCTCGCAAAAATATCCCTCTCTTATTTTCTCCCTTATGGATCCTCCATTGAAGCTTGCCTCCTGGCAAAGAGCTTGCCCTAAAGCCTACACTCTGCTTACAATTGGATCTATAGCAAATAGTTTTGCGTGATGAGGTTGCCAACCTCATACACAACCTTATTTTAGTCATATTGCTTGACCTGTCTAAGGACACATACCTATCTCCCCAGGTATGAGAGCGTGTATGTTCTTCTATCCCTGTTTCTCCAGTGACAGAGAAAGATAAGTCTACCAGTTGTTCCTGCCCACCAGGTACCAAGGAAATTTGGACCTTCTTCACTTTCTGATCCCAGAGAGTGGGTGAGGTTATCGGAATTGACTGAAGACTAAGTGCTTGAGGCTCATGTTCCTCTTTAGCCATTTCTCCCGTGTTAAAGGAAGATATTCCTGAAACATGTTCCCTCCCACCAGGTACCAAGAAAATTTGGACCCGCTTCACTTTCTGATCCCAGAGAGTGGGTGAGGTTATCGGAACTGAGTGAAGTCTTAGTGCTTGAGGGTCCTGTTCCTCTACAGCTGCTTCTCCCATGTTAAAGGACGGTATTTCTGAAACATGTTTCATCCCACCAGGTACCAAGGAACTCTGGCCCGTCTTCACTTTCTGCATGCAGATAGTGGGTGAGACTATCAAAACTGGTTCAGAATTAAGTGCGCTGGGGTGGTCATCCCCTTTGCACTCTTCCAACTTTTCAATGAAAATATTGGAAGACGAGTTAGGCACTGGAGTCTCCAGAGCCTGTTCAGTCACGCCGTCTCTGGATCGTGCTGAGTCTCCTAAGATGATATATTTCCCTCCTTGCGGTATGGGGTAAATTCGTTCATCTAATATTGCGGCCTTTACTTTGCCGTTTACAAAGTTCGACCTAACTTCTACATAAGCTAAAGGCAAAATCATCCTTCTGTTGATTATCATGGGTGCTGTTACCTCAACATCCTCTTCGGTGACTTGATCAAGGTCGATAACAGAGGCTGAAACAAGGGCATCACACCCAAGACCTTGATAATACAAACAGGTGATTTCTTCTCCATTTACTGTGGCAGTCTCCACATTTTGAGAATCCCTGTATCCACTCCGGGCCTTCGTCAAGTTCCCATCCATGGTAGGGACCTTAGCTTTGTAAGAAGTCTGTGGGATTGGGTCTCGGCGCATACAGTCTAACTGATGTAAGTTGGCCGACAGGTGATGTTCAAGAACATCCCTTCCCTTCCCATAGGGTTGCGTAATCCTTTTCTGTTGAGTGATCCTATTTGGTTGAGCGATCCTATTTACCAGGTTGTTGGTGCGGTTGTTGTTGGTATGCCTGTTGTGAGTTTTTGCTGAGGATGAGGAAGGTCTCTTCAGATTATCAGCACTCCTGTGCTTAATCTTGTTTTCAGGATGGTCTAGATGTCTCCGTTTAGATATCCGTACCTCTGCTCTGTCTGAGCCTGAATCCTGAGACATAGACTTGGCTTCATGTGGTGCAGTTATATTTACCACTGAAGATGGTGATGCAACTGGCAAAGGAGTGGCATGATGAGTATTCCTAGATTCAAGTTTATCCCTGGATTCCATATTTGTAGGTTGAAACTGAGTTTCCAGTTCTTCCTTACACTGGAGGGATTTTTCTTGTCTTTGTCTCTCATGTTCCACATTCTCTTCCGTGTATTTTGCTCTCCATTTCTTCCTTTCTGCTTCTCTCATCCTGCATTTTTCCATCTTTTGTGAAACAAAAGTATCCAGTTCTTCTCCGGAGAGTTCACACTCAATGGCTAACTCTGTCCAGAATGTTCTCCACTCATTCAACTCTACAGATTCTTCCATTATATCCGTAGTGGTTCGTTGAGCGAGTATGAGATCTCTAACTCACAAACAATAATTAAGGCAAAAATACTTTCTATAGTCTTAACTATACTAAAGTATTACAAAACCATATATTAAATCAAACCAGCATTTATAACCATCAAATTAAAAATTAGTTAACAATAGGTAACTAATTTCCAGCAGTACCACCAAGAAGAGTTCTCATAACACAACTTAAAATCTGTGTTTCTTGCAAAAAAATTTATATGTATTTTAGTCTAGGGTAATTTATATGTCCCCTCTTTAATCTAATCCTAGACTTGGACACCAATAAGTGACAAGTACCTACAGCAGTAGTGGTCTAGGAAAGATAAAGAGTTTTCATATCTCAGACAAGTGTCTAAATATGAAATAAGAGTTTATCCCGGACACGAGCGTCCCAGTTGTCGCGAGGTGTTTTGAGGAGATAGGACAGCTTGAATGGAATGGAAGAATACAGATAATAATGTCTTATTGATAGCTTCCGAGTTTGAAGAAAACTGCCTCTCCTCGGGAAATAGTGTACTAGAAATTTACAAAAAAACAAGAGAATTCTGGTGACACTAAACAAGATATTTTCTGGACGATAAATTCTTCCTCAGGGATCCTACAAAAGGACTGTGTAAAACACACAAGGTTGAGAAAGAGATTTGGTGTCCAGCCACAATTAAAATATCCCGACCCAATAGAAGTTAATTGAATTATGGCTGAGCCCCCAGGGTGTAGATTTATATTTAAAACAAAATACAACCCAAATAAAGTTAACAAGAAAAATAACAACAGACTCTGTTATGTTAAATTGGATAAAAGGGTATAGAATCTTTCATCTTTTTTATATACATATAAATATGAAAAAAAGGTTTAGCTATACTGTTTAAATAAAAAAAAAACAACTAGTGTTGGTCATCACTTGGACCAGAGATCTTTTCTATGGTAGTGTTGCTGGTAGGTATTATACTCAACTCTCCGAAGGCCTGTAGTAGCTGCGGAGATGATTTTGGTTCGGACTCTCTTGGTTTGGTATGCTCCAGCACTTTGGTCTCATAAACAGTTCTATGGGTTCAGAGGGGGTCAGAGTTTGCTTCCCTGGACTCAGTGCACATCACAGATAAGGATGGGGTAAGTCACCTCTGCTGAATATCTCTTCTGCTTATGGGATGTGTGGTATGGTTACTGGGTGATAGGATATGGTTGGGTATGGTAACCTATTTGATAGGGTATGGTGGGTAAGGATAATCTTGGGTACCATGGACTTGTACCCTGGTTTGTACCCTGGACCTGGTTTAGGTATCTGGTAACCGCAACCTGAGTTTTTGCTTTGTAACCGCAACCTGGGTTAGTACCTCGTAACCGCAACCTGGGTGGACTGGAAACAATTGAAATCCCATTAGTGGTTTCAAGAGCAGTCATCTCCTAAGTCTGATGGCCGGTAAGCGTCCATCAGAAATTAAATTAACACAAGGTTAACTACTATTTAGTAACTGTGTTATCTATTAGATATGAACTACCACTTCTTAACTGACATTATAGTGTATCTTGAGTTCTCAGTCTCTATCTGGCTGTCTGCTTATTTACAGCAGTGGTTTTCCCCATGTGGCAATGAGTTTCACAAACTGTGAGGTAGGGGCTGGGGTCATCAAATGGTTGAGAACCACTGGTTCACCTAGTGCCCATAGAGCAGTATTTTAATTCCAGGGTCACTGTCAACAATGGTTTGAGAACCACTGGGTAATAGTTTCCTATGCTGCTTTAACTTGGTGGGGTGTCATTGCGGCCAAGGTCTGAGAACCAATGATTTACATTCTTGCTTACTCAAGCAGTAAATCATTTGGAGGGTAGTCATGGTCTCAAGGCTTGAGAACTGCTGACTTACATTTTGTCAGTCAAGTGGTAAATTCATTAAATAGCTAAATAATTGCAAGCATTCTTAAAGTCCTGGTTCCTGTAGCAAATAACATTCATATACTGATAATAAAATAGTTCTTCAATCATACATAAAATAGTTCTTCAATCATACAACATGGTATATGCATAGGATTGCATTAAATACATGTAAAGAACCTTCCATAATGAAAAACACATTAATGTCCCTTATGTGACAAAGTGAGAAGAAGTGATTGAGACACTGTTATCAAGTTTGTAGTCTTGGCAGAGAACACAGAAGTCTTATAAGAAATAGAAAATAGAAGAACCACTAATACACTTCTATTTTTCTTGGATCAATATGCAAATTCCAAAGTAACAACAATAATGTACATCAATTGTTTTAACCCTGTCTTATTTCTGCCAGGCGGTGAGATAAAGATCAGGAGTTAATTAGGTTTAGGAACTTTGCAAACTCATACATTGGTTTGAGTGATCTGTAAATATGCAAATAACAGTTATTGTCACTGAAAATGAAATGCATTTAAACTTTAACAAAAAGTTACTGCAATAGCAAGCTGTTGATAAACATATGATTATTCATGTTATAAAATCAGCAGTATTAGATCTACTTACTTCGCTCAACGAATTCACTACCGATATTTGCAACCAGAAATGCCCCTCTCTAGGGCCCATAAACTTACGTCTGTTCCGAATGATGGTTAGTGGTCTAATGCTTATAATTCCCTCCTAAAATTCCAGGTGAGGTTCCCGGGCAGGGGTGGGCTGTGATTTGGGTGGCATTGTTGCAAATACATCTTTTGGTCGCATGGATATCAAGTTAACTTCGTTTCAACTCGCCCTAGCGTTCGTTCATCGTTGCCGGCTGTTTTACATGAGTTCCCTCTGTGAACCCAACACAGGTCACTTCCGGTCGTTGTACTGTGTTTCACCTTCGAGTTAGAAATGAATTTCGCTGGCTAAGGGAATAATTTATTACCTAGGACCGGTGAGAATCCTGAGCTGGTAAAATACTGTGAAATCTAGAGAGACTTTTCCATTATAAGAAATGAAAAAGATATCTGAAGGGAATAGCTAGCGAGAGATTTTAAGAAGAAGAAAAATAATAGACAGAAGAAAGAGTCAGTGAGAAGTCGTTCCACGACACCCATTACTCTGATTGCTAATAATCTTGCTCTTATGTGGAGCACAGTTAACCTGGTTGCGATCTGTATAATTTCTTTTGAGAGCATTGTTTTTTGCTCTATTAACACCATTGTACTGATTTAAATCCCAGTTACAATAGTTATTCTTAATACTTCTTCCCAGATAACAATGTCCATCAGATAGAACTGGCTTTTTAGCAGGAAAATTATTACTAGACTGATGAACTTTCATATAATTACTTCTGCTATAGTTTTCTAAACTTTTAGAATCACAATGTTGAGATCTGTCACATTTTTTCTTGTTTTTGGGAGAAGAAACGTTACCGTAGGATGAACTCCCTTGGTACTTTATAACCTTAGGGTTATGTCTCCTATCAAAACTATTTTTTTCTTTGCTTGTGGTAATGTGTTTAAAAAATGAGTCACACTGCCTTGACTGGGTATGACTAGAAGGTTTGACAATCTCTTTATTTTTTTGCACAATATTTGTTTCCTTCATGGAACAAGCAGTAGTATGTTTGTTACTTGTTACCGATTTATCAGATCTGTCAATAAATACGCTGTTGGTTTTTAACACACTGACTTGAGATTTAGCACTGTTTCTTTTCTTATCTACAGAACTGGATATTACTGTAGATTTTCCTTTGTTATTCTGCCGCCAGCAATCATTATCATTGGAATCATCTGTATTGCGTGAGAAGTTATATCTCCCACGGAAACATCTATGTCCACCATTCTTATTCTTGACCGTAGAATCCGCAAAAAGTGTATAAGGCTGGCTTTTTGCTTTAGTGTTCTGATGATAAGCAACTTTCTGTCTATCACTGTCACCATTGACAGAAGACCACATATTGCTATTCAAGACTACGTCAAGCAGACCATATATTCTTCTTCTTGCTTCTGCAATCTCAATGTCTCTAAGTGCAATCTGTTCACTTAATTTCTTGTTTAAACTCTCAGCTTTTAAGACCTTGCAGCTTTCCTCTGCTAGCAAATTTTCAATCTTAATCAATTTGTCTTTCTCCATCATTAACTCTTCCACTCTCTCTTTATCAACCCTCTCAATCTCAATAACATGGCTATCCTTAAGCCTATCAACCTTCTCTAGGGATATAGTATCCTTTTCTTTAATTTGGCGACCACAAATCTCATCGTCACTTAACAGATCAATAAGTGTTTCATTACACAACTTCTCATATTTCTTAATCTGAACTTCTAATTTTCCACAAATCTCCGTCTTCTCTTGAACTTTTTGAGTCAGATTTCTAACTTCGCCATTTTTTTTCCCAATCTGAGCTTCCATCTCTTTAATTTTGCCTAATGCCGAGTCTAATTTTGCTCGAACACAAGCAAGCTCAGAATTGGATTTACATAAATCACCTGTAAGTTTAGTCACTTTTTTATGTAGCTTATTCACTTCAGTAGTACTTTTTAAGCAACTTCCCCTTTGCTCATGTGTACTCTGTTTTATGTCTCCTATTTGCTTCTCATCCTTTAACTCCTTTTTCTGATCACTATGGATGCCGTCGCGCCATAACGTACGCATAATCTTCAATATGTCATCACGTTTGTTACCAATAAGCTTGTCCAAAAACAGACGAAGGTCCAAAACTAACAACCTCGCTAGATCCTTAGCCATACTCACATGAGGAATTGACTTAAATCTCTCATCAGCAAACTCTCTTAGAGCTCTTGATGCACAAACCAAAAACCTGTCCATAACATGTGACTCAAGCTCTGGGCCTTCTAATCCCTGATAATCTGTTCCCTCTTGAAACAGATACTCTAATACAGGTCTCATATCCTCCGGATCTGTATCACAATCCATTGTGACTTGTTTACTTAGTCAACCATATATGTCTTAATTAAACTTTCATTATACCAAATCAAGTTTAGATCTCAAATATTGTATCATCAATCCCTGTACATCATCACATTCCATAATTAATCGATATAATTATCGACAACAACAACAATAGTTATTAATAGAATAGGATAGTGAAGATTGAGGCTTGTTGACATGGACAGAAGTGGCAACATTTACACACAACAAAAGCACTTATCTGAAGGTAATCCTGACCCTTTCGCTAACACACTGGATATCACAAATTTCTGACGTTAAAACTACTCCACCGCAGAAAGGTAGAAGGACTAAGCTCTCTTGTCTTCAGATCCCTGCCACTGCATAGTATGTCCTCAACAATGCATCAGACGACAGGAACCGATCACAGCAACTCCGCAATCACTTGAGGTATACGTGCAGACGAACTCTCCAAAATACTGCACCTATAGTTGAATCTGTATATGGAAAGACTGGAACAAGCACTGTAACAATTATGGCATCAATGTCGCTATCAGATAACAGCTATTTGATATCGAAACCAACTGATAAAGTTAGTTTAGTTGCTACACACGCCAAGATATGAGGATGGATATGCGCAGTCAGCTGATACCTGTGTACAGTTGAATTAAGCCACGCCCACACAGAGCCAAACATAACACAGTTCAGTGTTCCCACTTGTAATGACTGGTCCAGAATCTGACCTAATTTACCCTTTTGTCACGCGAATGTAATGTGGGTGTTACGACCCGTTGGTTTGGTCCACCACTGATAAAAGTTATATGTATAGATAATTATGCTGGATGTCTTTATGGTGAAGAAGGTGAGCGTGTTTTGGGACAGTCACTCACATTAGATACACACAATAGAAGCATGGAAGGGTGTAACGGCTGATGATTGTTAACGAATGTTTAATACACCACAACACGCCACGTTAACACAGAATACACAGTTATAGTCAACTACAAGTTATAGCAATACAATAATAAAGTACTTCTCACATCTCAGAATCATGCAGATACTTCAATATCCATGACCTCTTTAAAGATACTCCTCAACTCAGCGCTATCCACCTGTACTCACATTAGCGCTATAATATTCTAAATATGGCCTCCTCACAGATAGCAAACGGACATCATCGCCGTGCTACTGCATCACTATGGTATCCTCCAGATACTCCTCCTGCGCTATAAAATATAATAATGGATCCGTAAATATGGCCTCCTCACAGATAGCAAACGGCTCACATCATCGCCGTGCTACTGCATAAATAGCATCCTCAAGATACTCTCCTGTGCTATAAGATATAATACTGGATCCGTAAATATGGCCTCCTCACAGATAGCAAACGGCTCACATCATCGCCGTGCTACTGCATAAATATGGTATCCTCCAGATACTCCTCACATAATAATAATGGATCCGTTAGCAACCGGACATCCCGCCGTGCTAACATAAATATGGTATCCTCCAGATACTCCTCCTGCGCTATAAGATATAATAATGGATCCGTAAATATGGCCTCCTCACAGATAGCAAACGGCTCACATCATCGCCGTGCTACTGCATAAATATGGTATCCTCCAGATACTCTTCACATAAGCGCTATCCTAATAATGATGGATCCTTCTCACAGATAGCAAACGGCTCACATCATCGCCGTGCTACTGCATAAATATGGTATCCTCCAGATACTCTTCACATCATAATAATGGATCCGTTAGCAACCGGACATCCCGCCGTGCTAACATAAATATGCACAATACTGCTCACCCAGCAGTCTGCACTAATCTCACCTATCAACATGTCTTCACATAACACAATTATCCTCTCTAAGGAAATAATGGCCTTACATAAAGCATGGCCTCTTATATTCAGCACTGTACAGGCTTACTATCAAGAACACACACTATCGGGCGACCTCTCCAGATCGATGCCCAAAACTCACTGCCCACGGGAATACACATCCTTCCCCTAAAACAGCTACGAGACCCGGCTGTTAAAAAACACCGTTCAGTCTCACTACTTGCACGGGCTAGCCACAAATAGCTAAACACCCGTATCTCAAAACAGTTCGGAGTGAACAAACCTCCACAATTGAACTGACTAGCGTTCACACGCTTTGTAACCTTACTTCTACTATTACAATTTAACATAACATTAAAGACAATCACGTCTTCAAGCAATGACAACCCATAATCTAATCTGCTCACCTAATATTTTCCAGATCACGTCCCCTTCCATTAAAATTACTGGTAACACTATTATTATTATTATTATTATCCTCTTAGGTATCCGTAGGGATCAAAGTTAAAGCACACGCAGAAAAATTATATATTACATTAAAAAGGCCGACAACGGAAATATGGGCAGTATGAATGACAAGGGCCATGACGGAAAATGCTACTTTGTAATATCAAAGAGTTACGCTTGAATTGATATGTAGACAGTTCGTTCTGTTACATTTTATTAAATGTAATAAACCTTTCCCTCCCTCTCAATCTTGAGATTCACCAACACCACAATAATACACTGCTATGCACCAACAAATGACAGCGATGAATAGGTCAAGGACGATTTCTATCAAAAGTTACAAAAGGAAATAGAAACCGCACCTAGATACAATCTTATCATAGTAATGTGGGAGACCTTAATTCGAAAGTTAGAACACACAATACATATAATGAAAGAGTAACTGGGAAATGTGGCTGCGGAACAGTAATTGAGAATAAACTAATAAGCTTCTGCAGCATTAACAACTTGGTCATTTGAGGAACACTTTTTCCACACAATGAAATCCACAAGTTTACATCGAAATCATCAAACGGCAGGGACAGAAACCAGATAGATCACATTATGATCAATGGTAGATGGAGGCATTCACTACAAGACGTGAAAGTAAGAAGAGGTGCAGATGTGGGAAGCGATCACCATCTAGTAGTAGCAAGTATTTGTTATACGAGTATTATTGTAAACAAATACACTTTATAACGCATCTTCGAGCACACTTACCAGGATCATTAACGTGCACTCTCAGCCAAGTAAACTGGTATGGACAAATCCATGTTACTGAGACTTGGCTCGTTGTCAGGTCAAGACACGTGCTCTCGTCACCGTCTGTCACAGTATTCAGTGTCGCATCGTAAAGGGGGGACGTAGTCATACTCTGTGCCAAGTCCTCTGTTCATAGAAAACATGACACGTTGTAGCAGTTTTACCTCCATCTGTCTATCCACTCTTTAGTTTATGTTAACACAACTATACATCACTACATTTATCTATCCATCAAGACACACATTTATCTCTCTCACTCATTCTCTTTCTTTCTTTCTCTTACTCTCTCTCTCTCTCTCTCTCCCTTCTCTGTCTCTCTTTCTCTCTCTCTGTCTTGGAGCATAGACCTTCAGCAACTGTATGCTAAGTCTTCCTCTTCCGTGCCATCCGTCAGCAATCCCGCTAAATATAACTTTATCAAGACTGCTTCGCCCCATGATGGGCTCTCAACATTGGCTTTAATCTACAATTATCATCACCAAAATCGGGGCAGAAATGCTTACGCAATTCTCACCTTCCCTAATTTCAGTCACCAGATAGATGAATTGGTGACATATCACTGACCACAGAAATTTTTTTGTTTTCATACAAACAATCTTGTCTTCCTTTGTAGTCTGACTCAGTATTGTAGCGATACGCATTCACCACCGCATGTGTTTAATCTTTACGTCTGGGTAGGACGGAAGTAGTTACGTGAAAAGGCACAGTCATTTTTAAGTTGACCGTATGAAGTCAACTCTTGTTCAACAACTTAAACGATCACAATTAATCCTTAAGGATGGCCAATTAGCCGTGAGATAACACTTTTGCAAGATGAACAGAGATCACCCGCTTATTGAGGCGTGGCGGGGCATAGGTTTATGTGCGTTAAATGAAGAAAAAATTGAGAAAGAGGAAGAAGAGGAATAAAAGGACACAACTAAAATATCGTCACATAGCCCGTCACCTCAGATGTTTTATTAAATATTTAGGTTTGGGCGCGCACTTTTACGTGGTTTATGCCGTTCTCTAATACTTTTCTGGATGACAGTGATTTTCTCCTCCACTCCATGATATCGTTGGCGAGTGACTGGTCTTCTTGCTTGGCAATGTGTGCAGTTTTGCACGTACTGACGAACGTCTGCCCACCTTTTGGGCAAAAAGTAAACCTCCTTAAGTTTAATCTCGGTGGTTCTCGCTGGAACACGTTCTCCAGAGGGCAACACATGTCCTGCTTTCATGATGTGAGATCTAAAAGGGAGTGGCACAACTAATTGTCTCGTACGTCGATAAAAAAATCCATCTTCTTTGTGGAATGTTCCAGCTGAAGCATTGGTTGTCGTTATATGACGCTGTTCAGAGTGTGGCACCAAGGTTATATAGTCCATCAATGTTGGGTGTTGGACGCGCTGCCCTAACTCTTTCTTGGTTGTCCCGTTTTGGTTTTCACCATTCTCGTTGACTGGATTATGGCGAACATAACAATCTCTCACAAACTGTCGAATATTCTGTTGCATGCCTGGCCAGAAGCGGTTCAGGGAGACATGCCTGACAAGAACAGACGCTCCTTTAAGGAAGTGTGCGGTTAGTGATACTGATTTTTACGTGAGTATCCCTTTTTCCCTGTACACTGACAGGTGTCCACTCGCCATTCAGGCAGATACCCGCTGTCTTCGGAGGGTACCCATAAGAGCTGGGTCAGCTCAGGTGCCGCCAGTTCCTATTCGATGACACTCCTTCAAATGTCTTCGCCAGGGCTTGAATTAATCCAGTCCAAGTCCCGGTCGACGACATCCATTCAAATGTCCTCGCCCGGGCTTGAACCTGGATCACCCGATCGCCAGCGAAGTGTGGTAACCATTACACCAGCGCGGCTCCCACAATATTTCTTTGAGAAGCAAAGATTTGGGTTTTATCTTCCATTTGTGCCTTCTTTAGCTCCGGTATATTTGGGCTGATTAGAGATGAGAGCTCAGTGGCCGCTTGGGCGTGTCCTGTGTTCTCTCTCTCTCTCTCTCTCTCTCTGGTGTGGACCTGGAGTCACGTGAGGGATCTCCAATAAACACATATTTTCTCCCTAAAATGAGAGGGTAGACCAAATCGTCTAAAACTGCGTCATTGATTTTTTCCCCACAAACCTGGTTAAAACATCAATTTCCGCTACCGGAAGAATCATACGCTCTATGCTTTTCCGGGGCCCCTGTATTTCTACAGTTTCATCAGTGTACTTATGGGCCTTCACCAAAGGTGGCGAAACTAGCGCTAAGAATTCTGAGCCCGAATCATGTCAACAACTTACAGTTTGGTTACTAACTGTTACGTGCTCACTAATGGGAGAATGGCTGGGGTTTTGTTGGAAAACCTGAAGGCAATGCTTCCCAGTCGACCTCGTGATCAAGCTTGCAACATTATAAGGTCCTGTTTTCGAACTCTTACAGTCCAATGTGAAATGTGAGTTATTTTTTCGTGATCTTCACCATCGCCTTTCAGTTCCCTGGGCTGAATTGCTCTGTTTCTGTATATGGTGATCTTGTAGTTGGTGTTGGGCCGTTTTGGGTGGGTTGTTGTTGTTCGTACTCTTGGAGTCAGTCTCAAGGTGATCTTTAGGGTGAATCTTGTGGATGTGCCTCTTTGCTGGGGTCACCATAAACTGGGAGCTCTGATATCGATCAGAAAATAAAATCACCTGATCGAGTGCTTCGGCCCCGTGCTCCGCCAGGAACCTTCTCAGACCACAGGTGAGCGAGTTCCTGAACTGCTCCACGATTATCATCTCCTGCAGCCCTTCAAATAATTCGTCGAAGATGTTGAAGGATCCCCTTTTCTCCAAGTACGTTTCTAATTGTGTAGCAAATTGCCTAAACGACTCATCCTTCTGCCTCCTAGCTTCACAGATCTTGCTACAAGATGTTGCTGCGTTCAGCTGAAAACACTGAAGCAAAGCCTCCTTCAACATGTCGCAGTTGTTCTGTTCTTCCGTGGGCATTTTAAGAAATTCACCGAAAGCCGATCCCCTCAGACTCTGTGATAGCTTCAGGTTGTACTTCTTCCTCTATAAGCCTTAGGTAGCTGCTAAGGATTCAAACCTAGAGAGATAGATGTCTATTTCCTCCGAATCCTCAGAATAGACATCTAACTGAAAAGAGACCACACTAGGCCCCATCCCATGAGAGATGTTTTCCCCCGTACTGCCTTGGGAACTCCCCGACCCGCTAGCACTGGAATTAGATTCGACTCTTCTTCCTTCGATCTATAATTCTTTCAATCTAGTAGCGTGGGCTCTGTCCGAGTCCTTTTCGGCCTTTAGTTTGTGAGCCTGTTCCTTTTCGAAGCCCCTTTGCTTTTCTTGTACTTCGGCTTCATTCTCTGCCTTGGCTTTTTCGTGTTCTCTAGCCATTCTTCTCTCTTCACGTTCAGCGGCCTTCTCTGCTTTCTCCTGATCCGCTTTAACCGAACTAATCATAAACTCATTCGGAGTTTGGTCCGACATGCCTAGTTATTTCCCAACATTCAGATAAAAGGCTTGGAGGTTTTAGGACTCGGTCATTCTGTGCCAGAAGACTTTTTACAGGCTACACGAAAATTGCAATTGCTACTTAACTAATATAAAATTAGCCACTTTTAGCTCAAAATACTAGCTTACCAAAAGTATCAAATCACCAACAAAGACAACACAAAACTGAACTCCTTTTTCCACCTTTGAATTATTTTAGAGAAAATATACTTTTTATCACTTATTAAATTATTCTCTTTAGTTATTTCAATTTATTATTCATTTATTTACTTATTCGTGGCAACACGTATGATCAGATCTATCAAAAAAAGGGGACAATACTCTTCCAATACATCTACAATTTATGTCCGTGACTTCTAACAGAATTAACCTTAAAGTTTTTTAACCCCGAACGGGACATCACTTTGTCAACGGTTGCCTCCCCTTGCTCTGCTGTGATGGTCCAACAATAGGCAAAACCTAGAGTATCTAATGTGGGTCTTTAAAGGTATCTACCTTCGCACTAGATTACTCTTGGCAGAGATACAAATAGAAGGATGATGAAACTTCTAAATTGAGAGAGTCTTCACAAAATATTTCAGAAGTCACGAACAATGCTGAATGTGTCTTAGCAATGTTAACTTTTAGTTGCCCGCCGATTTTTGTGACAAGGTATTATATAATTTAGGTTAGCTCGTACAAGCCCGCAACTGAATTAACAGTAAAATGAATAAGGGTGATGGATATGCTGTAGAGTAACGTTTGTCCTCTCTGAGGTTAAGCTAGAAATTGATTATGGTTAGAGTTCTTAGAATGCTGGCCTTCTACAGGTATGACTTGACAGATCTCTGAATGCGGCTGCTGCTGTTTTCGTCAGTCCGTTTTCTGTGACGAAGGCACGTCCCGAGCAATGTTTGCAGGGGGTAACTCTACTGGCATCAGTGCCATTAATCGGTCGCCTTTCCCGCTGTCAGTCAACCTGTTTTTATCTTTCAGAAAATGTATCTTCCCTGAGTACGCATCATAACTCAGGGAATATGATGAGAAATCACCATTACGTTTTAAGTTAATTTTATGAAATAACATTGCTTCTTCACAGCGGCAAATTCTATAACTTGTGCCTGAAGGAACATGGTTAAATTTGCATATAACTCACACGGTGATAATTTGAGCTCCATGCTCTATTCGGAATCTGGGGGTTACCTCTGCTTCGGGTTCCAAGTGAGAACTAGCATGAAGCAATCGCCAGCGCTTGCTGTGGTGGTGTATGAATTTACTATTTTCACATGCTGAGGTTGCAAGCCCCATAAGAACTTCTGCAAATCCTAGCAAGTACAAACATTTCAAATTCAAATTGTAAAATATATGTTACAGCTTACCCCACTTTGGGAAAAACAATCTCCGGGCACAGTTTTAGAATAGACACGGCAACTTGCTGAGATGCCTCAAACACTTGGTCTTGGGTAATTTTAGAATCCCTATTATCACAGGTGCTCCGATTCTTAGGTCTTCAGTCTTTGTATTTAGATGGTCGGGTTTTGTTCTTGAGTTTCGAAGATGTTCAAATACTATGTCTGGCCTGCTCATGTGGAACTTAATTCCTATTATCTTCTGGCTCTCTCTCGGGAGTTGCTCCCTACATGTTTACCAATGCAGTCTGTTTCTTCCTCCGAATTTGCTAGATTAAATTTCATTTTTCCTCCAAGCCAAAACATTGCGTTTTTCGACAAAACTTCCAATCGGAACGAATGTATATGTATTGCTCTTAATTGATCCAATCCCTGAGCTAGAACGAAGTGCGCAGGGGTTGTAAATATTACTTTCACACTCATGATGTAAGAAATTCTAAGAATATCATGTCATACAATGAAACATAACCATATATGGCTTTGTTCTTTCTGTTTACTCTTATACACACTGGCGAACCCATCTGCACATGTATCCATCAAATCTTACCAGCGCTAATCTATCCCCATACTGGCTTTACTCTATAATTATCATTACCGAAATCGGGGCGGAAATGCTTACACAATTTTCACCAGTCCTGATTTCAGTCACCAGACAGAAGACTTGGCAACATAACAACTGACCACAGACGTTTTTTTTTTCTTCAGAAAAACAATCTAGTCTTCTCTGACGGTATTGCCTCCACTGCTTTGCAGTAGTGGTCCAACAGTGGCCAAAACTCCAGAGTATCTAATATGGGATTCAAATGTATCTACCTTCGCACAAGATTACTCTTGACAGAAATGTAGATAGAAGGGTGATGACACTTGTATTACAAAGAGAGTCTTCACAAGATATTCAGAATAAGCGAGAACAATATGCTTTGGCTGAGTATGTTAACTCTGTAATTCTGCCGACGCTTGTGTGAAGGATTTAAGCACTTATTACTTTCAGCTCGTTTAAGCCCCCACCCCTGATTTAGTCAGTGGAATTATATTATTCCAGTATAGCTCTGTCTAGAGTGTGTGTAGTAAGTTGACTGAGACAAACATGCAGTAACTTTAAAATGATTAAATAGAAGTTAAACTTGCATAATTACAAATATTAAAATTTAATAATCACTTAAGTTTTAACAGTTGAAAAATAATTTGAATAGTTATGGATCAAGAAAAGTTATCATCATGGTCGTTATGGATTGTGAAATATTATAAGAAGTTCAAGTGGCAGCATATATTTGAACGTAGCTGCCAATGATGGTTCTGCTCCTTCTTATGGGTTGGTTCTTTTCGTTCTTCTTACGCTCTTCTCTGATCAAGGTTGTCGGCGGTAGCCCGTTTCCCAGAAATGTCAAGGAGGGTCTACCACGTTGGACCTGCGTCTAAAAGCTTAGGCCACGTGTTGCGTGATAAATTCTCGCAACATCGTTTTTTACAATATCTATTTTATAACGCAAGGGCAACAACTGCTTGAAATTTATAGTCACTTTTCTCGGTAAGCATTTGTCTTCTCGCGTTGGTATCGAATGCAGTTAAGTTTTGAGCTGTGGTCATTTTGCGCTGGACTGCGCATGACTTGTCTTGCTTTTTGGTCGATCGGTTTCCGCCCACCACTAGTGGAGTGAGCGATTTGGAATGGCGAAAGAGATGCCTCGTTGAAGAGGGGATCTCCGCTATTTTTTGTTCTGTCAGGGATGTGTAGTCCTCTTATGGATATTTCGTTTATTCGGGATAATACCTCTAGTGTATTTGCACATGCCGGGAGGCGTGATATTTCTGTATTTCTTGAAAGCAAGGTAAATTGACTTTTTTCATTAACTCTATCGATTTTGGGTCGTGAGCGATTTCGATTCATAGCCTGTCTTCGAAAGTCGTCGTCACGAGATGTTTTTTCCCAGCTCACATGTCGCTGCATTGTACTGCATCGGTTGATGCATGTACCAAGGACCATTACTTGCTACTTTGTTAAATGAACTAGGTTTGGAAAACCTTTATTATCTAGAGGATATTTTTGAGGACATTATTTATACTTCGGCAGACGTGTCGGTCTTGCTGAAGTCAGACTAAGGAGAGTGAACTGATCTCATACATCTGGTTATCTCCTGGCTGTTATAGAAAAGGATGGAGTTTTCCACCTGACTACATTTACAGCACTATGAAATATAACATGCATCTGACTCATCATTGTAATGCTGTCTACCGTCTATTGCTGTATTGAATGTTGCTGTGATAATGACTGTTTGATGTGCCTACATATTCGCGTAACCATTTTGTCACTGTGGCGTCCACAATAAATAATGGAGAAAAAACGTCAACGGCTGTTACAAGAATCATTGACTTTATACGTCGTGAGTTTACTGACGTCCTATGTGGATTGCCCTGTTATTTTTGTATGAACATTGTTTTGACTGAACACATCTGCACACCACACAAAAACCAGACATGCGGATACCATCCATCATCATATGGCATCACGCATCATTTGGTGGCCATAAGCTGGTTTGATTCTGGTACTAGCAAACACGGGGTCCCTTACCCACTTCATTTTCAACAAGAATTCATCATCATCCTTCAAGAAATTAACATTCTTCAATACAGTCAACATCTTCAAAATTTTCAAAGTACTCGGCGTTGCCCGGTAAAAGTCAAAATTTCAACTTTTTGACGGAAACAAGAATTTGACAGTACCCGGCGTTGTTACATGTTGCCGGATAACTCGGACTGCTGTTATCTTTTACGCAAGTCAAGCAAGTTGCTGCTGTCAAGGTTCCAGTGCTGTCGTTTTTTGAGAAGGTCAAGTGCCGGTTGAAACGGGTTGTTTTCTGAAGAAGGCCAAGTACCGATTTCCATCAACTTACTTTGGATTAGAAGGTCAAGTGCCGAAACAACTCAACACACAGTATTTCAGAAGCTCTTGTACCATCGTGTTAGCAGTGGAAGCAGTTCAGATGTGCCATCATCGTTGGAGCTTCGCTCTTTAGGACGTTGATTGACATCCGTTTTTCTGCTGTTCTACGATTGGAAGCCTATAAGTTAAGTGGCCTGTTTGTATGTAAACTGTGCCCTTATACTTCTGCTGAGTCTTCTGTGTATCATCTCATTCTATATGTTATATGTTTATATGTTATTTGTATATTTATATGTTTATATTTCAGCGGGTTCTCGGTTGGGTGGTGTCTCCGTTAGATTATGCCACGTCATAGAGGTCGTCTATTGTGAGCGTTTTCTGTAGGGTTTGCAAATTTCCGATACTGGAATTTGCTAAGCGACTTCTGTTGCTATTTATGTTAGCTGTGATGACATGTTTTAATATTGTTTTCGTTATTATTTCACATTCTTTAGTTTTGTTTTGATTTGTTTGTATTTGTTAGCCTACTCTTGTCTATAATTTAGTTTCATACAACATTTTTGTTTATACACTGTGGTGTCATGTATTTTGTTTAATTATAGCGCAGATATCGTCACATTTTTTGTGATATGTCATTAATTTCTGCTTTATTTTTAGTTGATTTCTGCGAACGTTTTTGTATTGTTGCTGATCTTTGTTATTGTTTACATTGTTATTGTTTACATTGTTTGTATTGTTTACATTTTCAATGTTTACATTCTGCATGTGTTTACATAGTCATTGTTTACAGTTATAGTAATTAGTTAATGGGCTATGCTAATGCACTGTTACTACTACACTGATGATAAATGAATGATGAATAGTGTCGTGCACTATTGAATGAGAAGTGCACTTATGATCAAGAATTGATTGTTGATATTTCATATACAAGTTCTTTGATTGGAGACTTGTTTCCCACAGAGACTGGGATAATATAAGGTGATGTGAATATACAAGTGCTTAATTAAGACTTGTTACACTTAGGTTTGAAATAAATTAGTTAATTATTTCAGGTTTTGGACTTATATATTACTCATCATGTCTACATTTGAGCACTTTATTGAGCAGGGTAAATTGCTTGGGAAGACTGGTGATAAGTTAGAAGAATTTGCAACTGCTCGATATGATAAAGCAATGGAAGCTGAACAAAAGAAACTGCATATGGAAGCTGAACTAAAGCTTCTGCAGATGCAGGTGGATGAAAAGAGATTCCAAATGGAAATGGAAAAAACAAAAAAGGGAATCAGAAGCTGAGGAGAGAAAACTCCAGCTACAGCTAGAGGCTGAGAATAAAAGACTTGAAAAAGAAGCTGAGAATAAAAGACTTGAAAAAGAAGCTGAAAATAAAAGACTTGAAAAAGAAGCTGAAAATGAAAGACTTCAAATGCAGGCTCAAGCTGAAGAAAGGAAGTTACAAAGAGAGGCTGATGAGAGGAAAGCAAAAATGGAACATGAAGAAAAACTCTTAGCTTTAGAGTTGGAGAAATTGAAATTGACGAGCATGAGTAATGGTAATGATTCAAACAAGGGTTCATCTTCTGGGAAGGCTAATAATGATACTTTTAAGATTAAGTTACCAACATTTAGTCCTTCCAGTGATGACATAATGTTCTATCTGGACAGATTTGAACAAGCATGTACAGCTCATAACATAGACAAAGCAAAATATGTTTATCAGTTATCAGGGATACTGACAGGTAAAGCTCTAAGTATATTAAATATGGTGGATGAACCTGACAAGAACAATTATGAGGTTGTCAGGGCCGCTTTGTTAAAGAAATATCAGCTTAACGAAGACGGCTATCGTCTACAATTTAAAAACATGTTACCTGAAAATGGAGTTGAATTCTCCGAGTTTATTGCAAGAATACGCATTACTTTCTCACGATGGGTTGAACTATCTAAGACGGAAAAAACTTATGAAGGACTTATGGACTTAATACTTAGAGACAAAGTCATGTCGTCTGTCAATGAGTCTTTCCTTGCTTTCCTTCATGAACGTAAACCTAAAACAATAAAAGAAATGGAAGATTTCTGTTGCCAGTACGTAACTGCGCACCCACACATAACCATGGGTAACTCTAAGGTGAAAGAAGGTTTACCAGTTGCTTCGGCAGCTCCGTATGGCCAAAACTTTGCTCGTAGATTCCAACAAAATTTTGATAGAAAGAGTAGCGGTAATTTCTGTCAAAATCATGGAAACCAATTTCATAGTGATTCTTCTTCGAAGAATTGGAGACAACCTGATAGTACTCGTTACTATCACCCTAATAATTATAAGCATTTCAAAAGAGGATATGGTAATAGAGGTTATTCCTGCCGAAGACCTCAGAACCAAACAAATAGATGTTCGCATCAATGTGAACATGATAGTAATCGTGGAAACTGGAATTCGAACCAGGATAACAATTACAATAGAGACAATAATAACTGCAGAGATAATAATAACTCTGATAACTTCAGAGGTAATAATAGTCGGGGTAGATCTCAACACAAAAAAAAGAGATATCAGCAGGCTAATGCTGTACAACAGGAAACTGAGGGAGCCTGTAATCATGTTGTTGATAGTAAAAACTTTGACGCTGTCACTGGTTCTGCTTTTGACTTTGAGAGAGCAAACAAATGCCCCCAATGCAGTACTTTATTCGAACCGGGTACCATAACTACTTTGAGTTGTGGTCACCCACTTCCCGCTCTTCCTGCTGCTGTTGCGCATGACGGGAGGGGTTCTTTAATTCTACATAAGGGTCTTGTTAATGATACTCCGGTCTCACTACTTTTCGATTCCGGATGCACCACTATTGGTGTTAGACAATCGCTTGTAGATCCATCTTGTGCTACAGGAAGGGTTATTAAATGTGTCACATTTGGCGGCACTCTAGAAAAATATCCTACTGCTGTAATTCGCATTGCCACTCCTTTCTTTACTGGAGATGTGCATGCTTGTCTCTTACCTAATCCTATTGCGGACCTTATTATTGGTCGTATTCACGGAGTTAGGGAGTGTACCCCACAGCAGATTGCTGCTTGGGAAGATAATAACATGCAAGCTACAAATGCAGTAGTTACAAGAGCACAAGCTCTACAAACACCCGAAACTTCACTGAATAGTGATAATGAAGTTGATAGCCAAGATAGTCACTTAGTAATCACTCGTGACTCTTTCATAAAATTGCAAGAAGAAGATCCTTCTTTAAAAAAATTCTTCGTTCTTGCGAAGAAAGGTGATCCGAATCAGGATACAAATAGAAAATCTTGGATTGCAATGAGAAACGGCGTACTTGTACGTATGGTACAAGATTCGACTACGTCGGCACATTCGCAAATTCTTGTTCCCAAGAGCATGAGAGTGCAAATATTGCAACATGCTCATGACTCGCAATGTGCTGGACATATGGGTTTTGCCCGTACGAAGTCGAGAGTCCTTGCGGCTTTCTTTTGGCCTTTTGTCAATAAGGACATTCGTATTTACTGCCGATCATGCAAGGTATGTCAGGAGGTCAAATCTAGAGGACCACGACATGCTGCGCCTATCCAGGCTGCTGACATTCCTATTCGGCCGTTTCAGAAAATGGCCATAGATATTATTGGCCCTTTTAAGGTCAGGTCGGCCAGAGGACATCAGTTTATCCTTACATGTGTCGATATGTGCACACGTTGGCCAGAGGCTATTCCTCTTAAGAGCATATCTACTACAGATATCGCAGATGCTCTTTGGTTGATATTTTCTCGCTTGGGGTTCCCCAGAGAAATATTGTCAGACCATGGCACTCAACTCATATCTGACACTATGTCACAGGTAATGTCTACCTTACATATTGAACGATCTCTCAGTAGTATCTACCATCCTATGTCTAATGGGTTAGTTGAGCGTCTGAATAGAACGCTCAAGACTTTGCTTGGTAAGATAACTGAAGATCATCCTCAAGATTGGGACAGGGTTTTACCCGCGGCTCTCTTTGCCTATAGAGAAGTCCCTAATGAACACACAGGATTTTCTCCCTTCGAACTTGTCTTTGGCGCGCGTCCACGCGGCCCTATGTCTTTATTACACGATCTCATCACTGCCGATGATATTAGCGATGAAACTCAATCCTCATATGAGTATGTCATTGCTCTTAGACAAAAGATCATTGAGGCATGTAAGCTAGCAACTGCTTCATCAGAAATTGCTAAAGAGAAGGCAAGACAGTTTGCTAACAAGAATAGATGTCTACGACAACTTTGTCCAGGTGACAAAGCATTCGTCCTACTCCCCAGTAGGGAAAATAGACTTCTTATTGCATGGAAAGGTCCGTATGCAATAGTCTCTCGGATTTCCGATGTTGACTATGTGGTCGATATTGATGGAAAGCATAAAACTTTCCACATAAACATGCTTTCGGAATTTCACGAACGTCCGGACTATTTGCTGCCTATTTTCCAGGCAACGGATGATGCTCCTGCACCTCACGGTCATTATTCATCCCTGTCTGTCATACAGGATGAGGAATCTACCTTCTCAGATGTCAATCTTCCCCTTCCAGTGGTTCCATTACATTCCACGGAATCTTGGAAAAACGTTTCTGTTTCTCCTAATCTTTCTGGTGACGAACATCGACAAGTCTCGTCGATGTTACAAACATTTCAGGATGTTCTCACTGACATTCCTGGACACACAGATGTCATAGAACATGACATAATTCTTACCGACAATAATCCAATTAGGGTTAGGCCGTATCCTATTCCTATACACTTTCAGTCGCAAGTGGAAAAGGAATTGGATGAAATGATTCAATTAAATATAATTGAACCATCGACTTCACCATATTCTTCTTCCATGGTTATTGTCCGGAAGAAGGATAAGAACATACGAATTTGCGTTGATTATCGCAAATTGAATCAGGTCACAAAGTTCGACGCTGAACCGATGCCTTTGTTAGAAGATCTACTGATTAGACTTTCTAATTCTAGATTCTTCACTAAACTTGACTTGTCTAAAGGTTATTGGCAAGTGCCTTTAGCAGAGCATGCCAAACCTCTTACTGCTTTTTCTACACCTAGGGGTCTATTTCAATGGAATGTTATGCCTTTTGGTCTCATGAACGCCCCTGCCACTTTCGTTCGCATGATGCGTCGAATTCTGTCACATCGTTCGGATGTCATCGCATACTTAGATGACATCTGTCTCTTCAGTGATACCTGGGAAGATCACTATTTAGGGTTATATGACTTACTGTCCACTCTACGTGAGAATAATTTGACAGCGAAACCTTCTAAAGCTTTTGTTGGTTTTGGTGAAATCTCTTTCCTGGGTCATCGTGTTGGTCATGGTCTCTTGAAGACAGAAGACCACAATACTTCCAAAATACTGAACATCTCTGTTCCTAAAACGAAGAAACAAGTTAGGAGTCTCTTAGGTTTAATTCAATTTTATGGGAGATTTATTCCAAATTTATCTTCGATCATGGCACCTCTATCAACATTGTTGAAGAAAGGTTCGCCTAATCTGGTCCGTTGGTCTGAAGAATGCCAATCTTCACTAGACCAAATCAAGAATATATTTTCTTCTCCTCCCATCTTAAGATTACCTACTCTTGATAGGACTTTTGTTCTTCGGAGTGATGCTTCATCCACTGGGATTGGAGCAGCACTGATGCAAGAATATGCAAATACTCTGCATCCTGTTATGTACATTTCTAGAAAACTAAATGCGGCAGAGAGGAACTACTCGGTTTTAGACCGTGAGTTGTTAGCGATGGTTTGGTCAATTCTAAAGCTACAAAGATTCCTCCTGGGCGCACATTTCATTCTAGAGACTGATCAGAAAGCTCTTACAGCTATTCAGACTAAGAATTTTGAAGAGTTCGAGATCCACTCGATATGCTATAGCTCTTCAACCTTTTCACTTCACGGTACGAGCTATCCGTGGTGCGGATAATGTGATGGCTGACATTTTGTCTAGATGCCCACATGACTCCAACTAATACTTCTGTCCTATATTTCCATATATTACAGAGTCATAACACACCTATATTTCTACAATAGATTAGCACATCTGTACTTACTCTATATGTACACACTATCGTGCTTTGTTGTCATCTTCTTCTGTTCGTTTTTTAAGATGATAGAGGAGGACTGAGTAGTTAATATAAGGGCCGTTAGTTTACTAAACAGCCACAATTATTAATAATGTATTGTACCTTATGAAGCATATTAGTTATTAATTAGCATTATATTGCTTGTACTTTCTCAGAATGTCATTGTTGAGCTGAGGACTTACCTTACTAGTATCAAGCATGACGAGTTCTAGATTGTGTACTTACCCTCGGAATACCAGAGCATATGTCCTGGATCGTCATGTAGTTTAACTTTACTATGTACTTATGTCATTACATGTCAAAGACTTTACTATTTAAATTTTCCTATTAGATTTGTACATCCATTTTTAAAGACAATATTAGAGTATGCTGTTTAATGATGATTATGGTAACTTGCATACGTATATTGTGTTTACATGCTAACGTGATGTGTGTTGGTGACACCTCCCCGATGTGAATATTTTTTGAGACATATTTATTTTTCTGTTGAGGTATATCCTCACCAGACACTCTATAATTAGCCTCATGTTAGGCAATTTAATTAATTATCAGCGCATAATTCGTGCGTTTTGAGCCGCTTATCGCATGCTCTTTGATATTTAAAAAAAAAATATGTTCCACATTTTTTTTTTTATCGGGAGGAGGTGGTGATATGTTGCGTGATAAATTCTCGCAACATCGTTTTTTACAATATCTATTTTATAACGCAAGGGCAACAACTGCTTGAAATTTATAGTCACTTTTCTCGGTAAGCATTTGTCTTCTCGCGTTGGTATCGAATGCAGTTAAGTTTTGAGCTGTGGTCATTTTGCGCTGGACTGCGCATGACTTGTCTTGCTTTTTGGTCGATCGGTTTCCGCCCACCACTAGTGGAGTGAGCGATTTGGAATGGCGAAAGAGATGCCTCGTTGAAGAGGGGATCTCCGCTATTTTTTGTTCTGTCAGGGATGTGTAGTCCTCTTATGGATATTTCGTTTATTCGGGATAATACCTCTAGTGTATTTGCACATGCCGGGAGGCGTGATATTTCTGTATTTCTTGAAAGCAAGGTAAATTGACTTTTTTCATTAACTCTATCGATTTTGGGTCGTGAGCGATTTCGATTCATAGCCTGTCTTCGAAAGTCGTCGTCACGAGATGTTTTTTCCCAGCTCACATGTCGCTGCATTGTACTGCATCGGTTGATGCATGTACCAAGGACCATTACTTGCTACTTTGTTAATGAACTAGGTTTGGAAAACCTTTATTATCTAGAGGATATTTTTGAGGACATTATTTATACTTCGGCAGACGTGTCGGTCTTGCTGAAGTCAGACTAAGGAGAGTGAACTGATCTCATACATCTGGTTATCTCCTGGCTGTTATAGAAAAGGATGGAGTTTTCCACCTGACTACATTTACAGCACTATGAAATATAACATGCATCTGACTCATCATTGTAATGCTGTCTACCGTCTATTGTTGTATTGAATGTTGCTGTGATAATGACTGTTTGATGTGCCTACATATTCGCGTAACCATTTTGTCACTGTGGCGTCCACAATAAATAATGAAGAAAAACGTCAACGGCTGTTACAAGAATCATTGCCTTTATACGTCGTGAGTTTACTGACGTCCTATGTGGATTGCCCTGTTATTTTTGTATGAACATTGTTTTGACTGAACACATCTGCACACCACACAAAACCAGACATGCGGATACCATCCATCATCATATGGCATCACGCATCACCACGGTTCCCTTCTTGTTCCAGAGATAGTACTTTCTGCTGGTACTACCATTAACAATGGTAAAAGAATAGAACAAAACGCTCTTCTGAGTATGGCGTGTTCCATCCCATAGTTATGGGTTCCTATCTTCCCATACCACCATCCCAATTACTCAGACTTTACCCTCGATGAGCATTAAATTTAATACCTCGGGATACAACTTTCTTTACATTTACATAGAATAGCATTCATAGATACTTTATATTCAAATGAAAAGGTTAGTAATACAGATAGAGTCTGTTTACATATACATCTCAACTGATTGAAAAGTGTTCACAAAATAAATTGAACATGTTTTCATTTATGTTTTACACTGATTGAAAAGTTTGAAACTTCCATTACTTTAAAATGAATATTTTCACATAGACATTTACACTGGTGTAAAGCTTGAAAACGTACATTAATTTTAAAGTGACTATGTTAATATGGGCATTTACACTGCTTTGAAAATGTAAGGATTATATTTAGAATTTACATCATTTCTTTCATCTTTCCCTCCCTGCTCCATAGGGAACCTGGAACTACTTTATGCTTTTAGTTCTCTTTACGAAACTAGCAATAAAGCAATCACCAGCCCTTGCAGTTCTGTTTCATGAATCATCATTCTATACGCTGAGGTTGCTTGCCTATAATGACTTTGACATCCAATGGCGAGTTTCACACATTAAACTTCACATGGTAATATATACATATATATGTTAGTTCACATGTTAGTAATAAAATATGAAATGTAAATCACAACTTACGCCAATCTTGGCTACAGACTTGTTGCTCTGAGGAAAAAAAGAGAAGAGTCAGTCTCTAACACTCGTCTGGGGTGTCTTTAATTTGACAATAGATTCTCTCTCTGACTCCGTGTGTTTCTTCAGTTTCCTAGTCCTGGTGTTCCTTATTAAAATGTAGAGATTTCCTGTGCTTTGTAAGTCTTATTTGGTTCTCCAATAAAAGAATACCAACAATAAGAGAAATTATTAATCTAGTCTTCACTCTGGCGAGTTCTGATGTTGTCTTGGCAAGCGTGAAATTCACAGTGAAATAAAACTGTGAAATGGTCAGACTATATTCCTATCTTCCCACGCATTGTTGTTATGAATCTAATCAGAAAGATCCAATCATTTCAAATCATGCAGATAGGGTGTGATATTTTCAAAATAGTCCCACGTGAAATAAGGTGCGTACCTGCAAAGGTCACGTATTACCATATATGGACATCTGATGCCTTGCATACACTCTCACAGGTAGATCGGTAGACACATGACAACATGGGTAAGCTGTAATACTTATTACTTTATTAACAAGTAATGTTGGTATATCAAGGATGACGACCCGGAAGCGCTTATGTCACACTTGTCTGCCCACATGTGTCACACGACAGTAATCTCTTTATCTGTCGTATGAGTACGCAAAAACTCCGTGTTTGCACAGCTTGTTAACAAACGAGTCGCTTATCAGCGGTTTAATCTAAACACGCCGGCGCTCATCTTATCTAATTGCTTCTCGCAGGCTGGGATCAACATTATCTGGAAGGAGTGTCACAAATGTTTGAATATACAAACTATTTGCCACACAAGCAGAAAAAGAAAGAAAGACAGAAAATTGCGGTAATTGAGAGCGAATTATAAAATTCAGAACCACAGATGTACAGATACTGCTGGAGTGAAACAAAGATCGTGAAGAGGTCGTCCATTTCGTCACATCTTCCTTTGTAGTATTGTCGCGATACGCATTCACCAACGCATGTGTTTAATCTCTACGCGTGGGTAATGTCGACATAGATACATGAAAAGGCCACAATCATTTTCACGTTTACTGTATGAAGTCAAATCTGGTTCAACAACTTAAGCGATTACAATCAATCCTTAAGGATGGTCAATAAGCCGTGAAATAATACTTTTGCAGTATAAACAGAGGTCAACCGCTGATTAAGGTGTGACGAGGCACAGGTTTATGTTCGTAAAATGAAGAAAAATGGAGAAAGAAAACGAAGAGGAATAAAAGGACAATACCAAAATATCGTCACAGCATCTTCAGTTAGTTACCTGACAATATTCGGAAGTTATCTGTGCAAAAGATTTGTGATTAATTCGCCCGAAAAACTCGGGGGAAATTGTAACATGCATTTTATTATTTCATATTTTGCATTTTAACGTGTATAATTTGCTTGTGGATATACAACGGCATAATAGGTTGGCAGCTTTATCACTGTAAATAGCTTGGTACATGAACCACCACTGCAAAAGATGGTGACCGCTTCGTGCTGGTTTCCTCACAAGGAACCAACAGTAGAGATGGCCTCAGACTCCATAGAGTGCAGGTAGTGGATGATGATATCATGGTGTACTGTGACGAGTCGGTGGTGGTGGTGTGGTTGGTGTTGCGATTCCTTGGTTATGGTATTATTTATTGAATAGTAAAGTCACTCTTTAGACGTATCAATGTTGGTTATAAATGGTTAGCTCTGGGCATCAGAACATCCCTTCGACGTTCTGATTTGCATAGTATATAGTATTTGATTTCCCTTGTGGGAGAGTTATCGTGCTGACAAAGGTAAACACCAACAGCTGTAGAACCGAACCCGAAACGTAAATAAAGGATCAAGCCTTCTGCTTTGAGTCCACATGTATTGAGATTCATACAAAAACGATAATCGACATTCACAAAGGTTTCATGTACAATTCAGCGTAACAATTGAATTCCAAATAATATCAGTAAGTATCCGTCCGTGTCAAAACAATATGTCAGATGAACATCGTGGCTATATACGTGCGCTGTTGTAGTCAACAGCCAGAAATGAGCACATGAGTTCTTGACATCTACAATTTGAATCATAATACGATTCTCCTTCCATTATTAGTTTAATTTAATTAATCTCATGCTTAGATTAATTTCCGAACTGACCCTGAAGTCTATATCGATTCATCTATATAATATAGGCTATATACTCAGCCTTATTTCCTTGGAAGAAATACAAGACACGACCTTCTTGCTTGACGGATAGCGTAACAAAGGGCCCTGTAACCAAGTCACCCGGCGTGACCTTCCCAACGCGAATGCGTCATAATCTCCGCATATATTTCGCGTTCACTATACCGTAAAATATCGACATATTCTATAAATATTAATGACCCCTAAACGTTGCGCATGGGTAAACCCCAGCAGACGCCGTCATTTAAAATAACACCGTAACAGATTTCTTGTCAGACGGGGGCAAAAAAAATCTATTAAATAGATTTTTTTTTGAACAATATTAATCAAATTATCAAAAATTTAACAAAACCCGACGTATGACCTACGATGTTCTATCTAGAACAGTGTCGCGGTCATGTCAGTAATATATTATAATAAAATCAACGTCATATCATACATATACCTTATATTAAACAAGGAAATGTCACTGTCACTAACTAATTAACTAATTAATTTGTTGTATGTATAGACTAACTAATAATGTGAGGTGTTATTAAAATATCTAACTAACTAAAATTAAAATAATTAATTATAGTATGTACGTATGGTACTAACTAATTAATATCTAATTGAAGAAAATGAGAAATAGTATAAGAGAGTAAAAGAAATAAAAATTGAGAAGTACGGACAATTGAAACCAAATATTAAAGTATACATTAAATTAGCATGCGTGTGAAAATGAAGTGTAAGGATAGATACCTAATTAAATTAACGCAATCAGAAGAAAAGAGCAGAGAAAAAAAAAATTCATACATTTTAACTATATATATGAAATGTCATAATGTAATATCTATTACCTTAATAATTACACTAATTAAAAGGTTTAATTGGTGTGATATTCTTTTGTTTCATCTTTTCTTAGTATATTTTATTTTTTTTATTTCATTACACTTTGACTTTATTATATATTATATAGTAATTTAATAACTAGAAAATTTAATAATATTGGACATGAAGATCCAATCGTTGTTACCTCCTGTTGAATTGTATGAAAGTTCATTAAGACACAAGGTTCATATTATCAAATTATGATTTGATTATCCATTCATTGTTAGTTCCTTTATTAAACTTTGAAAGTAAATTGACTAAGTTATCAGCGTATCTGTCCTTTCTACATCAGAGATTGTTCCTTTTTAACAGTTTTGAATCGAAATGAGTGATACTCAAAGTGGAATTGAAGTTCAAATTTTCAAACGATCCGTAAAACTTGATATTTTGATCACAATAGTTTATTTCGAAATGTCCTTATTTAGGTAGGAAGTCCAACTGAATTGTTGTATATTCTGACTTGATATCAATAACGTTTATTGCAAATGTAATGCTTGACTAGTCAGAAAATTTTCTTGAAATTGTAATATTCATTCAGAATCCGTAGGATGTCTGGACAACGTGTCGGCTATGACGTTTTCAGTTCCAGGTATCGACTGTATCTCGAACTCGTAGGGTTGCAACGTAATAGCAAATCGTGCAAGTTTAGCACTTTTATGGTTTGAGCGACGTAATGCTGCCACTGATTTCTGATCAGTCTGGATCAGGAATGGAGATCCCAGCAAAAACTTTTCCAACTTGGTAATTGCCCAGATTACGGAGAGCAATTCTCGGTCCACAGTGGAATATTTCGTCTCCGGAGGTTTCAGTTTGCGTGAGATATACATTACAGGGTGAAGGACATCATCATGATATTGCAGTAGACATGCCCCGAGTCCGTAATTACTCGCATCTGTACGTAGAACAAACTTTTTAGAAGCATCTGGTAATCTTAAAACAGGTGGGCATGAAAATATTTTTAAGATAGTGCGAAAAGTTTTGTCACATTCGTCGGTCCAATTTATCCTTAAAGGCATGTTCTTCTTTAGTAACGAAGACAGGACAGCCGTGATGGATGATAGGTGAGGTACAAATCTGCTATAGTATTGGATTAAACCTAACAGACTCCTAACCTGTTTCTTCGTTTGAGGAACAGATAAATTTAATATTTTAGAAACCGTACTGGGAATTGTTTGGATACGTCCCGATCCAATAATGTGCCCCAGGAATGTTATCTCATTACATGCTATTTGAATTTTAGTTGGTTTAGCGGTTAAATGGTTATCCCGCAATATTTCCAAAACTGATTTAAGACCCAAAAAATGTTCCTCAAATGATGAACTAAACAAACATATGTCGTCAATATAGGTAATTATATCTGATCTACCTGCTAAAATTTTTCGCATCATGCGAATAAAGGTAGCTGGAGCATTCATTAGCCCAAAAGGCATCACGTTCCACTGGTAAAGACCTTGTGGAGTTGAGAATGCTGTGTAGTATTTGGCTCTTTCGGTTAGTGGAATCTGCCAATAACCTTTAGTTAAGTCAATTTTACTGAAAAGTGTAGCATTGGATAGACGAGGAAGTAAATCGTCAAGGATAGGATGTGGTTCGCTATCCGGTACTGTCTGCGCATTAAGTTTCCTATAGTCAACACATAAACGTATGTTGTTGTCCTTTTTCCGGACAATGACTAAAGGAGAAGAAAATGGAGATGTACTAGTCTCAATAATACCTAATGATATCATCTGTTCGAGTTCCTGAGATGTCTTACTCAGAAAATGTAGAGGTACAGAATAAGGATGAACACGAATTGGTGTATCATCGTTAAGAATAATATCGTGACTAATTACAGATGTGCAACCCGGTACATCAGTTAACACATCTGGGAAAGATTGTAGAAGATCAGCAACGCGTTGATGCTGTTGCGGTGTAACCGTAGAAGAAATGGTCACATCACGCCAAGATTCAGTAGATTGGACAGTAAGTACAGGTAAAGGCATCTGCACTTCAGGAAAAGAAGATTCTTCCTCCTGTATAACAGATAGATTAGAATAATGACAAGTAGATACAGTATTGTCATCTAATTCATGAAAAATTGACTGTAAGTGTATAGGACATGTATGAAATTGCTTGAGCATATTAATATGGAATATCTTTCTGTGTCCCTTGATATCTAAGACGTAATCAACGTCTCAAATTGTATCAGTAACCTTATAAGGACCAGTAAAGAAAAGAAATGATGAATGACTATGATGAGTCATCAATGATATGAGACAATTGTATTACCATAGCGTGTTATCTGCGTGACGCAGCATTAGGTACTAATTGTAACCGTAGACAATGATGGTTAAAGTAAGCACCATTATCATGCTCGATGACCATTCGAGCATCTCTATTGTTACGAAATGTAACTATAGCTTCACCATACCTGTCATTGGTAGGTGACAACAACCGTACAAACATAACGTCTGCCGTGTCATTAAAGAAATTGCTAAGTGCCTGCCATCTGGTACCTTGTGGCAGATTGCGCACTAACACGGTGCGAGAATATGCACCCTTCCCAATGTAAGTGGAATCAGTGTCACTAACGTGATAAATAGTTCTTCTATTTAATCTTTTGGATATGGTAGTCTTATGAGATGATGTCTCATAATGATTGACATATTTATTTGTCCTAATTTTATTAGTTAAGTTCATAAGAACTTCACCATCATTACCCTTGTTCGGGACATCCCTTCTTTTCCCATTTTCAACAATTTTATTCAGATCACTGTTAATATGATCCTGTCGCCAACATCTATCTTCCGACTTGGCGGCATTCTCTTGAGAAAAGGTATATCTGCCTCGAAATGATTTTCTAATCTTCCTAGGATGGGCTGGTAGTTTAGTATACTTTTTATCCTGTAGGAGAGTCTTATCCTTCTCCTCATCGATTTCCAGAATCGTACTGAGACTGAAATTAGAGAAAACTGTGTCACGTGTATTAATTTTGTTGGCCCGTAATGTAGCCATTGCAATGACAGCGTTAGCATTGCAATAAGATTGCATGTTATTTAATTCCCATTCCTCAATTTCCTGTGGGGAACAATCCTTACTACCATGGATGCGTCCCAACATCAGATCTGCAATTGGATTCTGAAGCATGCATACCTTAACTTGTCCTGAAAAGAAAGGTGTATTAACATGGATAATAGCTGTGGGGTAAAACTCAATAGTTCCCCCAAAAGTCATGCAACAGACATATTCCCCCGTTGCACAGCTAGGATGTACTAGCGACTGTCGAACTCCAATGGTTGTGGACCCCGAGTCTCTCAATACAGAAACTATAGAACCGTTTACTATCCCTCTGTTAAAAATCAGAGAGCCTGTTCCATCATTGGCTGCAAGACCTACTTCTGGTGTAATGTGTCCGCAGTTTAGCACTGTCTCCTTTGCCTTCTGAAAAATAAGATTGCATTGTGGGCAACTATTTGCCACGTTATAATTTATAGCAAAGCATGCAGCAGAAGAATTCATTGTATTATCGTTAGGTGGAACCTGAACCTTAGGGGTGATATCATTTGTCACTGCTGCCCCGGAATTATGGTTATAATGTGAAGATCCACGAGAATGAGAACGATTACGAGAATAATTAGTTGAATTATCTCGTTGTCGTCTATTATAATTGTTATCTCGATGTCTCGAGTTATAATTATCGCTATTCTTCCAATTGTTACCATTATTATATTGATATGACCGATTATAACTTGAGTTACGTGGATTACTGTTGTATCTTGACTGAGGTGAATAATTTCTGGTTTGTTGTCTTCCTCTATTAAAGTTATTGTTAAAGTTATTCTGTCCCTTATGAAAATTAATGGCATAGTTTCCTTTGAACCTACCTCTGTCCACACTGTGTGTTCTAGGTTTGTTATGATTATGATATGCCATATTGGAGGCTACAGGAAGTGGTTCTCTTATCAACGAGCCAGAAATATTAGCATTCGGATGTGCTGTGCAGTAATTTAAAGAAATTTTTTCTAAACCATCAATAGATTCTGGTTTTCTTTCTTGCAGATAAGCAAAGAATGGTGGGCTGACAGAAGATAACACTTTATCCCTCAATAACAAATCGACTAACTTGTCGTAAGATTTGTTGACACCTGCCAGTTCAACCCATCTGTTAAAAGTATTGCGTATGTTAGCAATAAAACCTGTGAAATCTTTATTGTTATCTGGCAACAAACTTTTAAAACGTAATCTACATGCCTCTTCGTTCAAGTGGAAACGACGTAATAACAACGTCTTAATGGCCTCATAATCTGTGGCTAATGTAGGATCAATATTTTGTGCTGCACTTGCAGGTTCGCCATCCAGAAAATCCTTAAGTTTAAGTGCCCATGCAGTTTTGTCAAGGTTATTGACCTTACATATATCCTCAAAGCGCGCCAGCCACGATGAAAGGTCGTCCACGTGTAATTTGAATGGTGGTAATTTAAAGTAATAATTGCCCTTAATTCGGGTGGATGAAGATCCAGATTGAGCATTATCATTTTGGCTTGCTGCAGCACTCTGCGAATTAAGTTTTGCTGTTTCCAATTTAAGCCGTTGCAATTCCATTTCTTGCTGCAATATGATTTCTTGTCGTTTCAATTTATTCTCTTCTTCAATCCGTAGGATTTCATCTCTTGCTATCTTTCTTTCTTCTTCTTGTCTTAATTCTGCTTTCTTTTCCGCCTGTTTTCTTTCAAGTTCTTCCATCTCTGCTTTATCAATAGCTTTCCTTTCAGCTTCCTTTCTGTCAAGTTCTTCCATCTCTGCCTTAGCAATGGTTTTCTTTTCAGCTTCTTTTCTGTCAAGTTCTTCCATCTCTGCCTTATATCTTGCCAGTTGTTGTTCAGCAAATTCAAGGAGTGCCTCTCCCTTTTTATTACAATCTTTTCCAATTTTAATGAAATGATCCAAGGTAAGCATTCTTGGAGTTTAATTATTTAAGTATTCAATTACTTATGTATTGTAATCAACAATATAATCTATGTCGATAATTATAATTACTCAACGAATGAATAATTAATATAAGAAATTGTAATATTACTGTATTGTTATGTATAAGTTCCACAATCTATAATATTTTGTAGAAATATTATATATATACTCACTGATATCTATCATAAATAGTTATGATAGTTAGTTATATAAGCTGCTGAAATTATATCAAGCGCCTAATATTAATATTTAATAATTATGTGTATTATCCCCAAATAATTAGTCTTAATTGTCACTAAGTTCACAATATAGTACTGAGAAAGTGTACTAATTTATATTAAATATGTATTAATATGTTATAAAGTTTTAATAATTAATCATTATATATTATGCCATAATCATGAGGCATAAAGTGCATTGCCCATTTCTAGGACCACTACTGCAAATATGTGCAAAGTCCCTAATTCCTCATCAAAGCTGATAAAAATTTAATCATATTCATCTACACTATTATTAATGAAGAAATTACAGCATTAATATTAAATTATAAAAGGATGAAATGAAGACAAACAATACAATGGGTTAACCAAGGATTACGAAACAGTATTACCATACGACAAGACATTTTCACAATAAAAAATGCATTAATAACTAAGTGGTATAAAACGGAAGTGAGAGATTAAGAATGAACTGAATAGAAAGTTAAGCTGTGTACGTAACAAATAGTGACGTCACAGGACTCATTTGACGTTAATACAATATATTTAATTAAAATTAAAGATAGCTAGATCAGAATAAACAAGATAGATTACGAACATAAGACTGTAAATGAATAAAAATAAGAACCAAATACACCAGAAAACACCAGTTATAACATGACTATACACCTAACATGCAAAGTGAATTAATGCAAGTCCGAACGAACCGATCACCGATAATGATAATTCGACGCTTTCTTCGCGAGGTGCTATTAATTCACAGCCTTAGGAACATTCAGAATGAATATCGGCATCCTGATGGCCGTTTTATTCATTCCGAACCGCCGCCCAACCATACCCGCTACATGAAAAGGACAGGAACAATATTTAACATGGATACAACGAAAAAAGAACATGGCATTATTTGGACAAACAGGACGAAATATTTTAACCTTTAAAATTAGTGACTTATCTTGTTTTGGCGGTAATATCGTACATTATATGCTTCGACGACAGACTCGAGAGCTTGTTTGTATCATTGAGAAAGTCAGCAATAGGTTTCATTTGATGTTTGAAAGCTGCAAATAAATTTGTTTGAAGGACATTGTCAGCTGCTGGCTTTTCCAACCGTTCATACTGTCGTCAAGGGCATGACGTCACCGGTGTTTTTGCAAATAATGTTCATTTTGGCTCGAAAGGAAAAATGTCTTATTTTTTTGTGGTTCGTTCTTTTGAAAAATTTCAAAACCACTAATGGCCACCAGTTGTGACGGGTCGGTGGTGGGGGTGTGGTTGGTGTTGCGATTCCTTGGTTATGGTATTATTTATTGAATAGTAAAGTCACTCTTTAGACGTATCAATGTTGGTTATAAATGGTTAGCTCTGGGCATCAGAACATCCCTTCGACGTTCTGATTTGCATAGTATATAGTATTTGATTTCCCTTGTGGGAGAGTTATCGTGCTGACAAAGGTAAACACCAACAGCTGTAGAACCGAACCCGAAACGTAAATAAAGGATCAAGCCTTCTGCTTTGAGTCCACATGTATTGAGATTCGTACAAAAACGATAATCGACATTCACAAAGGTTTCATGTACAATTCAGCGTAACAATTGAATTCCAAATAATATCAGTAAGTATCCGTCCGTGTCAAAACAATATGTCAGATGAACATCGTGGCTATATACGTGCGCTGTTGTAGTCAACAGCCAGAAATGAGCACATGAGTTCTTGACATCTACAATTTGAATCATAATACGATTCTCCTTCCATTATTAGTTTAATTTAATTAATCTCATGCTTAGATTAATTTCCGAACTGACCCTGAAGTCTACATCGATTCATCTATATAATATAGGCTATATACTCAGCATTATTTCCTTGGAAGAAATACAAGACACGACCTTCTTGCTTGACGGATAGCGTAACAAAGGGCCCTGTAACCAAGTCACCCGGCGTGACCTTCCCAACGCGAATGCGTCATAATCTCCGCATATATTTCGCGTTCACTATACCGTAAAATATCGACATATTCTATAAATATTAATGACCCCTAAACGTTGCGCATGGGTAAACCCCAGCAGACGCCGTCATTTAAAATAACACCGTAACATGTACATATTTATTATGCAAGCACTTTACTAAATGTCATCTATATATGTATAAATTGTAGTTCTAGTGTTCCTCTATCCAAAAACCCTTTCAACCGAATCACTGGGGTTAAACTCAGGGAATGTAAATTAATCTGAGGAAGTGGTGAATGAAAGCGGAGGGCGTGTAATGCTCATATCAGGACCCAAGAAGAGAGGTATTTGTTTTCCTCTTAGTTTGTGCTACTACTTTTTGGTTCAAGTTGCCAGGTCGGGAGAATATAGAGGATGTTCCAGGGCCGCCACATTGCACGCGTTGCGAGGTACTGCTTCACCAGTAGGGATCGATGTCCGGGCGCATTGTCATGCAGCAGAACCCAACTGTTTGTTCTCTATTTTTCTAGGCGTTTCCTTCTGATTGCATCTCTTAGACGACGTAGGATATCAACTTACATTTCGGCCTTCAGGAATGAATTCATGTAGACAATACCATGGGAATAAAAAAAATCTTCCAATATAACTTTTCCTTTGCTCTTGTCCAAACGAAATTTCTGTGTCCGGGGAGATGAGGGTGATTTCCATTCAGAAGACTGACGTTTTGTCTGAGGATCGTACAAAAAACACCACATCTCGTCTCCTGTGATTATGTTGTTGAAAAAATTGCTATCTTGATCAGCCACAGTGATTAGGTCTCCTGCCAGTGTCAATCTCGCTTCTTTCTGTTCAGGAGACAACATTTTGGGAACCATGTGTTGACAAACACGGTGCATGTGCAGTTCATTGTGAAGAATACTGTGGCAACTTCCAACTGATATTCCAACGTCTGAGGCTATTTTCTTTATACTAAGTCTTCTATCAACACGAACAACGTTCCGAAAACGCTCAATGTTTTCATTGTTCATCGAGGTAGGCGGTCGTCCGCTACGTGGATCAAAATCGACACTAACACGACCTTCACTGAAACGCTTGTGCCACTCAAAAACTTGCGATTTCGTCATTGCGGTTTCACCATTTGCTTTATTAAGCAATGTTACTGTCTCTGAGGGTGACTTCTCAAGCAAAACACAAAATTTGACATTTGTACGTTGTTCAATCAAGGACATCTTCAACTCCGACGATGCTACGTGCACACCACACAAACATTCTTCTGTAACTTCTGTTCGAGAGTACATGTGAAGGTTACATAAGCCATGTCGTTTCCTCCATGTCACTACCAACTTCTAAAACTATAATACCCATGACATAATCACTCATTCTAACATGAGTCGACTATTCCGGGAACTTTTGGAGCTACCTCATATATATATATATATATATATATATATATATATATATATATATATATATATATATATATATATATATATATATATATATATATATATATATATATATATATATATATATATATATATTTTTTTTTTTTTTTTTTTTTTTTTTCCTTAACCAGCGGCACTTGGGCTTTCAGCCCTTCGGCCCAATGACATGTCATTGCGAGGCTGGGGAACCTGAGGACTTTCCTTCCAACCCGGTCAGGAGCTTCGCTACTTCCCATCCACAGAGGGTTTATCACAGGAGCCGTTCAGGCTATTCAGTCAAATTTCCGGCCGTAAACATTTCTTCAAACGCCGACGCCCGGGTTTGAACCATGAACACCTGGTCGCCAGTACAACGCCGAAGCCATTACACCAGCGCGGCTCCCATATATATATATATATATATATATATATATATATATATATATATATATATATATATATATATATATATATATATATATATATATATATATATATATATATATATATATATCTTTCAGTACTAACTGGCAATGGGAAAGCACCGCTGAGATGATAGCCCTCAGATGCTTTTTTCTGGTGTCCCTATGGGCGTGTTCTTTTCTTTTCTGCCTGTTGTGAGAGCTTCTTTTCGCTCAATCAGGTGGCGTCTTAGGGATGGCACCTGATGAGATCGGCAACTTCATTTTCTCAGATTGCTGGATCTGTGTACAGTGCCTTCAAGTCTCTCTTGCACACATATTTAAACCTTAGCTGCAGTCGTCCGGTTGTTTGTCTCCATCTGCCAATTGTCGGTAGAAAATATCTGTGAGGTTGCGCCCACCTTCCATGTAGCGGGCATGGCGTGGGTTTAAGTGGGGGGGGGGGGGGTGTAGTGGGAACGAAGAACCTTATAAAGATAGTAGCCAACTTGAGAATTTTCTTTGGGAATGCGGAAAATGTACATTTGATTCCGGGGACACCGCAATTATAAATGCCGATGGGAGAGGTCTAGCCCGAAATTTCCCTAGTTTAAAAAGTTTTCCCCAACCCTGCAGTCGCCTAAAGATCTACCAAATCATCCACTGGAATCTACCGGAAGATCTGGATAGACTGGATGCCAACCTCTACCTTAGACATTAAGAGTCCATTGTCAGCGTCTTGTCCGTTCTCTCGTTCTCTCTCCTGGTCAAAAGGACTACGACACTTGCATAGTATGTCGTAATCATTTTTGGCCACAGATTCATCCACTTATTCTTAGATGGCTGCTTTTTTGTTATAAATCCACGGATTGTTCCATTCATTCATCTAGACCTTCATCCAGTCATTTAACAACGCATCAGTGCTGAATCATAAGGTACTGAAATTACTTGAACCCACCACAACCTTCATTATTACCATTACTTATTACCGCCATCCTAATCATCATTACATTCAATAACTGTAAAGTTTATACGTAGTTTAACCTGTAGCAATCTCGAGCATCATGTTCTTGCGACCTTTATTCTTCTGAATCTGGGTTCTTCAGTGTAGCTCATCATTCTAATGAATAGTCATTGATTTTCTTCAGTTTTCATAATGTGGTTAATGCTATTTTTTTAAATTGTATTTATTTATTGAAATCATAAAATGCATGTAATGTTATATTCTTACGTGTTCTTTTATTGTCGTTTAGTTCGATTTTTTAAAGAAATAATTGTAATATAAATTCAGTTCGCATTTTATGTTTCATTGACAAGGAAGATTTTCATTAACATCTTCTTCATTTCTCTTTTCTCTCCCTGTGGAGCATGCCACAATCACTGCATGTGGTTTTTAGGAATCCTGCAATATAATATTCCTGGGCTCTTGCAGTGTTAGTTTCCGTAGTACATCGTTAATGAGGTTACCAGACACATGCAAACTCTTATATCAATATTGTATTACGACATATATAAATAATCCACAGTGAGAGTCAATTAGTATGTTTTTTAATATGTATATGCAGGGAAATGTGAAAACCTACCGTACTGGCATGCTGGACCAAACCATCGGCTGTAACATGCTGAACCGTTGACACAAAGACCGTTAGAGTCACACTTGTCATCCGTACACAAGCATCTGTATTGGCAATGTGAACCAAACCACCCCTGCTCACAGCCTAAACACCATGAAATATTTTGTTGAGGTTTGTTGTACACATTTTTTTTTAAAAATTGCGATTATTCTTTATAAAAGACTCGGTTCTTGGTAGTATCGGAATGAACGTTGCAGATTTTCTCTGCACAGATTATTCGCTTGCAGTTATTTCCCTTCTTGCCTTTAGAAGAGTTTCCTGGACATGTATCGTAGTGTTCAAGTATCGATTATAATTAGGAACTGTCATACTATTTTGGGTGCAAAAACGCAGAGATAATTATAAACGAAATTTGAAGAAAAAAAATTTAATAAGTTAACAGACTTTTATTTCTCATAATTAATTAAAGGGGTCCGCACGCCAGTGAATAATTATACCGAGTGACTGACTGATGTACTCCTTATGATTGTCTGCTAACTTGACGGACCGACTTTCAAACTGATGTTGTAACAGATGGATTGATTTATTGGTGGACTGAATGAATGACGAACTAACAGACCAATGTATTGATAGAGTGATTGATGTGCAGACGGATTGAATGAAGGACTTGCTGACGCATAAACTGACGGACTGGCTGGTGGACTGAATTAGTAACTGACGGTGTGATTGACGGACTAACTGATGGATTCGTTTATTGTAACAAGTGATTATTAATTGTTTTTAACATCTCTCCATTGTCCATTGTCAGTGTTCATAAGCTGGTCTTTTGGATCTCGTATTGCCATGTGCCTCTCTCTACATAAGCAGGTCACTAGTTCCACATAAGTTCCTGAGGACTGGTGGCTTATAAATAATGTTTGAGTTCATGCCGGGGCTTATGGCATCAATTACAATATTCTGTTTTGCTATTTCTTCTTTTTACTCACACCTGTCACATGATGATGGTGATATCAGTGTAATGTAGATGTCACATGATGATGATGATGATGTCAGTATAATGCAGACATCGAGCATATGTTGTAATGATGATGATGATATAAGTGTAATACAATTATTAAGCGTATATGGTATTGATGATGATGATAATTACGCTGATGATGATGATTAATGTGTGTGTATGTGTAAGGAAATGATAGAGTAAGAGAGGTTGTTTGCGTGAACTGTAAACTGCGTAGGCCTGTGTGTATGTTAAGTGCGAATGAAAAGTGGTCAGTCGGGTTTTTACGTGAGTTTGTCTCGTGCGAGACTGTGGGTCAAAACACAGAAAAATAGTTCAAGGTGCGAAGTGGTGAGTTGTGGACTGAGAGGTAAACTGAACAGTTGCGTGTAGGAAGAGAAACAATGGCTAGATGTTATGGCTAAATCTTGTTGTTAATTCTAAAGGAAGAATTACGAATTATTACCTTGGATGTTTGGATTTCATATAATGTTTGTGTTTCATGACATTTCCGTAATACAGTGTTCAGTTTGGACTAAATTTTGGTGTTGATTGGTTTACTCAGGAATGTAGCGTATGGTCAATAATGGTGTAAGAAGATAGTAAGCATCTTTGAGGATTAATAACTGCGACAGCATGCATCCCCACAGCATGTGTCGTTTGGGGGCTCTTTGAGGGAAATTGTACCCGCCAGAAGAATCTAGCCAGCCGTGCCGGAAGTATTCAACCATTTTACAATCCAGGGTTGCCAGTCAGGAAATATCTACTTATATTCCTGAAAGTTTCGCTCATGTATGTTGGCGTGTTCACACAGCACTGAATGTCAAAGACTAGGCCGTGTTCAGCCTACTATCGATTTAAATTACTGGTTTCACGCAACACGTAATATTCAAGACATTTGCAAGTAAGAGCAGAATATATTGCCACTAGTTTCAGTTATCAATGCTTGAGTTTGTGTCAAACGGAGGAAGCTACACTCTGTTTCAAGAATTTGAATGATTTGTTGACATTCATCAGCGCTTGAGTGGTGGCTAGTTGCACAGCTGCACGCTGTTTTCGAGGACTTATATACGTTTATATATCCATTGTTATCGTCTTGTTTGTGGTCCTTACTGATGTACTTCTCTCCATAGTGTCAGGACTACCATCAGTGATATGTACAACATATTTCAACATTGAAAATCGACCCGCTTGCCTCATCTTGTGAAGTATCAATAAACAATCTTAATTCAAGAAAATCTACGCCGCTTGTCGCATCTTGTGAAGTATCATTGAACATTCTTAATTCAAGAAAATCGACGCTGCTTACCACATCTTGCTCAGTATCAGGGAACATTCCTACTTCAAGAACGTCTACACTACTTGTCGTATCTTTTGCAGTATCAAGGAACATTTATAATTCAAGACATCCTTACGGTAGAGTCTGCGACGGTTGCTGCATCATGTGCAGTGGAACTGATTATTTGAAAACTGCTCCATCATTACAGCAAGATGACTCAGCAGTACAGCTCACTGCCTCCTCCCTTGTGCATGAATATTTCAAGACAGTGAAGTCTACACCGCATACTAAGCAAGGCACCATACAGTGACAGGCTGCTAAACAGATAAGTCATTTTTGTGCTATCATTGCTCTTGTTCGTGCATACCACACTGTTGGCATTCCTGTCTTTACCTCATCTGTTGCTTGTTGTTATTGTGCGTGACTTACGTGTTTGCTTAAATTATGTTTTAGATTCAATGTTTAGTCTTCTTTATAGAGGAACTGATGTTGAATTAATCTATTAGGATTTTGTTAAAATTAATCCCCTAAGGGGCCACATCTGTGTTGGATCGGGTGATATGGAGCGCCCTGAGTGATTTCTTTGAACATAATACATGTTAGTTGTGTTGCTTTAGTTCGTAGAAAGCGTTGCAATCGTATAAAGCCTCTTTCTTGTCCAGTTTACATGTTGTATTCTTCATTTATTTTTCTTACTATCATTGTACATAAGTTCTTTTTTTAGTCCCATTGTGGTTGGTCGTCTGTCAGGTTCGGTGTTGTATATAGATCCATATTTTCTATTTATTTATTTTTTTCTCTTCTTTTCTGTACGGTATTATCCACCTGCCTGCTAGTTTTCGTTGTCCTTATTGTAGCGTCTGTTTTCTTCGTCTATCAACTGTATCGTTATGTGTCATTATGTGTCATGAATATCGAATATTTCACTGTATTGTTAGTAATTCGTATACATACTGCCGTTTGCAGAGCAGTTTATCTTGAATAAATATAGTTTTTTTCTGGTTTGGGTAACCTCAATATTAGTCGAAGGCAAGATGGCATGTCTCAGAGTTTTTATTGATATGGGAAAACAGTTGGACAAAACAGGCTCGAACTGGAAACATGGGCAGTGGAACAGTTCAAAATGGCAGAGGCAGAAATAAAGCGAAAACAGGACGAGGAACGAAAAGAAAGATATGATGAAAGACTGTTAAAGAGAATGGAAGTTGAGGAAGCTACCAAACAAAAGGAAGTTGAGGCGAAACAAAGGGAAGTTGAGGAAACTACCAAACAAATGGAAATTGAAAAGGAAAAGGCCATGGCTTTAAAGAAATTAGAATTGGACACTTCTAGTCATGAGTCCTCTGGTAGAGAGTCCTCGGGGAAGAAACCATTCCATACATACAAGTTAAGGTTACCAAATTTTTCGGACTCCTTCGACTTGATCGACGGGTACCAAAATGCTTTGAAGGAAAGATGATATCACTGAAGATAAAGAAAGAACAATGGAGTTCCATGTTATGCGATGTGACCACGGGCCAGGCGTTACAGACTTTTTTATTACCTGTAAATGACCGGCTCAACTATGATGTAGTAAAAGAAGCATTGCTTCGCAAATTCCGTCTTACTTCACATGGTTATTCTATGCGTTTAAAAAACGGGAAACCCAATAAAGATCAGGATTTTGGCGACTTTATAGCTAACATAAAACTAGCATTTACACGCTGGATAGATCTATCTGGGATTAGTAAAGATTTTGAAGGCCTCAAAGATCTCATCTTGAGAGATAAAGTCCTCTCTGCTTGTAGTTCGGACTTAGTTGCATTCTTTCAAGAACGTGAGCCAAAGAATCTTGACGCAATGTTAGAGTTAGGGAGGCAGTACATGACAACACATCCTGGGAGGTTAGTACATAAGCAGGTGGAACCTGAGAATTTTCCGGTATGTTCTGCAAGGGAAGTAAACAATGCACCATATCGCAAACCGCAATTGATAATATGAACAGACAATACAACAGGAGGTCGAGATTTTATAGGACATTTAACGACGATTCCAGACCGCGTTTTTCCCCGCCCAAGCGTTTTCCTCAGCGTAGGTCAGATAGCTCTAAATGGGGGTGTCGTAGCTATGGTTCCTGGCGCCACGCATCCAATTTTTGTGACAAATCAGGTCCAAGCCCTACTAACACACCACCATCCAGCCCAAAAGGAAGTCCTAGGAAGAACTACCGTTCGTGAAGCTCACTGTTACCTGTGTAATGCCACGGATCATTTCCAAAAAGAATGTCCGACCAGGAAGACAGAGCATGTAAACGCTACATCAGTATAGTGTCAGCCTGCACAATTCGAATACGGGTGAGGGCAATATTACACCGAAAAATTTGCCACGGGCCGCAAATGTAATTTTATGTAGGAGGTACTATATTATCGGATAAACGTTATACCCTCTAAAGGGTTGAACGGAATCCTTGTTTAAACACGAAAAAATAAGATGATAGGAAACTCTTTACAGAGCGATACAACAGGAGTAAATCTGATCATCAAAAGTAGTCCCCGTCGATCCAGTGTTTCGGTCCATTAATTTCCTTTACACTCCAAGGGGGTACAGGTCCACTTGGGTCATAACACCCGAGTAGCCGCCTCCTAGTGTATGAGGATTTAACCCACTCCACCTTGGTTGCAGCTATCAACTTCACACCTGTTTTCTGCCAGCTGGAGGCATTTGTGAAAGAAGCCCCTATGTTGAAAACAATTTACCGTCAAGAGTTCCATAGCCGATTACGGTTGTTCCATAGCCAGGATGATACCCTCTACGAATTTTCGCTGAGCCTCTTACGTGCCCTTGTTCTTGATTGTCTTTTAAAACAAAACAGTCTCATTTGAGGCAGCTACGAGACTTCTTGCAGCTATATCAACAACCATGACCCTTGCAGTGAACGCGTCGTGTCTCAAGTCCGTGACCAGATCATTATACTTGGCGACTTTGAACGAGTGTTGCTCGTTTAATTTGGATTCGAATGGTCGAATGTGTTATCTGACCGTTTTTGAGATGTTCTTATACTCTCTTGATATGCACTGTGGCGGTATTGCCACCCCTGCTTTGCAGTAGTGGTCCAACAGTGGCCAAACAGTGGCTAAACTCACGAGTATCTATTATAGGCTTCAATGGAGTCTATCTTTACACAAGATTACTCTTGGCAGAAATGTCGATAGAAGAGTAGTAAAGCTTCTATCACATGGGAGTCTTCACAAGATATTCAGATAAGTGAAAACAATGCTGCCTGTTGCTGAGCACGTTAATTTTGTAATCTGCCGACAACTTTTGTGAAGGATTTAAGATCTTATTAATTTTAGCTCGTTTAAGCCCCCACCCCTGATTTATGTCACTGGATTGCACCCCCTTGCTTTGCAGTTGTGGTCTACTAATGGTCACCACACAAGCGTATCTAAAAGTAGGTCTTCCAAGGTATATATGTTCGCGCAAGATCACTCTTGGCAAAGATGTAGATAGAAGAGGAATGACTTTTCTACCTTAGGGGAGCCTTCACAAGATATTCCCAGAAGTCAAGAACAAAACGCTGCTTAACGGCTGAGCAAATTTGTTAACTTATAATCTGGTCCGTCGCCTTTTGTGAAGGTGTTATGCCTTGATTCTGGCCCGTCAAGCCCCCGTTGGAATAATCCAAAGAATGCCCTCTTATAAGTAATGACTATATATATATATATATATATATATATATATATATATATATATATATATATATATATATATATATATATATATATATATATATATATATATATATATATATATATATATAAGTAAAAATTGGCTCATACGTTTGCTTTCGCACAAATAAACTGAATCAACTATTATTGTTTAGTTTAAAGTAACATACAACAAATTTAATAGTCAATTAGTTCAACAAGTTAAAATAAGGGTTAACCATGGTGAAAGTTATATTAAATTTTTTCTCAGTAAGGTTTTGGTACGGCGTGAATAATACTGTCCGTTTTGTTTGCTGTAGTCTGTTACACACAACTTAACTCCAGCTGAGTCCTGCAGCTGTGGTTTCCGTCCCAACTATTTGGTGATGAGTACACTTCTCCACATAATTCGTCCACTGTAGGCGGTTGGTGGTGATACTCTTCTCTCATACTAGTGGCGTAGGAACTTCAGTACTTAAGTCTGATGTCTTGTAACCAAGAACTGTGACAAATTAGAAATAAACAAATGCCTCACTACATTTGTTCTCCTCAAACTAACATGCCCATTTTCATGCGTTCCACCAACGAATGTTAACCTCTCAGAAGAATTAAATTCCCGAGCAAACAATATAACTCAGGGAATAGGATGAAAATTCACCAATATCCTTCTGGGTGTCATCTAGGAAATTGCGTCTGCATGAATAATGATTTGCCTGAATTACAATTAAAAAGATATATAAATCTCACAAAATGATTCTATACACTTTAAGCACATGTGATGTAATCATCACTCATTACTCGTCGCTACTACCGTCGGGGTCTAGGTCATCTCTGCTGTCGGGTTTCTCCGCACGACTAGTCAGAAACAATCACCAGCTCTTGCAGTAGTGGTTCATGAATATACTATTTTCATATCTTGATGTTGCCAGCCTCATGTACGAGTATAACCACTCAGCAAGAAACCTGTAGAATTTACATTAGTAAATAATTTGTTTACACTTACCCCAAAATTCTGGGAATACACACGTCTCTTGGCACAGATTTAGAATGGACCCACAGCCCTGTAGTTAGATGATGTTCGAATCACTTAAGACTGAGAAATCCCTCTTATGACGGGTAAAACACTTGGTCTGGAAATCTATAATTCCTCTTATGACGGATGAAACACTTGGTCTGGAAATCTATAATTCCTCTTATGACTTCTTGTGATAGAATTCCCAAGTTTCCAGTCTTGTATTAAAATGGCGGGTTTACTTGTGAATTCCAAAGTTGCCCAATACTCGATCTGGTACTTATAGTTGTGGAATTGTAAGTCCTATCCTCTTTTTTCTGGCTTGTAGGAGGTGTTTAGTTGACGCTGCGATGCAGTCTGTCTGTGTTGTGTGCTGTGACTCGGAGTTTGTTAGATTATATCTCACAATCCTTAGTCTCAAATCTCAGCTGTGTTTCCGCCGAAAGTTCTAATCAAATCATTGTAGGTTCTGGCGAACCAATCCAATCTGTCAAGCACTGTTTGGGTGGGGAAATTTATCATTACTCATCCCACGCGTATTTGAAAATATTAAATTTAATATACACGCGTGGCCTCTTACACCGTGATGTCATATCGTTACCTAAAACTTCCGGCGCACTTCGGTTTGTCAGAATATTCTGCGTGCCTACGCCAGACAGATGTCTGGACAGCCCGTGTGGTCTTCTTTAATCTGATCACAACACTGGCTTGTGTCAACACAATCAGCCGCTTCCCAATGGGGTCAACTGTTTGACGGCCACGTTTCCACATGTGTTCAGACAGATTAGGCCGACAAAATATTATCGCTGGCCGGGTCACCAAACCTGGCGAATCGTAACAACAGTCTGGGAGTGGAGTGTGAAACAATAAGATACGCATTACTCCCGTAGTAAATACTGCCATAGGGGAGTGGCGTGTTAGAGACTTCACCATGCTATGTTCAGCATAGAGCAAAATAGTGAAAATACAAACGAAAATGCATGATTTATGCCAAATAAAAGCGATGAGTGAGAAAAATGAAGAAAAAAAGGATACTGCCGGAGGGTTGAAGGTGTGAGAGATCACACAAAAGGACACGTACAGACGTGTCGTCACAACTTATGCAGTGGAATTCTATTATTTTAGTATAGCTCTGTTTAGAGTGTGTGCAGTAAATTGACTGCGACAAACATGCAGTAACTTTAAAAGGATTAAATCGAGGTTAAATTTATAACATTACAAATAACAAAATTTAATAATCACTTTAGGTTTTAACAGTTGGAAATAATTTGAATAGTTATGGATCAAGAAAAGTTATCCTCACAGTCTTTAGGGAATGTGAGATATTACTAGAAGTTCAAGTGGCAGCATATATTTGAACTTAGTTGCCAATGACGGTTCTGCTCCTTCTAATGGGTTGGTGTTACGTTCTTTTTGCGCGTGTAATTTAAATGTGGGGCACATTAGAGTAAATATATATAGTTCATTATTTACGTGCGGTAAAACACATTAGTGGACACAAAGGCGCAACGCGGTGCGCTGGTTTTTGAGTTGCCTAAGAGCAGTGACGTTAAGGAGTTACCTTATGGTCATGACCGGTGTTGGTCATGTATTCTTGTGTAAATGATACTTCAAGCTTGCCCAGATTATGGGGAGCATTTATAAAGATATGCGGAGCCTCCTTTGAGTGAGTAACCATGTTAGCCAGTATAAGGCTTATTTGTATATAAGGAACATTGTTAATTTTGTCATCTGGCTGTACTTCGGCGCATACACCATGTTGCGCTGCTAGTGGGACCCAGATCATTATCGAAGGTTATCGGGACTATTTCGTCAATATAATTTGAGGGTGATTTAAAAAAACCCTGTCAGTAATCAAGCTCCGGTATAAAAATGACGATCAAGCTCATAATCTAAATTGCCTGATCATGTATGAACATTGATGCCTTAACTATGATGTCCTGAGATTATAACCTAAACTTTTATTATGATGCCTATGATTACATGGAATTGATCGTCTGTCTTACGTCCATTAATAAACGTGATGTCTAATGTGAAGACCATGACTTCAAACTACATTCATTGGCAGTTCAAAGTTATGAATTAACAGTGGCCCACTTCTTCGGCCCACGATGTTATCATTCGCGTTCTACAAGTTTTCGGCCACCTGTAAGCCCGACCAAGGCTGATTGTATTCATCAGCAATTGTATTAACTTTTGCCTAATCGTGCCACCCGTACTCACGCAAGAAAATAAGACACCAAAAGGGTCACAACAGTTGGTTCTTTTCACTCTGCTCACGCTCGTCTCTGATCAGGGTTGTCGGGGGTAGCTCTTTTCCCAGAAACGTCAAAGAGAGTCTACCACGTGCGTCCTTCGTCTTAAAGCTTAGGGCACGGTCCCCTTCTTTTTCCAGAGATAGTACTTTCTACTGGTACCACCAATAACTATGGTAAAGAATAGAACGAAACGCTCTTCTGAGCATGGCTTTTTCCACCCCATAACTATGAGTTCCTATCTTTCCATACCACCATCCCAATTACTCAGACTTTACCCTCGATGAGAATTAAATTTAATCCCTCGGGATTAAACTTTCTTTACATTTAAATAGAATAGATTTCATAGTTACTTTATATTTAAATGAAAAGGTTAATAATACAGACAGAGTCTGTTTACATATACGTCTCCACTGATTTAAAAGTGTTCACAATATACATTGAATATGTTTTTTTTTTAATGTTTTATGCTGATTGAAAAGTTCGAAACTTCCATTACTTTAAAATGAATATTTTCACATAGACATTTAAACTGGTTTAACGCTTAAAAACTTAAATTAATTTTAATGTGACTATGTTTATAGGGACATTAACACTGCTTTGAAAATGTAAGTATTATACTTAGAATGTACATCATTTCTTTCATCTTTCCCTCTCTACTGCAAAAGGAACCTGGAACTACTTTATGCTTTTAGTTCTCTTTACGAAACTAGCAATAAAGCAATCACCAGCCCGTGCAGTGATGGTTCATGAATCATCATTCTATACGCTGAAGTTGCCAACCTCAAATGAATATCACATCCAATAGCGAGTTTCACGCATTAAACTTCACATGGTAATGTATACATATATATGTTAGTTCAAATGTTAGTAATAAAATATGAAATGTAAATCACAACTTACGCCAATCTTGGCTACAGACTTGTTGCTCAGATGAATAAAAGAGACGAGTCTGTCTCTAACACGCGTCTGGGATGTCTTTAATTTGACAATAGATTCCTTCTCTAACTCAGTGTGTTTCTTCAGTTTCCCAGTCCAGGTGTTCCTTATTAAAATGTAGAGATTTCCTGTGCTGTGTAAGTCTAATTTGGTTCTCCAATAAAAGGTCCGGTTTAATAAAAGAATTATGAATCTAGTCTGCACTCTGGTTAGGTCTGATGTTGTCTTGGCGAGCGTGAAATTCATAGTGAAATAAACTGCGAAATGGACAGACTATATTTCTATCTTCCCAAGCATTGTTGTTATGAATCTAATCAGAAAGATCCAATCATTTCAAATCATTCGGATAGGGTGTGATGATTTTAAACATATTCCAACATCGGATAATTTGAAACGTAAGGCAGAGGTCAGCTCTCCCATATATGGTAGTATGATGTCCGATGCTCGTGTGTACAAACTTACAGACAGATCGGGAACTCGCATGGCAACATGTGAAAGCTGTAATGCTTATTACTTTATTAGAAAGTAATGTTGTCATAACAATTCGGCCCGGAAGCGCTTATGTCACACTTGTCTGCCCACATGTGTCACACAGACAGTAATCTCGTTATCCATCGTATTAGTACGCAAAAACTCCGTGTCTGCCCATCTGGGTTACCAAACGAATCGTCTTATCAGCTGTTCAATCTAAACACGCCGGCGACTATCTTATCTCAGTTGCTCACCGCAAGCTAGGATGACCGGGTAACAAACAGGTGACATCACAGGGAGGAGTGTCAACATATGTTTGCACCTACAAAATAGTTGCCTCACAAGCAGAAAAGAAAGAAAGAAAGAAAAGTGTGATAATTGACAGCACATAATAAAAATCAATACCATAAATGTACCGATACTGCCGTAGAGAAACAAAGATCGATAGGGGCCACCCTGTTTTTCACATGCCCCTAGCCCAGGTAGATCTACTGCGATCTCCCAGTCATTTGCACAGTCAAGAAGAGATGGTAAACTTCTACTTGGTTTACTTGGTTTGGGATGTACTGATTTTCCTGCTCACATTTGCAGTACTCGGTCTGACTTTGCTTTCGCTTTCACCCTTGCCAGGTCTATTGTAGCAGCCAACTCATTTAGTACTCTGTTGTGGCACCATGTGTATAGACCTAGCCCTAATGACACCTTGCTAGCTGAGAGCACATGCTCAAGTGTCTGTTTCTCGTGGCACTGGGTGCACTGATCATCATCAGACTTTCCCCCATCTCACATGGTTAGCGGAAGATCGCAGGATGTCATGCATTGATCTGATAATGAAGCTGAGTCTGAGATGTCATGTGCCATATATCATTCAATGTCAAAGAAAAGGCCGTAGATAGGACTTAATAAAGGGGGAGGGGTTTAAATTGTTTGGCACAAAACATGTTTGGTACAGTATAATTTCCACATAGACCCCCCCCCCCATTTCCCCCTCCCGTATCTACGGCCCTGGTCAAAAACCTTTGCAGGGCTCTCTTTCATGTAGTCCACTGGCCTTGTTGTGCTTGCTGCACAGCTTTTGTACCTCTTATCATTCATAACGTCTCGTATTTCCTGAATTACCATGTCTATGCGTTCCCTATTTGATGCCTTGGAACACCAACGGATGTCGCCATGGCCAAATCACCGACTATTCTTCTGTGTGAATCTGATTACCTCCTTCAGTTTGAGCGACTCTTGGGCAGCACCAACAGTTTCATTCACTTTCCATTTCCTTCAAGTTTTCAGTGTGGGCTGAATGGACTGAACTACATCATTTGCTTACTCGCGCATCATCATTGCGAGTTTCGTATTTCCTGATTTGCATTCTTCAACAACTGACTTGAAAGGGAGCACAAGCTTTGCCTTCTAGCAGTAAAGTGCTACGTCTGACAGACCTGGGGGTACTGTTTGCCATTTTTTCATGAACTTGTTGACCTTTTACTTTATAGCTTCCACTTTAGTGGTTCTTATTTCATATGTAAGCGGTGGTCAAAGCAATGACGGGATCAACATGAACTAGAGGCACCACAGTTTGAAGTTTGCTAGGAGTCTGCTTTCATCTATCATCTGCTATCCCGTAGTTTGCCATTTATATTGTCTGTTGAACTGTCTTTGAGTCTTTTAATGAGGCTTTATACACCCTGCCAAGAATTTTAACAGGTTTATAAATGACAATAGAGATTCTTTGGTATGAAACCATGACTGTGACCAGGGCCGGATTAAGCTAGTGCGGGGCCTGTAGCATATGTTAAGAAAGGGGCCCTATATTTAAAAAAAAAAACAATAGAACAACACAAACATATTTGAACACATACATTTTTAATTTGCATAGTAATTATCATTATCAATTAATTCGTGCTTGTAATCCTATAAACTTGCCACTCATGTTGCTGGCTTTGTCATAACTTTGACCACGGCAGTCTTTAATATCAATGTCATTTGCCTTTAAAAAATTAAGTAGACTTTTAGTAAGCTGTTCAGCACTATGACCTTCCATATCCAAAAATGTCACAAATCTTTCAACTGGTCCAGATGGCAAAACATAGCGCAGAGTCAAAGTCACCTGGTCCATATTAGATATATCTGGAGTAGAATCCAATGAAACGGAATAATACTTGTATTTCTTCACTTCACAGAGAATGTGATCCAGTATGCTGGATCCAATCAGATTGATGAATTCCTCACACGTTGTTTTAGATAGATATGATGTATGTCCAAATCCTTTGTTTGCATGAGTACTTATATGCTCTGCCAGTAAAGGGTCAAACTTGGCCAGTAATTCTAACAACCCTAAGTAATTCCCATTATAAGGGTACCCAACAATTTCATTACTGCCACGAAAGAAAGGCCTCGTTCTGCTAAAAACTTTACAACTTCAATTATTCGCTCTAGAAGTTTGTGCCAATACTTTTCTTGAATGTCCATTTGTTTCACAAGATGGGAATAGACACGTTCACCTTTGTTTTTACTCATCAACAGTGAAATTAAAGCTTGTCTATGTGAGGAGCTTTCTTCATGTCGACGCAATAGATTGCTTGCATTTTTCCAGTCATCAAACCCTTCCACAGTAAACTTTGATGAACATTCTGAACTCATAAGCTTGCATGGGAAACAGAATAGGCGCCCTTTACTTTCTGAATAGCATAACCATTTTCTTGCATGTTGCTTGTTTGTAAGTTTATGAATATGTATAAAATAAGACTTCTGACAGTATCGAGTTTTCTTTTCAGTGTCATACAATCGCACGGATGAAGAGAAGGCACTATCAACATGTTGACATTTTTCACTTCCCTTGGATATGCAATATTCACGCTCAGAGTCATCTATATTGTTCGGCCAGTCACCAATATCATTAGAGTACTTCTTCATTTCACTTATTCTTTCACATTCAGACTCAGTGTATTCTGGGTTTTGCTGTATGTTTTCTGCTGCACAGCCTGCACTAGTACTAGTTGTTCCTGTACTTCCAGCTTCAGCGGTTAGAGTACCACCACCATGAACATCAAAATATTCTGTCAGCTTACATATTTTTGATATCACAAGTTGATCTCTTCTTTCTTTTTCTTCCTTCGCTTTACGTTGTTCACTTCCAGAAGCATAATTACGTCCAATATCTCTGTGTCGACTGCTCATTTTTTGAGTTTTCTAACCTTACAAATCAAGAAATTTTAATCAAGATCGAAAGAGAGTGCTAGCACGCCGTATACCTCAATTAAAACAGGAAGTTTCCGTTTCCTAAATTCTAGTTTTTATTGTTAATGCAAATTCATTTCACAAAGAACGAAACAAAATTAGAGGGGCAGTCGCCTAGAGCCAAAAAAGTGGCTTCCGTCCAAACGTGACCAAATTTTCAACGCCACTTAAATGGCTTCCGTCCGCAAAAAGTTAAGATTAAAATAATGAAGAGTCACACTAAGTTACCCTCTTATGCTCTTTCTCTCACAATTTCGTGACACCAAATGAAAAGGCGCTAAAGATGGCATAAATCACAAGATCATTGGTTTAACGGTCGTATTTTTTTTTCTTCTCTCTAACCAGCGGCACTCGAGCTTTCCAGCTCTTTTGGCCCAATGACATGTCATTGCGAGGCTGGGGGGTCAGTGGACTTTCCTTCCAACCCGGTCAGGAGCTTCGCTCCTTCCCATCAACGCTCGTATTAGAAGATGACCAAAAAATTATGTACATATTTATTGGCGCGGGGCCCCTAAAAGCGCGGGGCCCGTAGCATATGCTACTTGTGCTACTACGTTAATCCGGCTCTGACTGTGACCTCAGATATCTTGTCTTTCCTGACTGATAGGCTTCTAGACTTCTTAGATTTGAAACCATGACTGTGACCCCAGATATCTTGTATTTCCTGATTGATAGGCTTCTAGACTTCTCAGGTTTGAAACCATCACTGTGACTTCAGATATCTTGTCTTTTCTGACTGATAGGCTTCTAGACTTCTCAGGTTTGAAACCATCACTGTGACCTCAGATATCTTGTCTTTCCTGACTGTTGGCTTCTAGACTTCTTAGGTTTTAAACCATCACTGTGACCTCAGATATCTTGTCTTTCCTGACTGATATGCTTCTAGAATTCTTAGGTTTGAAGCTCATTCAGCACTAGCTGACTAGTTCATCCTGGCGTGCTGACCTTCTCCATTTTCCGTGATATATTTCATAAACGCCATAATTCACTAAATATTGATTAATTCAACTACAGATTTATATTTACATATAAATAGGTTTCATGACCAGTAATTGGTTGAATTGAGGATAAAAAATAAAGTGTTTTCAGAGTTTAGGTATGATCATTCCCCTACATTTTCTATCTCTTCTTTCTTTAGTAAATGTTGTAGAGAGATTTATGATAAATAAATAATTCTATATCTTTTCTTTATTCTACCCGTGCTTTTTTTACTTTAATATCGCTCTTTTATCCTTTATTTCGCATTCGAGCGATTGTTAACGAAAACAATCTAGTTTAGACTTCATTCATTCAGTACCAGTCTTCCTATTCTAAGTTCAAAATCCCGTTAGACGTGACCTCCTAAGTTTCAATAGACTTCCAGAAAAATACCATGTGTAGCGAAGTTCTGAGTTTCTCGACATTTAGCCGAGTTCTAGAGTACCTATATAAGTGAATAATTCTTAGTTTCGTGGTGATAGCCTGTAGTTCTATTTGGAGGTATATATATTGATAGTAGTGTTGAGTGATTTAGTGGTAGATCGCCTTTTTCATTTTTCACTAGTTTAATTTCTGTGCATAGGGATTAAATGATAAATCAGTTATATTCTCTAGTTTACGCGTTAAAGTGGATAGCAAAGTAAATTATAATTTCTAGCTTAAACTCATGCAGCTATAAATAAATTTAATTAAATTGCTAGTAACCAGTCGAAAATAATTTAACTAACTAATAACTGCATTGATTCATCATTGAGTATTGACGAAATACGTATGTATTTCTAATTCATGACAGATTTTTTTAATTGACTATAATTTATTTAACGGGAATTTTTAATGATGAGACAAGCTCCAAGCTTATAGTTTCTGATTACGTTAAATACTGAAGTGAATATAATATATGATACTTACGCGAGGTAGAAATAGGGTGTGTGTAAAATATTATGATTAAGTATTTTATATGTTGTTTTTTCTTTATACAGTGAAATTGGGTAAAGCCCAACTTCTACCAGCGGTTTGCAGTATGTATATGTATATATATATATATATATATATATATATATATATATATATATATATATATATATATATATATATATATATATAACAGAGTACCCATTTTTTTCACGAACTTTAAGACTAAATGAAGTAACTGGGCCTATCGCGCAAGATTATATATCTTCCCAACAAACTCTTTAGTACATGCAGCCCTGTGGCGAAATAATATTACAAACCAGTAACAGTACGACGTTTTTACCTAATTGTGGTGTGACCAATAAATTTCTATACTGAGAGAAGTCACCGACCTGTCATTCCTAGTTACTGGAAACCTCAAGCTATTGACACTGTGCTCGCTGTTAATTTTCGTGCCTGGACAAATTTAAATGTGACATAACTAGTAACCCTAAATAATAATAACCAAGGAAACGTTCCCTGAAGAAGTGAATTCAACCTGTCTTTGTGGAACTGGGGTTCCCTTGGCCAAAAATAACAATATCAGTTGCTGTATGTGCGTGTCCTAAGGATTGTTCCAGAAGTTACCACACGAATGTTAGGTAAGACAGTACATCCGTGGCCACGGCTGAAAGAATAGAGTGAATGCAGGACTGAGTGATTCCTTTATGATAGGATTTGTGCACCCACTTTGTAATTTTATTTATGCAAATTGTTGCTAATGCTGGTTTTCCTTTCTTAGGATAGATTAGTGTATCAATTACAATCAATTTTAATTACAATTTATACGTACAGAATTTATCAATATGAATATTGTAGTGACATATATTATTAAAAGTATCCTATGTGTGTCAGTTGTGTAGTAGTAATATGAGGTAATACTGGTTTTGTTTTGTTCAAGCTCTGTTGGTATTTGTCATCATGACTTCAATAGTTTGTCTTTATTGGAACTAGTATTGGAGATGTTCTCAGTTCCTGATATTAAAACAATTTACTTCCCCTCTTAAGTTTATGTTACAATGTTATTTTAAGATGGGGGTACATAATTTTGAGCTCAGCTGGCCACATCAGCTTATCTTGCGTGATGGCGGCAGGAAAAGACTCCTCTGCTCGATTTCTCCCCTGTGCTCTGGAGACACCTCACTGATAGCTAAATGGACCAAGGAGTATGCTGTCCGACTCTGGATTCAGCAAAGCTCTGACCAGGTGCTGCTCAATAACGTCAAGACCACGGTCCCTGAAAACAAGAAGGATGTACCTTCTACTTCATAACTAATTGATACTCTAGTTCTACACTGAGCACAATACATTACAAACATTGAGTTCAGAGCGTTAGGCCAACTGTCAGCTTCATCTGAAATACTTTATACCAGTATTAACCTCCTTAATGGTTACTACGCCTCTGCAATTCCAGCATTATTTCTTTCTAGTCAATCATCTAGGTGTCAGTGTACTGTTTGGCCATTCCATGCCGTTTTACTTTCCTCCGACACCTTCTGTTCAGGCTGGAGCATTATAGGCTTTACATCATGTTTGCTACTGAACTACACATATATACAGGCATAAATTAACAATTCACATTCAATTTTCATTAAAAGATACTGAATGTTTCAAGCTTACCACAATTCATGGAAATAAACACAGATACGTTGACTAGCAATGAATTCTGGCACAAATACTGGCACAAATTCCCATCTGCTTATGTTCCAGGCTTTTATTTAGCAAAAATATGAGCTGGCTTCAACGCACTGTTGCTTTATCAAGCTTATTTGAACTAGTGGTCTCGAACTAACGCTCCTAAGTGATTATATCAGCGAGTCTGGCCAATGGAGCCACGTTTCGACAAGTGTTTGAAAAAATTTTACCTTCCTACGTCTCCCCTAACAACCAAAGATAGTATTTATAGTCCGACCAATCGTGTTTAGTCTTATATTTGTTGCGCTCCAATCAATTTGGAGTTTACATGGTAGGCTATTTCCGTACGTAAGGTTTTTTTCAAACACGTTATAAAAAAATTTTATGAGCAGAAATGATTTCATGCTGTCAGGCATCCCCACTATTTTATTTTGGTTATAACTTGTTAATTCCTAGACTATTTGCGTAACGTTTTACATATTCTTTGTCAGCAAGCCCTAAGGAACCCAAATATACAAATTTAAAAGAGCTAAGTGGCTGCGTTCAAAATATGCAATTTCTTCTACCTCCTGTTTCGAAGATGTGCTGTCTGGGTACTGTAATGTTTTCAAACGTAAACCCATCTAATGTTATCTTTTCTAATAAGCGTTTTTCGTGATTTTAAAACCTAACTCTGGGAAGGTTAGTGTTTTTATCACTGTCCGTCCGAAAAAGTTAGTGCATGAGGCCTTACACGCGTGATAGTAGTAATTGTGTATCGCGTTACGCTTGTTGGGGTGGCATTAATAGCGAGACGCGTGTTTAATTTTGCATGCGTTCGGCTTTCTGCCTCTCCCTTCTCTCTATCCTGCTTTATCTGTCTTTTAGTTACGCTGTGTATAAAATGGAATGAATGAAATATTAAAATTAGGTCATTGTTCAGCTTGCGTATCTCAAATGTTTTTCCAAGAAATACAGCACACGTTTCATTGAAGAAAGCGGGTAATAATATAGTAGGCTTTTACTATCAACGTGAAAGCGTTACAATTTGCAGACGAAGCATAAAACAAAGGGGATTTTGCGTACAGCCATTGTGACAGCACTGTTCTTTACCATTCTTCTTCCTTTTATTAAATTTATTTGTTAGGCTTTACATTTACCTTTTAATTTATATATGTGGATTAGAATATTCCACGACATCTCCCCTCTTAAAACAGACATTATATGTCAGTCCTTTATTCTATATACACATAGAGAAATTTATTATTATTTCTGGGGTTTACGGTGATTCTCATCACACGGATGGCGGCTTAAAAAATCCGCTCCCAAATTTGTTTTTCCAGATATATACTCAATGCTAAAATTATATGGAGCCAAAAGTAAAGACCATCGGAGTAACCTGGAGTTCTCATGCCTAGCCTGTGCTAGAAACGATAAAGGTTTGTGGTCTGTTTGCAACTTAAAGGCCTTCCCATACAGATAAATATTGAATTTCTTTATTGCCCATATTACTGCAAGACATTCTTTTTCGCTAGTTGAGTAATTGATTTCAGCTTTATTCAATTTTCTGCTAGCATATGCCACTGGGCTTAATTCCCCATCCAATGCATCTGATTTCTGTAGTAGAGTTGCACCTAACCCAATATTACTTGCATCCGTCCTTACTATGAATTCTTGACTTAAGTCAGGTAATTTCAAAATGGGTTTACTTGTGAGCTTTTCCTTCAATTCTTGGTAAGTCATTTCACATTGTGGTGTCCATGTAATGCGATCTGGGTGTCCTTTACGTGTCAAATCAGTTAACGGTGCACATATGGAATTAAAGTTTTTGATATACTTCTGGTAGAAACCACATAATGAGACAAAGGATCTCACGTCCTTCTTGGTTTGTGGTCTCGGGGCTTTCTGTAGTTTCTCTAAATTCTTTGGGTCAGGGGTCATGTTTCCCTGATAAACTGTGTGTCCCAAAAAATTCCAATTCTTTACATCCAACGCAACATTTGGTTGGTCGGGCTGTTAAATTTGCCTCCCTAAGTCGATTAAACAGCATGTTCAGAGAGTCAATGTGTTCCTCAAAGGTTTCTGTTGCTATCAGGATATCATCCATGAAATTTGTTATACATGGATTATTCAGAGGGTCCAATAATTTTCTCATCATTCTAGAGAAGACACTAGGCGCATTCTTCAATCCAAATGGCAATCTATTAAACTCATAGTGTCCTTCTGAGGTACTAAAAGCTAGGTATGGTCTAACCTCAGGCTTTACTGGAATCTGATAGTATCCTTTACTCAGATCCACTTTTGAGAAATATTTAGCTTTATTTAGTCTGGCAAACAGCTGATTTGTATCCGGCAATGGATCCACCTGTCCTTTTGTAATAGCATTCAGTCTCCTGTAATCTATACAGAGTCTATGTTCTCCAGAGGGCTTCCTTAAGAGTACAACACCGGAACTATATGAGGATTCACTGTGTGAAATAATTCCCTCCTTCAATAGATAGTCTATCTCTTCCTTCAAAGCTTTCTCCTTAGCAAACGGAATCGAATATGGTTTCATACAGACAGGTGTGGGGTCTATCAGTTTCATATCATATTCCAATAGGTTTGTATGCCCTGTCGGTCTGTTAACACCTCTGCATGATTATTTAGAACCTGTTGCACTCTCTCTTTCTGAGTTTTCGTTAAATGTGTACTGATTTTCACCTGTGCTGCTGTCTCACAGGGGTGTAATGGATATTCAAATGATGAAAGTGGTTCCTTTTTCATTTCCATGGCGATGGACAAGGTCAACAAGTGTGTCTCTTCCTGATGTTCTCTTTCCAAATATTTCTTCAGGAGATTCACATGATAGATTTTTTCTTTCCCCTTCTTATCTATCTTATAATTTGTTCTAGATACCTTCTCTAAAACTGTATATGGACCCTGCCATCCAATTTGTAACTTATTCTGACTCCCGGGCAAAGGAAGCAGTACTTTCTCTCCCACAGCCAAATTTCTGTCTTTCGCTTTCCTGTTATAATAGGCAGCATGTTTCTTCCTGGCTTGTTTCAAATTTTCATTGGCAAGTTTCCAGCCAGTTTTCAACCGAGTGGTCAGCTCATTCACATATTGGTATGAAGATGTAATGTTTTCCTCTGCCTTTTCATCAGTCCACGTTCTTAACAAAGCTTCGAGTGGACCTTTTATTGGCCTTCCAAACAATAATGTTGCCGGGGCCATACCGGTTGAACTATGGGGTACCTCCCGATAAGCAAAGAGGGCGGCGTGCAGGTACTGGTCCCATGTATCTGGTTTTTCGTGTGCCAACTTTCTCAGGATCGACATCAATGTGCCGTTAAATCTTTCCACTTGGCCGTTCCCTTGGGGATGATACACACTACAATGGAAGTTTTTGGCCTGGAAGATCCTGAAAACTTCTTCAGTTAGTTTCCCCTTGAACTGAGAGCCATTATCAGTCAAGATTTGATTGGGAAAGCCTAACCTTGTGAAAATTGTGAGCAATGCCTCTGCCACATGTTTAGAATCAATCGATGACAGGGCTACAGCCTCTCCCCACATAGAACAAGTGTCCACCAGAGTCAGAATGTAGCTGTTCCTTCCCTTGGTTCGGGTGAGAGGTCCCACAAGATCCACGGCAACTCTCTCAAAGGGTGTTCCCACTATGGGCATTTCCCCCAGAGTTGCTGGTGCAGTCCAATGTTTAGGTGCTACTCGTTGGCACTCTGGACAGGATTTTACATATCGTTTGATATCTTCAGTTATTCCTGGCCAGAAATAGTGACAAGCTATTCGCTGTCCTGTTGCGCTGATTCCCATATGACCACTGAAGGGAATCGCATGCCCTAGTTCCAACACTTTAGTCCTATATGAAGTGGGAAGGACCAGCTGTCCGTGACCATTGGATTCAGATCCAGCCTTCCTATATATCAGTTTGTTCTTCATATAAAACTCTCCCTTGCCTGGAGGTGTATGAGATTTGGGCAACTTCTTGAAACATGGCTTGAGTGTTTTGTCCTCAGCCTGTGCCTTCCTCATCTCATCTGGGTGAGTATTTATGGGATTATCCTCCTCCTTTTTTGACTGTGATCTGGTCTGCACTGTTGCCAATATCACAGGTCTCTTGGGATTCCCCAAGAAGACATATCTACACCCCAATATCAGAGGGTAGATTGGCTCATTTATCACTGCTGCTTTTATGATTCCTTCCACATATCGCGTTTTCACTTTTATTCGGGCGACGGGACGTGTCATGGTAGCTACATCCTTGGTTGCAGTTTGAATCTCCACTGTTTCTGTGGTGTATTGATCGGCCTGCACCAGGTGAGAACTCACAACGGAATCGTAATCTAAACCGGTATCATATAAACACCTTATAGTGACACCATTACAGATGACATCTTCACACACTGGGGGTGGTATGGTTCCTGTAGTTCTTCAGGTTTGACCTTCTTTTCCTTTTTCCCCGATGTCATAGCAGCACAATGAGGAGGTTTCCTTCTACAATGGTCAGTGTCATGATTGTTCATCTTACAATTTTTACACCACCTTTTTCCTTGGTTGAAAGATTTTCTTTCATCATATTTCCTTTCATCGAATTGTGGGGTTTTATTTTTATTTTCATACCGTGGCCTATCAAATTGGTGCTTACCTTTATTTTGATCCTTAGGATCAAATTTATTAAAGTTCTGTGGTGCCCGTAAAGTTATCCACTTGTTTCTTTTTATTACCTGTTACCTCTGCTTGAGCTGCTTGATACCTTTCAGCAACATTTAGCAACTCACCCAGCCTCTCTGCACCTTGTTCCATGAGAAACTTTTCAGGTCTGGAGCCATGGACTCTCTTAATTGCTCTATAAGGACCATTTCCTTAAGATCTTGGGTTTTCCCCAGAGAAGTCCATTTCTCCAAGTATGTCTCTATTCGTGCAGAGAACTGGTGATAGGTTTCACCTGACAGTAGTTTAGCATTCCTAAATTTTTTCCAAAAAATTTCTGCATTCTTTTCATACCTTAACAAAAGAGCCTGCTTTAGCATGTCATAATTTTCCTGATCACCTCTGCTCATTTTTGCAAAAACTTCATAAGCTGCCCCACGAAGTCCTTGAGATAACTTTAAGCTCCACCTTTCTCTCTCTAACCCATACGTGGTAGCTAATAGTTCATACCTATTTAGATAGCTCTCTATATCATCGTCTTTCTCAACAAAATGATCTAAATGAAAATTCATTGCTGAGGTTGAGGCTCCTTGGCTAGCAGTGGCATCAGAGGCAAAGGGACTGGCACCATTTTCAGGAGCATGGCCTTGAAACTCAAACTCCCTTAGTCGTAACTCATGTTCCCTTTGTAATCTTTTATCTTCTGCTTCCCTTTCTGCAGCTAATTTCTTCTCTCCCTTTCTGCAGTCAATCTTCTTTCTTCTGCTTCCCTTTCTGCAGCTAATTTCTTCTCTTCCCTTTCTGCAGCTAATTTCTTCTCTTCCCTTTCTGCAGCTAATTTCTTCTCTTCCCTTTCTGCAGCCTGTCTTCTTTCCTCGGCTTCCAATGCTTTAGCCTCTTTGTCAGCCTCAATCTGCAACCTCTTAGTCTCAGCCTCAGCCTCAAATTGTAACTTCTTAATTTCCCTTTCCGCCTCTAACTTTCTTTCGGCTTCAAACCTTCTTTCTTCGCGTTCAATAAATTTGTCACATTCCGTAGTGACATAGGCAACCATAACTTGCCCATCTAATCCTAACTCGTTTGCAGTCTGAACAGCAGCAGATCGAAATTTGGCCAGGTCCGCCATTGTCTATCAGGTAAATTTATACAATGTCTAACCAACAATTCAATCTCTAAATATATATCTAATGGACAACACAGGCACCGTGAGCTCAACCTTATTTAATTCCACCCAAGGATCCCTTTTAATTCTTATATTCCCTGAAGTGAATTACCCCCAATATTTTTAATAGGGAAAGATTCAAAATCCCAAGAGCGAGACCCCAATATATGTGGTGAAGTGGGATGTTATAAATATTTATAGGGGACTTAGTGTACTGACTGAGATCAGCTGTGAAGGTATCTATATCTAATAAGAGTAGTGTATTATAGATAACCTTACTTGCTGCCACATATATATATATATCTCAGTCAGAATTATTCTGGAATAGTGTGATGACTACGTTGTATGTCTAGGGTATGTGTATGATGAAGTGTAAGTCATAACAACAACAGACAGATAAACAATTTAATTTATTCCACCACACTTGACAACACTGTGACACTCACATACATAAAACACTCTACAAGGATATCTTAAAGGAGTCACTGATAACTTTTCAAATAACAATATGTATTCATTGCTGTCATGAATGAATATGTGTCCTGATTCAAATACAAAGGGAACCAGGAATCACAATCAATTTTAATTACAAGTTATATGTACAGAATTTATCAATATGAATATTGTAGTGACATATATTATTAAAAGTATCCTATGTGTGTCAGTTGTGTAGTAGTAATATGAGGTAATACTGGTTTTGTTTTGTTCAAGCTCTGTTGGTATTTGTCATCATGACTTCAATAGTTTGTCTTTATTGGAACTAGTATTGGAGATGTTCTCAGTTCCTGATATTAAAACAATTTACTTCCCCTCTTAAGTTTATGTTACAATGTTATTTTAAGATGGGGGTACATAATTTTGAGCTCAGCTGGCCACATCAGCTTATCTTGCGTGATGGCGGCAGGAAAAGACTCCTCTGCTCGATTTCTCCCCTGTGCTCTGGAGACACCTCACTGATAGCTAAATGGACCAAGGAGTATGCTGTCCGACTCTGGATTCAGCAAAGCTCTGACCAGGTGCTGCTCAATAACGTCAAGACCACGGTCCCTGAAAACAAGAAGGATGTACCTTCTACTTCATAACTAATTGATACTCTAGTTCTACACTGAGCACAATACATTACAAACATTGAGTTCAGAGCGTTAGGCCAACTGTCAGCTTCATCTGAAATACTTTATACCAGTATTAACCTCCTTAATGGTTACTACGCCTCTGCAATTCCAGCATTATTTCTTTCTAGTCAATCATCTAGGTGTCAGTGTACTGTTTGGCCATTCCATGCCGTTTTACTTTCCTCCGACACCTTCTGTTCAGGCTGGAGCATTATAGGCTTTACATCATGTTTGCTACTGAACTACACATATATACAGGCATAAATTAACAATTCACATTCAATTTTCATTAAAAGATACTGAATGTTTCAAGCTTACCACAATTCATGGAAATAAACACAGATACGTTGACTAGCAATGAATTCTGGCACAAATACTGGCACAAATTCCCATCTGCTTATGTTCCAGGCTTTTATTTAGCAAAAATATGAGCTGGCTTCAACGCACTGTTGCTTTATCAAGCTTATTTGAACTAGTGGTCTCGAACTAACGCTCCTAAGTGATTATATCAGCGAGTCTGGCCAATGGAGCCACGTTTCGACAAGTGTTTGAAAAAATTTTACCTTCCTACGTCTCCCCTAACAACCAAAGATAGTATTTGTAGTCCGACCAATCGTGTTTAGTCTTATATTTGTTGCGCTCCAATCAATTTGGAGTTTACATTGTAGGCTATTTCCGTACGTAAGGTTTTTTCAAACACGTTATAAAAAAATTTTATGAGCAGAAATGATTTCATGCTGTCAGGCATCCCCACTATTTTATTTTGGTTATAACTTGTTAATTCCTAGACTATTTGCGTAACGTTTTACATATTCTTTGTCAGCAAGCCCTAAGGAACCCAAATATACAAATTTAAAAGAGCTAAGTGGCTGCGTTCAAAATATGCAATTTCTTCTACCTCCTGTTTCGAAGATGTGCTGTCTGGGTACTGTAATGTTTTCAAACGTAAACCCATCTAATGTTATCTTTTCTAATAAGCGTTTTTCGTGATTTTAAAACCTAACTCTGGGAAGGTTAGTGTTTTTATCACTGTCCGTCCGAAAAAGTTAGTGCATGAGGCCTTACACGCGTGATAGTAGTAATTGTGTATCGCGTTACGCTTGTTGGGGTGGCATTAATAGCAAGACGCGTGTTTAATTTTGCATGCGTTCGGCTTTCTGCCTCTCCCTTCTCTCTATCCTGCTTTATATGTCTTTTAGTTACGCTATATATAAAATGGAATGAATGAAATATTAAAATTAGGTCATTGTTCAGCTTGCGTATCTCAAATGTTTTTCCAAGAAATACAGCACACGTTTCATTGAAGAAAGCGGGTAATAATATAGTAGGCTTTTACTATCAACGTGAAAGCGTTACAATTTGCAGACGAAGCATAAAACAAAGGGGATTTTGCGTACAGCCATTGTGACAGCACTGTTCTTTACCATTCTTCTTCCTTTTATTAAATTTATTTGTTAGGCTTTACATTTACCTTTTAATTTATATATGTGGATTAGAATATTCCACGACAGCTTGATATATCAATTTATGTGTTGTGGTAAATTTTCTTATGATAAATAAAATTTACAGAAACTTATACAAGTGTGGCTATCAGCTCGTTCCAAATATCTATATTCCATTGTTATAGTTTCACGTCCGTGCCTCTCACTGGTTGTCACTTATGTGTGTGTATGTGAGTGGTATATATATATATATATATATATATATATATATATCTATATATATATATATATATATATATATATATATATATATATATATTCTAATAGACTGTCTGACAAATCTAAATCTGTTGTAGAGATAGGCTGACCGAGAGAAGCTTCTCGAGTGTCAGAGACAGACTCTATTATTTTCCACCATCTCACTCGTGAAATCTATTTCTACTATAATCTCTCACTGAGCTATCACCTGTTTCTATTGCTATTCAGAAGGAACCAATCTAAGTCTTAATTAACCTATCGCAAATCTACGACAAGTGAGGTCACGTCTAACGGGATTTTGAACTTAGAATAGGAAGACGACACGACAAATATCAGCTCGTCTGTAGGATTAATTTTCTTTATTCTGATTATAGAGGAAGAGTGTGATGTCTCGTGGGTTTTATTATCTTTAAAAATAATTATCCCCTAGACTAACGATCTGTTTATGGGCTTGCTGACCACACAAATAATAATTTTTTCTTGCACAGCATTATTGAGTATTGTACATTTTGATTTACAGGTTGAATTTTGTCGGAACATATGTTATGTATTGAGTTTGTAAAACTAAACCGCTGGTAGGGTTTGTGATTGTATAACAATCACTGGGTTTTTGAAGAAGTAGGTGTTTGGGCTAAGCTAAGGAGTGCATTTTGGACAATTACGTCCTGTTAATTGCCTCCCTTACCCTAACTGTCTTCAGAGATGAACTTGTAGTGGATTTAAAATTAAGGGATTTTTTTGTCTCCTTAACTTTTTGCAATAAAAGTTTTGTTTCCACTGTAGCAACTTAATTTTTGTTAGTGATTAATCTTAACTACCATTTCATTTGGCATAGTCGCTTGCATTTAAAGCCTTTAGTGCCATTAATAGCAGCGATAGTTAGACTATATTATAGGAGGAGGTATCCCAGTATATATAATGTTTTTGTATTTTCTCGTAAGTGGTAAGGAACCAGTGTATCCTTTTCTTCTTTTCTTTCTCGAGTAAGTCTTAGTCATTGATTTACAATGGCAGAGAGGGCAAAGCTTAGACAGATGCTCAGACAGGAAGCAAAAGAAGAGGGACTGGAAGGAGACGAAGCGAAAGCTTTTGTCAGGGATAAACTTGACAGATATGACGCGGAGCAGAAGGAAAAAGCAGCCGAAGCTAGGGAGCAGAAGAAGATGGACGTGGAAATGGAAATTCGCAAAGCAAACGAAAGAGAGAAGGAGAGACAGCAGGAGGAGAGAGAAAAGGAGAGGGAGGAATTACAGAAAGAGAGACAGCATGAGTTGGCTCTTAAAACTCTAGAATTCCAAAGTCGTGGTGCTGCCTCTACCTCCAGCAATGGAGAGTCTTCTCCTCATTCTTCTTTAACTGATTCTTCTAACACTCAATCTCCTCAACTCACTGCTATGTCTTTCACTCTTGAGTCTTTCCCTTGTCCTAATGAGAAGATTGACACGTGGCTAGAAAAATTTGAGAAAATGGCAATTCTGTACGGTTTAGAGAGGTCGCGTTGGTGTATGAATCTTTCCTAGGCTTTAAAAAGTTCTGCTTATGATGTTTATTCTAAACTGGAAAGCAGCCAACAAGACAACTACGATGTGTTGAAGAAAGCTTTACTTGAGCGCTTTGAAATGAACGCTCGAAAATTTTTGCAACTGTTCCGGAACAGCAAAAAGGAGAATTCTGAAAATTTTCAGCAGTTCTCTTCTCGTTTGAAGGGATACTTGACAAAGTGTCTGGAGCTGTCACAGCTCGCCTCTACCATTGAAGGACTTGAGGAATTTGTTATAACAGAACAAATAACGAACACTTTGTCTGCTGATACCCGGAGATTTCTAGCTGAGCAGGGTGCAGAAAAGCTTGAAGACATTCAGGAAAAGTCTGAGGGATATCACAATGCGCTGGCCGAACTGCCGGCCACAAAACGTAAACCGGCAGAAGAGCCTTTTCGAAAGAATAATCTAGTCCAATCTTCTCAAGCGTCTCACTAAAATAACCACAGAGAAACTGGACCCCAGAACCCCCCCTCCTGAAAAACCCAAGTTCTACAAAAACAAGTACCCCAACCACAGTAAACAGTCGGATCAACCCGACCGCCCTACATGGCAGCGCAGCCAGAAAGGACAAGGTGGCAAAGGGAAAACCCCTGAGCATGGGACATATGATCAGAGAGAGCAAACCGAGCCGAAACACATCGGATGCTTGCTAACAGTCTCACAAGATGGAATTAATGTCAGTGATTCTCAACCTGAGGGAGAGAGACCCTCAACGCGAGGTATTGTTATTTTGAATGGTTCTTCAACTTTTTGTTTATTTGACACGGGGCTTTCTTATGATTGCATTGTTGCCAGACACCTGGTCAAACCCGGTCAAGAAACAGAAGAGACCGTCGAACTTTGTGGAATCTCAAAGATCGATGCACCTATAGCGCTTCCCATCGCATTGGTGGAGATCCACTCTGATTTTGGCAGAGATGTGATCAAAGCGGCTGTTATGAATGACCCGATCTACCCAGTCATACTTGGCGGTAGATATGTGTTTTTTCGGAAACCGGAAGAGCCGATTGTGGCAGCAGTAACTACAAGAGGGCAAACCAAGAAGGAACGGGAGCCTGCGCCTAGTTTGTTACCTAAGGAACTTAAAGAGGCGCAACAAAAGGACCCTACTTTGGCACCCTGCTTTAGGAAACTGCCCATGGCTAAGTACCCTAGACAACACGGGGACATTTTTTCTAAGGATGGCGTACTTTATCGCAGAACGGGCAAGCCAGAACAAGGTTACAATCAGCTCCTAGTACCGAAACAGTACAGAAGCCAAATCCTAGAAATGGGGCACTCTCTTCTCTTTAGCGGACATATGGGACAGAACGCCACAAATCAGCAAATAAATACTCATTATTAGTGACCAGGAGTAAATACTGATATTATCAGGTATGTGAAATCCTGTGCCCAGTACCAACGTGTGCCACCCAAGCAACGAACACCCCCAGTCCACATGGGTGAAATGCCAATAATGGAAACACCATTTGAACGGGTTGTGATCGACATTTTAGGACCCTTACAAAGGACTAAAAGAAGGAACAGGTACATCCTGACCTTAGTTGACACATGCGCTTTATGGGCAGAAGCTATACCGCTTACATGCGCGGATGCCAAGCATGTCGCAGAAGCCCTAGTGCAGATTTTCACTCGGTTGGGATTCCCTCAACATGAGCTGATGGACAACGGATCCCCATACCGGAACCTGTTGATGAACGAGATCGTTAAGATCTTGAGGAACCAGCACATCTACTTAAAGCCTTATACTCTGGCCGGAAGTGCGTTAGTAGAGCGTGTTAACGGAAACCTCAACATGTGTTAAGTAAACTGGGACAAGTGAAACCTGAAGATTGGGATCTTGTCATTCCTGCGGCTTTATTTGGTTACAGAGAAGCCCCACATACTTCCACAGGATTTCCCCCAGCTACGCTTTTATTCGGCAGACCTGTTAAGGGGCCGCTTGAAGCCTTACTTCAGTTGCTGACAGACCAGAAGGCTGATGAGACAGTCGTCTCAGCCAGTAAATATGTGTCGGAGTTAAAGGAACGGTTGAAACTAGGATGGGACTTTGCAACGACCAACTTTAAGCGATCACGCGCAAAGCACGCTAACCGATACAGGAAAGTCGCGAAAGAGAGAGAATTACAGACTGGAGAGACAGTTTTGGTGTTACTCCCAACCGGGAACAACAAACTACGTATCAGATGGCAAGGGCCGTTTACCGTCCTTAAAAAGATTTCAAAGGCTAACTGCCAGATCTCTATTAAAGGAAAGGAGAAGGTTTTCCATTTAAATCTGGTACAGAAATACTTGGAAAGACCAGTGCCGTCCTCCGAACATCTCCTGACGTTCGCCAAAATTGACGAAAATGACGATAGTGGCAGGGAAATTCCACTGCAAGCACACGGAATCTTTCATAAATGTCAAAAGCGGCGACGCTCTTTCAAGCGCACACGGCAGACATTCCAGAGAAGGAAAACTTTGGGAGCAGACATTATTAGGACTTGAACAGAGACGGAGGGGGAGATGAGAGTGAAGATAACAGACACCCTGAAGCTACGGATATAGGAAATTTATTCCTATAACGTAGACATGGAATGGTTCCATATCTTAAAGGGGAACGTCTGTGGTAGAGAGATTTATGATAAATAAATATTTCTATATCTTTTCTTTATTCTACCCGTGTTTTTTTTTTTTTACTTTAATATCGCTCTTTTATCCTTTATTTCGCATTCGAGCGATTGTTAACGAAAACTCTCCCATTCATACCTTTGTCTTTTCCTTTCTAAGTTAAAAGCATTTAATTGCATTTTCTTTGATGTAGGTTTACGAGCAGACGTAATGAGTAACTCGAATCGGTTTCACGTTAATTGTAAACGCCAGAGATCGAATCGTGTTAACTCGTTCTAGACAAGTGATATAGGGGAAGATGATCGTCTATCACTTTTCTCGGATCTGTTTCGCTTATAATTATAAGATGAGTACCGCCAGATGAAAGACGTAGCTCGCTTACATTGCGTTTGTGACCATAGTATGCAGGCAGAATAGTGTAAATTCTCGAGCGAAGAAAATCTCGCAGGTCTGGGAAATCATGTTAGACAAGATCTAAGAGAGACTGTTCGCTCGAGGTGCCTGAGTCGGGAGCGGCATGGATGCGAAGAAATTTGTTTGATTCGCAGAATGAGCAGGAAAATATGTAAATCGGGACGTAGGTGGTAACATCTGGTTGGAGATGAGTCTGGGTTTCAAATTAGTGAATCATTTCATTTCATAAGATATAAACCCCAGTAGTTTAGACTTCATTCATTCGGTACTCCTAAGTTTCAGTAGACAGATCGCTTCGTTCTAGACAAATACCTTGTATAGCAAATTTCTGAGTTTCTCGACATTTAGCCGAGTTTTAGAATACCTATATAAGTAAATAATTCTTAGTTTCGTGGTTATAGCCTGTAGTTCTGTTTGGAGGTATATATATTGATAGTAGTGTTGAGTGATTTAGTGGTAGATCGCCTATTTCATTTTTCACTAGTTTAATTTCTGCGCAGAGGGATTAAATGATAAGTCAGTTATATTCTCTAGTTTACGCGTTACAGTGGATAGCAAAGTAAATTATAATTTCTAGCTTAAACTCATGCAGCTATAAATAAATTTAATTAAGATGCTAGTAATCAGTCGAGAATATTTTAACTAACTAATAACTGCACTGATTCATCATTGAGTATTGACGAAATACGTATGTATTTCTAATTCATGATGACTGATTTTTTAAAACGACTATAATTTATTTCACGGGAGTTTTTATGATGAGACAAGCTCCAAGCTTATAGTTTCTGATTTAAGTTAAATACTGAAGTGAATATAATATATGATACTTACGCGAGGTAGAAATAGGATGTGTGTAAAATATTATGATTAAGTACTTTATATGTTGTTTTTTTCTTTATAAAGTAAAACTGGGTAAAGCCCAACTTCTACCAGCGGTTTGCTATATATATATATATATATATATATATATATATATATATATATATATATATATATATATATATATATATATATATATATATATATATATATATATATATATGAGTATAATCAAGAAGAAACATTGGAGTCCTTAAATACGTGGGTTTACAAGTAAGAACCTGTCTGGCATTGTGTTTGCCTCCAGAAAATAAATAGAGTACCCATTTTTTCACGAACTTTAAGACTAAATGAAGTAACTGGGCCTATCGCGCCAGATTATATATCTTCCCAACAAACTTTCTAGTACATGCAGCCCTGTGGCGAAATAATATTACAAACCAGTAACAGTACGACGTTTTTACCTAATTGTGGTGTGACCAATAAATTTCTATACTGAGAGAAGTCACCGACCTGTCATTCCTAGTTACTGGAAACCTCAAGCTATTGACACTGTGCTCGCTGTTAATTTTCGTGCCTGGACAAATTTAAATGTGGCATAACCAGTAACCCTAAATAATAATAACCAAGGAAACGTTCACTGAAGAAGTGAATTCACCCTGTCTTTGTGGAACTGGGGTTCACTTGGCCAAAAATAACACGGGAGTTGCTGTATAAGCGTGTCCTAAGGATTGTTCCAGAAGTTACCACACGAATGTTAAGTAAGACAGTACGCCCGTGGCCACTGCTGAAATAATAGAGTGAATGCAGGACTGAGTGATTCCTTTATGATATGATTTGTGCACCCACTTTGTAATTTAATTTATGCAAATTGTTGCTAATGCTGGTTTTCCTCTCTTAGGATAGATTAGTGTATCAATTTTGTTCTTAACTTTAGAGGGAAATCTTAGACTATAGCGTATAAATCCGTGACTCTTTGGGGCTATCACTTTTCTTCTAACAGGATCGTGTGCTTAACATCGAGGGAAAAGATTACACCTATGGGTCTATTATTCTTATAGTAATTCATTGACTTATGTGTATGTGTAGACGCTCGATATATCAATTTATGTGTTGTGGTAAATTTTCTTATGATAAATAAAATTTACAGAAACTTATACAAGTGTTTCAAATATCTATATTCCATTGTTATAGTTTCACGTCCGTGCGTCTCACTGGTTGTCACTTATGTGTGTGTGTGTGTGTGTGTGTGTATGTGTATGTGAGTGGTATATATATATATATATATATATATATATATATATATATATATATATATATATATATATATATATATATATATATATATATATATGTATATATATATATATATATACATATACTATAGACTATCTGACAAATCTAAATCTGTTGTAGAGATAGGCTGACCGAGAGAAGCTTCTCGAGTGTCAGAGACAGACTCTATTATTTTCCACCATCTCACTCGTGAAATCTATTTCTACTATTATCTCTCACTGAGTTATCACCTGTTTCTATTGCTATTCAGAAGTGGTCAATCTAAGTCTTAATTCACCTATCGCAGATCTACGACAGTACCGTTATGAGTTTCTCTCTTCTATCTATTTCTTTCTGTCCCAGGTTTTATTTTGCACTTACTGTGAATAAGTATTTAGCTAGGATGTCAGCTTTTTGTTTGTCCGACTCCGCTCGTTCAGGTATTTTTATAGTTGGTATAGTAATTCTTTTAGTATTTCCTTTAATTGATTTCAATGTGTCCTAAACACTTATAAAGGAGCGAGTGCCTGGATTAAGATTTTTACAGAAGGTTTTCTAATATGCTTCATTTTCTTTGAATATTATTTTACTTGTTTAATTTCTTATTTTTGTATATTGTTCAAAGTTGCTTTCTGTCCTATTTCTTCTATATCTTTGCAGAGCTTGTTTTCTTAGTTTGATATTTTGTCTGTGCATTTGATTGTCCACCATGGTGCTGGGTTTTTATTCACTGTTATGTTTTTTCTTTTCTATTGTTTTGCTCTGGATTTATTTGCTTTGGCATATTTACGTTGTGTTTGTGTCTGGATGCAATTCTTAGTATTTCTTCTGTAAGGTTATTTGTAAATGTATCTACACTTTCATTTACTGTTTTTCCTAGCTTCATTCCTTCCATTTCAAATTGGAAAGCTAACCAATTGGCTTTTATGAACTTTGGCTACATTTGATGTTACTATGCTGATGTCTATTGCTGAATCAGGTTAGTTTGCACATGGGGCAATTCTAGTTGCTGAACCTTCATTTAGTATTGTTAGTTCATTCTGTTCATTAAAGTCTAGCAGTAATTTTCCTGATTTATCTATTGTCCCCCCCCCCCCCCCCCGGCTTTGTGATGGGCATTTAATTCCTACTATTACTGATTTGTGATGCATTTATTCTCTAATTATTTTTATATCGTTTTCTTGTACATTTCCACTGGGAAAGCATAAATTTACTATTGTGAGTACTTCCTTGCCACTATGTATACTAACACTAACATTCAAGATTCGTATAGCTCTGATTTATTTTTACTAATAACACTGGACAACAGCCAAAATGTATCCGAGACAAAAGTACCTATTTTTAAATAATTTGGTGGACATGCTGCTGATCACGAATATAAACTTAAAAATCGCGAATTAGCTCTAGTTTTCAAGATCGGAAGGGGGGGGGGGGTTAAAGAAATCTTACAGCCTTTATTTTGGTTGTTAGATCGGTGACCAGGACCGGTATTGGGCCCCACATATATGTTCTCAATCCTGTGCAACGAATCTGCGCTGCCGGTTGAACCAAAAAGGACGATCGATGCGTTTTGCAGTTCCAATGGTGTGGAGGGAACCGATTGTTACTTTTGCATGACTCCTCCAATTGGACATGGTATTTCTAAGAAGAAACAGAGGCCTGTGGCCTATCCGAATATTCCCTCTGCTATGCGGCCAGTGCCTCACGGGGAAGGACTTCCTGTTCCTGACCCATCAGAATCTTATGCTCTGGATGATGAAGAAGATAATAAGGCCAGTGGACATCCGTCATCCGTAAAAGCATCTACATCAAGAGATCCTGATTTCGTGCCTATTGAAGAGTCTGTACGGCCACATACAATTACCCAGAGTGAATTAAAAGATCTAGTGAGAAATCTGGAATTGCCAAAAAATAAAGCAGAGCTGTTGGGGTCCAGACTGCAGCAATGGAATCTTCTAGAAGAGAATGTGCATGTGTTTGTGTTTCGTGCTCGGCAAAAAGGTCTGCTTCCATATTTCAAAATAACAGATAACTTCATTGCTTGCGTTTGTATACTGGGTCTGATGGCAGCACTGCACATCAACTACAAAGACGACTATTGAAGGCTGTTCATTGATTCGTCCAAGTGGAGCTTAAAAGCTGTGCTGCTCCATAATGGTAACATTTTACAACAAGATCTTGGTCCTCCTCTCCACATCAAACTTGGACTAATGACGAAATTTGTAAAGGCCATGGATCGAAATGGGGCAGGATTTTTATACCTTCTGATAAATTTCCCAGACTTAGTGAGGCCAAAATCAACGAAGGTGATGAAAAGTTAGCTTGGAATGCTTTCCAGCATGTGGCCACAAACTTTCTAGGAAAAATAAGGCTGACAATTACCAGGAGCTTGTAGAAACCCTCTTGCAGCGCTACGAGAGACTAGGGTGCAACATGTCTTTGAAATGACACTTTTTACACTCTCATCTGGATTTCTTCCCTGCTAACTGCGGTGCTGTCAGTGACGAGCATGGGGAACGATTTTATCAGGACATTACCATCGAAAAAAGGTACCACTGGTTTTCGGAGCTGGCATTTGCTGATGATGTTGCCCTGATTGCTAAATAAGAGGCACATCTCCAATTCAACCTGCAAGTCTGGAAGGAAGAGCTGGAGAAGAGAGGGATGGTCATTAGCAGCTCTAAAACAAAATCCATGGTGATATCACGAGAAGAAAGAAGACATTAGATTAAGCTGGGAGAACAGGTCCTGGAGCAGGTAGACCACTTTAAATACCTCGGAGCTATTACTGACCGAAAGGGAGGCATCAAAGAAGAGTTGGCCACTCGAAAAGCAGCAGCTGGGAGACTTATTCAGGCCATAAATCGAGGATTCCTCAGCAAGAGAGAGGTTGGTAAGAAAACGAAGATGGCTGTATACCGCTCCACCTACGTCCCAGTCTTGACATATGGATGCGAGTCATGGGCAATGACTACAACCCACAAAAGCCAGATCCAAACCTCAGAAATGAAGTATCTGAGGAAGGTGGTTGAAGTAACAAGAAGAGACATGGTACGTAACCAGACGATACGTCAAGGCCTTAAATCCCACCCCTGCAGACCCAAGTAGAACAGTCCCAACTAAGATGGTTTGGCCACGTCTGCAGAATGGGAGAAGACCGGCTACCACGACAAGCATGAGAAACAAAGAGCCAAGGATCCAGACCCCCAGGACGACCCAGAGTCCGCTGGGAGGACAACATTACACAATCTTTGAAGGACCGAGGACTAGAATGGAACCAGGCCAGGAGGAAGACAGCCGATAGGATAGTCTGGCGCTCTCTCTTCCAAACCTCTACACCTCACGGTAGAAGGGGAACGACTAAGTAAGTAAGAAAAAAGGAACCAAGGGAAATTGAATGCAGCAAAGCTCCTTTCGTCGAAAAGCTTTACGGGGATTCAAATAGCCTCAAACTGACTACTACTGTCTTTGGGAACATTCAAGTGGACGTCTGAGAGTGTACGAAGAAGAAGAAGAATGCAGCAATGCTAGCAGACTATTGTTCGAACCTTGTGAGAGATGCTCCAGAAATTCATTACAAGCGACAGGCAAAAAGGCGTTGCTGTGAATCATTTCCGCTATGAGCATTATAATCATATGGTATGTATATGCAAATGTGTAAAACTTGTTTTACAGATATTTTAAAAAAACTAGAGCTAATCTGGTGTTTTAACAGCCATTTTCATGTTCAGCAGCCCAAACAACATAAAGGTAACTTGGTTTAATCTCAGATACACACAAAAAGTCAAAATTTGGTTTCCATTGTAATATTAGTTGCCTGTACTGGAAAGTATCTGTCCTGTAAGAAGTTTTCTATATATGTGTATTTGTTTCCTGTTATGTTATTGTTATATGTCATTCCTTCTCTCCAATTTTCATCGTATGTCCTTGTTACATTTAAGAATACAACAACTGTTTTTGCATTCGTTTATTCCTGATATTACCTCTTGTTGGTCCATGTTATAGCGTTATAAGTTGGTCCATGTTATAATGTTATAAAAGGTAAAGGATCCCGTTACACGCCCATTGAGGTATATTGGGAATGTGGTGTTAGGCCCATATTTTCTTGACCATCGGCACACTAAGGGTGACGTGGTCAACATCACGCCGGAAGTTGGTCCAAGTTATCGTGTTATAAGTTGGTCCATGTTATAGTTTTATAATGTTGGTCCATGTTATAGTGTTATAAGTTGGTCCATGTTATAGTGTTATAAGTTGGTCCATTTTATAGCGTTATAAGTTGGTCCATGTTAAAGCGTTATAAGTTGGTCCATGTTATAGCGTTATAAGTTGGTCCATGTTTTAGCGTTATAAGTTGGTCCATGTTACAGCGTTATAAGTTGGTCAATGTTATTGTGTTATAAGTTGGTCCATGTTATAGTGTTATAAGTTCGTCCATGTTATAGTGTTATAAGTTGGTACATGTTATAGTGTTATAAGTTGGTACATGTTATAGTGTTATAAGTTGGTCCATGTTATAGCGTTATATGTTGGTCCATAGTGGCAGCTTCGTTATTAGGTCAGATAAAGCTGAAGAATAATGTTTAAGTGTAATTTATTATCAAAAATTGTCTTCCCTTGAAAATGTGACTTATAATAAATAAACAAATAATGAAAATGCAGCACAGAAAAGATACAACACCAATTAGTGATGAAGAATTTAATTTTGTAGAAGGTTAAAGTATGAACAACTGCTAATATGTTATAAGAAAAAGTATAGAGGACCAAGGAAGTGAAACTGATCTATATTTTCAGCTTTATAGAAAACACTAATACATTTGACAAAGTTAATCACGGGTAAATTATCAAAATGTTAGAAAGCATAAACACCTGTGGTTTAAAAAAAAAGAAATTCATAGAGGACATGCCAGACATATCTGTTGGTGGACTTTATATAAATAATTTGAGGTTCGCTGATGAGACAGTCTAGATGGCAAATAGTGAACATATGTTATAGGAAATAATTGATACAGAAAAAACAGAAAATGAAAATAAAGGTCTATGCTTTATTAGCAAAAAGGACATAAGCTACAATCATCTCTGAGTAAACGACTTCTCCGGAATGCTATTTCACAGTAAATGGAACAGTTTTAAAAATGGTCAATACATTCAAATACCTTGGCACATAATAAATTTGGATGGAAGATGTATTAATATTACAAGTGATATGTAGAAAAGACCAAGTAAAATCAGCATTCTATTTAAAATGAAAAGCACATTTTGCATCAACTCATATACATCCACATTGTTTATTGATTACAGAAGGAGACAAAACTCTATAAGCAAGACGTTAAACACTGTGATGTGAAGCAATGTATGAAAATTATGCTTACACCAGAAAGTGATGGCACATGAAGGATAAAAAAAATCAATTGGCATGTTGTTAGGGTCAAAGGGGAGTAATCCTGAAAATGCTTGTCGGACAGATTCAATTTTGGGTTATGTTGCTTGTGTTCTTGATTAGCTATGAATCGTTCAAACAAATATATGATAGAACAGTCAGAAAGCGTGGTGAACGCTATCCATCTCAAAGCGTTGAGATGTATTTATTCTGAGCCTGTTTTGAGCTGTCGGGTGAATAGCTCTCGCGACTAGTTCGCGCATGTATTATTGAGAGCTGTGTTCTAAACAGCGGATTCTCGTGACTGTTTCGGCGGGACTGGTGTGTGATCCCGGGGAGTCTGTTCTGGGCGTTTGACAGAGGTGGTCGAGCCCTGAGGGTTTTTCTGTGTGTGTCCCTGCGAAGTGGATGGAGAAAATGTCGATTAGTGGTTTTTCGCTGTGTGTGCAGATGAGTATATTGTAACTGCAATGAAGGCAGTCATTTTTGGATATTAAGATATTTAAGTGGCCATGTTCAGGTTTGTGGAGGATTGATTATTGTAGCTGCCATGTGAGCAGTTTTTGAGAAGTGGAGTACTTTATAGGCCATGATTATTGATTACACTGGCTAACAAAAAAAAAATTTTTTTCTTTCTCTAACATTTCTATGCTTTTCTGGTCAATTTTAATGCGCTGTTTTTAAATCTGCAAACCGTTTTTCTCTATCAGGTCGGGTTCTCTAGAAATACGCAATTGAAGTTTTTTAACAACTTATACAGTATTACAACATCATTCGTACAAGAAGTATAACAGTTATGTAGGCTTGAATTTCTTTGCAGTCGACTTTCGTCAGTAAATGGCATGTGGTACATCGCGATGAAGCATCCAACAATAATCGGCAAGCATGGTCACACTCCACCGTCCTTGATAACGTGACTCCATTACGGCGATATCTTGATGGAATCGTTCTCAATGTTCATCGCTGACTTCGCCAAGGTTGTCAGGGAAAAAGTCAGGATGCAAATCGAGCAAATGGATTTTGAGGGACATGTTACAGCCCATAATTCTGTATGCATCTATGCACTGCTTAACAATATGCACATAGTCGACAGATTTGTGATTTCCCAGAAAGTTATCGACGATCGATTTGAATACCATCCATGCGCGAAGTTCACTACCATGTAACAAGTTCTCGAATTGTTTGTCTGCAATAACTTTCCTATTCTGAGGTCCTACAAAGATACCTTCCTTTATCTTTACATCGCTAACTTGCGGAAACTTTTCTCGAAGATAAGTGAAAGCTTTGCTCGTTTTATCTAACGCTTTTACAAAATTCTTCATGAGCCCCAACTTTTATGTATCGGTGGTAAAATGATGCTGTCTTTGTTAACTAATGGCTCTTGTATTACATTTTTATGCCTGAGCTGCATACGATCCCTGATAGGCCACACCTTTCTTGCATAATGTTCCTGTCTGTTGCGGCTGTCCCATTCACATAGGAAGCAACAAAATTTAGTATACCCAGTCTGCATGCCCGTGAGAATTGCAATGACCTTTAGGTTTCCACAAATCCACCATTGGTAGTCATTGTACTTTATTTTTGCCAAATGTATAGCCATATTGTCATAAGTTTCTTTCATATGAACAGAGAAGGCGACTGGAATTGATGAAAATAAATTTCCGTTATGCAATAACACGGCTTTTAGACTAGTCTTGGAAGAGTCGATGAAAAGTCGCCATTCGTTGACTATGTGCTCATGACCGAGGTGCAACATTAGACCGTTTACATCTTTGCAATAGCAAATGTCATCATCCATCTCAAAGTATTGAACAAGTTCTCTGTGTCTATGACGAAATTTAGATAAATTGGGCGCTAAAAGATTCCATTCTTTGAGTCGCGAACCGAGTAATTCCGCATGTCCTTTGGTAAGAGCGAGATCACGTATTAGATCTGAAAGTTCTGAATGGTTAATTAAGTGAACACCATCATTCACCGGTATATAATCCGAGTCAGAATTAGTTTCTAAAGCAGGTAAACTATCACTTTCTGATGGTTCATTCACGTCCAACGGATATTGTTCTGGTGGAACTGGGATCGGACACGTGATTGGATCATGAGGCAATGGTTTCGAAACCGATTCAATATTTGGATAAACCAAAGACTTTCTAGTTTTAAAAGTGAAACCATGGATATTTGTCAAGCAGAAGTAACAATCAGTAGCATGATTTGTCAGTTCACGCCATATTACTGGCACTCCAAAAGGCATCGACTTATGCTTCGGCGATTTTCGTAACCAACCTGCCAATGTATTTGCACAAGTCGAACAAACTGCATTTGGCTTCCAAGATTTATTTGCATCATCAACTTTAGAATCAAAATAAAGTTCATATGCTTTCTTTAGTAATGGTGTAAAGTTTTTCTGGTGAACACGACTGGTAAAATATCCGCACACGTAACAGAACAGATCAGCCAAATTTCTACAACTTCTAGAAGCCATATTTCGCTCAGAATTATTTCAAAATACAGTAACTATTTGAAAAATAGCGTAACATATGTCATGCATCTTTTAGCAGTATAAAAAGTAGAATTATTTTGCATTTTATTAATTTTTAATAAGCTATATAGTAAAAAGGAAACGGAGCAAATAACGGTTTCCCAAAAATATATTTATTCACAAATATTTTAAGAACCCGATGTGATAGAGATAAACGGATTTCAAATTTGAAATCAGCGCAAGAAACTGACCTAAGAACACTTATTCTTATATAAGAAAGACAAATGTTGTTTGTCAGTGTTATTGTAGCTGCCGTGTGAGCAGTGGAGTACTTTATAGGCCATGATTATTGATTATTGTAGCTGCCGTGTGAGCAGTCTTTTGAGAAGTGGAGTACTTTATAGACCATGATTATTGATTATTGTAGCTGCCGTGTGAGCAGTCGTTCTGGGAAGTGGAGTACTTTATAGGCCATGATTATTGATTATTGTAGCTGCCGTGTGAGCAGTCGTTCTGAGAAGTGGAGCACTTTATTGCTGTGAACTGTAATTTGACTATGTGTATTCGATGTTAACGTGTTGTGATGTAATAAACTGTTATTAAATGTCGCCTGTAGTTTCAACGTTCCATGCCTCTGATGTGCGTACCTGTGGGGTGTGACTGTACCTACACACACGCACTCAACATTCCAGACGTGACACATGTAATGTACATTCACATTGTTTCTTTATTTCAGAAGTTAACATAACTCCATAAGCAAGACGTGAAACTTTGTGATGTGAAGCATTGTAATGAAAATTCTGCTTACACATTGTTTATTTATTTCAGAAGATGCATCGTTTCTTTATTACAGAAAATATATTACAAGATAATCAAGAAATGAAGCATTATGCCGTGAGGAGATTTATAAGGAAAAATTCACTTGCAAGATAAAATGTTCAAATGTCGAATCCGACGAGTCACAAGCTGAGCAATATGAAGGTACTTCTTTTATTAATATGTTCCATGATGTGCGACAGATGTTCGCAACTAGCAGCACGACTGTATATTTAATCCTAAGGCACAGTCACAAGGTTAAGTCAAGAATCCTTAGAACATTAACTACAGGTGTGAGCCTAGTGCATGTACAATAATATTCCAAAAACAGTACCTTCCATAATATGTTGATAATGCAAGAACAATTATGAATACAACTTACTCCAACACGAACAGAAAGGAATATCTGCACGTAAGAATGAATGTTGGTTTTATGAAGCCAGGAAGAGAGAATAGTATGCACACAGTATAGTCAGGCATGTTGTGCAAGGCCACTAATATCAGGTTGTGCAACATCATCATATAGAATCAATGGTTACAAAAGCCATCACTGCAAGATGAGATGAATGCTTGGATGCAGGCTTCTTACAAGGAGATTAGCTTCAGTGGTGGCTTCATGTTCAATAGTTATCACTTACATGAGCACTAGACTTGATGAAAACAGATGTAGCAATGGAAGAATGGGTATACACCGAAGAGTGAATAAATTATTAGTGCGAAAGAACACCATCGCGGTGTAAAGAAAGAACCCGGCGTATGAACGAATAAACTCTGTTGATTGCTAGCCTGTAGAAGACGTGAAACGAGACACGCATAGTTGGCAGAAGTAGTCTGCAAAGACATGGGGACACATTAACCATTGAGCACTGGCTGGGTGTTCGTTTTTGTTTGTTTCCTTTGTCAGCTTGTGTTGCAGATAGGGCTGTATAAATAAATACAACCCCTGCCTTATAAAGAGTTTTTTTAGTGTACGGGTCTGGTGCGAGTGTGAATTGGCTGCAAGTCAATAACGCAGATGACATATCTCTATCACAGTTAGAACATTAAATCACTCATTTATGTATGAATTTTACAAAAAAAAAACGTGATAATAATAATGACTTACCAGTTGTCAGCGATCCAAGTAGGCCGAGACAGAAAATTAAAGTGGAAGCATTTAGACTTGCCATGGTTAACATATCATAGAGCTCACTTAATTTGTGAATTTATTACTTCATTTTTTCAGTCTCGGGGATAAGACAGTTAAATATACAACATGAAAACAATTCCTTTATATTGAACATCTATAATTGCTGATGGAAATAGAATTATTGTCGTCAGGTCAATAAAGAAATGTTGAATGGAAATTTAATTAAAACATAAAACAACGTATTGAATTGTATTATCAATAACACGTTATTGCTTAATTACCAGGCACAGTTAATAATTTCCAGCAGATCGTCTCAATAACACAAGTCAGAACTGAGATTGTGATCAATGTATAGCCCATAAAGGTGATTTTGTATTTCAAGGAGAGAAATCTACAAGCCTAGTATTGGATGGGTATGAAAAAAAAATCTAAAAAAGGCCTATTATTGACAGTATTTGAAAAAAGAACACGTATTAATACAATCAGATGCTTGGTAAATATATAAAGTGAGAATTGTTTAATTCAAATAACAATAGTTCTACTGTACGGCCAACAATTTTTTTTTTAATATAGCAAAAGGAGAAAATTAAAAACTTTACGGACGTTTATAAATTTGTTATTGAAGAATAAAAATGGCTGAACATTTATTTTTTCATATAATTTGTTCTCGTTTTTGCGAGGCGGGGCCCGTTCAACCTAGGCATATGGTATGTTGGTTATGTTATGGCACATGTTCAAAAATAAAAGACCTTATGGTCTGGTTAATTATATCTGGCCATGTTTATTTTAATATTAATGAATAATAAATTTATGTTTAAGTGAATGCTTTACGTAAGTGATTACTAAACGGATTTGCGAGAGGCATCTTTAGGGATTCCGTTAGAATTATTTAATCAATAAGTAAAATTGGATATCATGCCGGAGTTAGTTTTTTTTTTTTTCACCTAGAATTATTACTGGATTGATTTCCGTTGGTGAATATTCGTGAATATTCCTGGCCCGTAGATGACCATCATCAGATAAGGCAAACTTTAACACAGTACTAGAATGTGTTTGCCTATGTTCTAGTCATTTTCATGGTGAGTTGACATATCTTATAATTATTATATTATATTCATGTTAGCTTTATATATATATATATCTGATAGGAAGTGACGTGAATTCATTTTAAGGATTTCTCCCGGTAAATTTAATTCAGTGATAATGTAGCGCTGTCTACGGCCTTAGTTAAGCGGTGCTTAAACTGTTACGGTTAAATGTTAAACTTACAATAACAGGTACTAGGCGTAGAATCAGTCCACAGATGCTTATCATGGGTTAAGAATAGGCTAATTAACTGTCATGTCTGTAAGATAATGTCAGGTGTGGATTGTTCACTTAAAACTGAAAAGTGAGATGCAGGCAATAACTCTGGATTATAGGAGATAGTCACTTATTCCTTTTTGATAGATTTTTCGAGTGGCAAGGGAGAATCATTTTATGCTTACTTGTGTGGCTAGGCACTAGTCTATAACTTTCACAGAAAGCGCAGTCACCAGGCATAGATATAATTATATCTTATGATTTAGCCACAACTGTATTATTATAGCAAGACCATTGCATTTTCTATGTACTCATTTTGTGGAAATCTAATATATTTCCCCAAGAGGACATACGATTTATTTGTGTAATGTCAAATGCTGTAATCTGTTTATGTAAATTCATTTAATGTTGTAAGATGAATAAGCATATTCATTTAACTGTAACTACAGGTTAGGTTTCCTGTATGTTGAGATTGGGAGAAGAGGAGGAGAGTTTGCTGTCAGAACATTTAATGACAGGTACATGGGTGTATGTTACGTGCATATTTTGACGCACATATTACAAAAATCGATATGGCTATTTAATATGGGAAAAATATAGACATTCATTCATTTGTGTATGAAAATGCTGTCTATGGTAAAAGCGAGAGAATCCATGTTTGATTCACACTTTTGATTATAAGAGTAATCGTTCTTGATATTGATCCGGCGCATGGATTTTGCTCTCATGCCTGTACCTATTTCTTAGGGCCAGAAAATAGATTAATTTGCTTATTATGTTTATGGCCTGAATTCATATGTATTACATATTATTAGTACAAGTAGAATCAGTCCTATATTGTATATTTTTGATGGGTAGGCAGGACTAGATTCTTGTTATTCCGCTCTAGCGGAAGTAGGAGTTGTCTTGACGAGTTGTGATGAGTTCCGATGTACCGTGACAATGGCGGGTACGCCTTTTCTAGGGCTGGCAGATTCTTAAGGAAAAATGATTTATGAAGTGGTTTTCCTTCTATAGGAGATTGTTCCTCTACTAGAGTTTGTGTTAGAGACTCTCCTAAGGTACGGTACCATGTATGATTCGGACTCCATGTAATGCCAGTCCCTGTTATTGATGATCTCAGGTCGGTTAGACCTAGCTGGAATTTTGTGCTTCGCAACGCTAGGGTCAAGTTTGTATCGACGGAGATGACGGGCTCCATACTATAATTATGTCTACGTGAGGTAACTGGATTACTGTAGATCTGTATGGAGGAACTTTATGAAATTATGCATATGTATTGCAAATTAACTTTGGCTTATAAATATATCCTCCTGTGAGCGAGTGAGCGACAACTCAGGAAGGCGGCCATGTTAAATTCCTGTCATCATACTTTAGTATCACTGTCCAAAGAACGGGGCATGTATCTTATTACTCGGACAGTGACAAGGAGATCTCAATCTTGATAGAAACCCCCTTTTCGTGGTTTCATAATATACTACAAACTATGGACGTCAAGCAACTTTAGTTGTTTACCGATCCGCCTTCACTGACGCGTTTAGTCAGATAGGGGATGCGGCCATAATGTATCATGACATTGAACTTTTGATGTACTACCCATTATTTATGAATGTGTCATGACTTCAGATCTGCTATGTATGCCTACAAATCGATGTGTCAACATACCCATGATGTACTCGTATGTCCCAGTGTGTACGTCTGAATAAATTGTGTAAACAAAGATCCTAACAGTCTGCATTGGTGCCTTGTAGACACATGTGTATGAGTGATTATATTGGTCAGCACACGAACAGTACACCATTCGCGTTAATCACAGTCTACACTTCTACTCCATACATACACCATCCTGCGTCGGTTGAAGTGACCAAGTTTAAGGCCTGCTTCTCCTGGAGCCTTAGAGGGAAACTACTGTTGACAGCCACCTTTGCCTTCCCTAACTCAGGACTAGGGTGAGTTACCCATTTATAGCTGGGTAGACTGGAGCATGCCTGATCTCAACAACACACCACGCTTCTTTACAGACTGACACTTTACAGCGTGGGAAAGAAAGAAACTTTACAGTGGTGAGCCAGATCCCTGGGTCCAGCCTACGCAGTCTTGTGTTGAGAATCACATTTTACAGTTACAAGAACATTTGTTTGACCACATCAACACCAGTAGGACAGCTATACAATCAATGTCAGCTTGACCTGTTCTGACAAGTGTAGCAATATCTGGGTCAGCACTTGTTGACATTTGGTACAGTCAGTGTTCTAAACCAGTGATTGTTTATCCTGGTGTAATAGTAGAGCAATGTTGAACAGAATGTGCAAATTTCATCGGTGGATCTTCTAATGTGCTCAAAAAAATTGGACAGTGTAATAGTTAGAATGCAAATCTATTACTCAATAAAGTGGTAGTCTAATTGATTAAAACTGAGCATACAGTACTATACATTGCAACGTCAACACATTGCATGATATGATACACACATTGATGATTTATATATATTTATGTTTATATATTATCTGTTTATATGTGTGATTGTTATGTCTTTGCGGGCCTGGATGGGAGGTGACTAGAACAAGAAATACCGAGTGATATTGGTCTTGTTCTGGCGTTCTATAGGGAGCAATTTCTTAATTGAAATTTGCATGCAACATAGTTTGCAAATATTTGGTTAGTTGTGACGACTGTTTCATATTTGTATTTGTAACATTTTTTCTGTTCTTTATTTTTGTTTAATTTGTTTGTATAATTGTAGGTCTCATCTTTCCTTTCATTTCAGTTTTTTACACCCTTATGTTTATACACTGTGGCGTTATTTGTCTTGTTATCTTATTGCAGTTATCATCACAGTTTCTGTGATCATTTTTTTTCATTTCTCCTATTTAATTTAATTTGATCTCTGCAAATGTGTTCATATTGTCTTTTCTTGTTTGTCCTTTGTAATGTCTTTAGTTGACATATGACATAGAAGTTATAGTGGTATACACTGATAGTATAGTACAGATCAGTACTTTATGATTAATTTCCACAGGTACCCAAGTGATCTTTGATTACATTGAGGTATACAAGACCTTTGTAAGGCTTGTCTCCCACAGTATTTGAGATACAGTTATTGTTGTCCACAGGTACTCAAGTTATCATTGGTTATTATAAACCATACAAGTTTTTCACTAAGACTAAGTCTATGGTATAGACTTGTCTCCCATTAAAGTGAAATAAGGTAATTTATTTACTTTTTCAGGTTTCTGATTTAAGAAGACAAGATGTCTACATTAGATTATTTTATTGCACAAGGAAAATCCCTTGAGAAGACTGGGAAAGACTTAGAACAATGGGCTGTTGCTCAATATGACAAAGCATTAGCTGCAGAGGAGAGAAAATCTGCTGCTGAAGAGAAAAAAACTCTGGCTAAAGAGAACAGATTAGAAAGAGAAGCTGCTGCTGAAGAGAGAAAAGCTCTGGCTGAAGAAAAAAGATTAGAAAAAGAAGCTGATATTGCTGCTGAACTAAAGAAATTGCAGATGCAAGTGGAGGAAAGGAGATTTGATGCAGAACAGAAAAAATTAGAAGTTGCAGCTGAACAGAAAAAATTAGAAGTTGCAGCTGAACAGAAAAAATTAGAAGTTGCAGCTGAACAGAAAAAATTAGAAGCTGCTGCAGAACAGAAAAGATTAGATAGAGAGGCAGAAGAGAGAAAAGCAATAAGAGAACATGAGTTTGAATTAGAGAAATTAAAATTGACATGTATGAGTAATGTTAATCAGGCATCTGGTGGTAATGGTAAACCCTTTGTGTACAAGGTCAAGGTACCAGCGTTCAACTCTGCCAGTGATGACATAACATTTTGGCTTTCTAGATTTGAACGGGCTTGTCGAGCTCATAATGTTGACAAATCACAGTATGTGAATCAGTTGTCTGAAAATCTAAAAGGGGACTCTCTGAGTAAGTTATATTTTGTTGAAGAGGCCGACAAGGATAATTATGATGCTGTTAGGGCAGCTTTGATAAAGAGATATCAGCTGTCTGAGGAAGGTTATCGTCTTTTGTTTAAAACAATGAGACCTGAGGTAGGTGTAGAATTCTCAGAATTCATCTCAAAAGCACGAATTACACTTTCACGATGGATTGAATTATCCAAAACAGAGAAAACATTTGATGGTCTTACGGATTTATTGCTAAGAGACAAGGTCATGTCTTCTGTAAATAAATCATTCCTAGAGTTCTTACATGAGCGTAAACCTAGTACATTAAAGCAAATGGAAGAATATTGTGACCAGTATGCCACGGCACACCCTGACATGATTCTTAGTAACTCTAACATTAAAGAGAGTATGCCAGTTGCTTCGGCAACAGAATATAATCAGAATTACTCACACAAATTCCAAGGAGCTAAAAATAAATTTGATAAAAAGGTTAATTGGAATAAGTATCAAAACCAAGATAACCACTCAAATCAGAGTTCTTCTTTGAAGAACTGGAATCGGGCTGATAGTCCTCGACACGCGAGGGGTACCCATAATTTTAGACATTCTCGAAAGGGGAGTAGCTATAGAAACTACCCAAGTTCTTCATGGAGAGAAAAGAACCAATATTACAGGGATACTCAGTATAATGAGCGTGATGATTATGATCATGAATATTATGATTCAAACCCAAATAGGGGTTATAACAGAGGAAATAATAATTATAGAGACAATCATAACCGAGGTAGATCACAACACAAAAGACATAGTAAATCGTATTACCAGGCTAACTCTGCACAACAGGAGTTCCACGACACCGATAATCAGAATAATGATAAAAAAGACTCCAATAATGTAGCAAATTCCGCTTTCGATTTTGCTAGAGCATCTCAGTGTTCGCAATGCAAAACATTATTCGATCCAACCACAGTTTCTACTTTAAGCTGCGGTCACCCGCTTCCCGCTCTTCCTGCGTCAATCGCGCATAATGGAAGGGGCGCTCTTGTTTTCAATAGAGGCTTAATAGATGGTACTCCGGTATCAATTCTTTTCGATTCGGGGTGCACTACCATTGGAGTGAGGCAATCACTCGTAAATCCTTCTCGAGCTACAGGCAATATAGTCAAATGTGTAACATTTGGTGGCACATTGGAGAAGTACTCCACTGCCATTATCAATATTGCTACGCCTTTCTTTACAGGAGAGGTGCAAGCATGTCTCTTGCCGAATCCGATCGCTGATCTTATCATCGGTCGCATTCATGGAGTGAAAGAATGCACTCCACAGCAAATTTCTAATTGGGAAAATGTTAATATGCAATCTGCTAATGCAGTAATCACTAGGGCTCAAGCTCTTAATATGCCACAATCTTCACATTCTGAAGATAATGATGCGCAGATCCAAGATGATCCCTTGGAGATTTCCCATGATTCCTTTATCAAACAGCAGGAAGATGATCCTACTCTAAAGAAATTCTTTACTCTGTCAACAAAAGGTGATCCGAATAAGGATACAAATCGTAAATCTTGGATTACGATGAGGAATGGCGTACTTGTACGTATGGTACAAGACTCCGCTAAGTCCATTCATTCTCAAATCCTTGTGCCTAAAAATATGAGAGTTAAAATCTTACAGCACGCTCATGATTCGCAGTGTGCTGGACATATGGGTTTTTTCCCGTACTAAGGCTAGAGTTCTTCAATCTTTCTTTTGGCCTGCTGTGAATAAGGACATACGAATCTATTGTCGATCTTGTAAAGTATGTCAAGAGATTAAATCCAGAGGTCCACGCCATGATGCACCTATTCAGGCTGCAGACATTCCCATTCGACCATTTCAAAAAATGGCGATAGACATCATTGGTCCATTTAAGATAAAGTCTGCTAGAGGACACCAATTTATTTTGACGTGTGTTGATATGTGCACACGTTGGCCGGAGGCTGTTCCTCTAAAGAGCATAACTACTGCTGATGTCGCAGATGCTCTTTGGTTAATATTTTCTCGTCTGGGGATTCCAGCAGAAATATTATCCGACCATGGTACCCAACTCATATCGGATACCATGTCTCAAGTAATGTCGACTCTTAAGATAGAGAGATCGCTGAGTAGTATTTATCATCCTATGTCCAATGGGATGGTGGAACGTTTGAATAGAACTCTGAAAAACCTACTAAGTAAGATAACAGAAGATCATCCTCAGGATTGTTATAGGGTTTTACCCGCGGCTCTCTTTGCATATAGAGAGGTCGCCAACGAACATACAGGATTTTCTCCCTTTGAACTTGTCTTTGGCGCGAAACCGCGAGGTCCTATGTCCTTACTTCATGATCTTATAACTGCTGATAATATTGTCGATGACACAAAATCCTCTTATGAATATGTCATCGCACTTAGACACAAGATTATTGAAGCATGCAAATTGGCAACTGCTTCTTCTGAATTTGCGAAACAGAAGGCAAGGGAATTTGCCAATAAAAAGAGATGCTTGCGAAACTTTGTCCAGGTGACAAAGCATTTGTCTTGCTACCTTGTAGGGAAAATAGACTTCTTATTTCTTGGAAAGGTCCGTACGATATAATATCAAAAGTTTCCGATGTTGACTATATCGTCGATATTGACGGGAAGCGTAAAACCTTCCACATCAACATGCTCACGGAATTCCATGAACGTCCTGATTATTTACAACCTGTTTTCCAGGCAACGGACGATTTTCCAGTCCAACATGGACAGTACTCATCTCTGTCAGTAATACAGGATGAGGAAACGAGTTTCTCGGATGTAAATTTACCTTTTCCAATGATTCCTCTTCACTCTAATGAATCATGCGAAGATGTTGCAATTTCTCCAGAATTATCTCCAGGAGAGCAGAAACAAGTTTCTACTATGTTAGAACAATTTCAGGATGTCCTTACTGACATTCCTGGTCAAACTGATGTCATTCAACATGACATTATTCTTACTGACCATAGTCCTATAAGAGTCAGACCGTATCCTATCCCGATACATTTTCAAGCACAGGTAGAGAAAGAGTTAGATGAGATGATAGAGTTAAAAATTATTGAACCATCCACATCAGCATATTCTTCGCCGATGGTTATTGTACGAAAAAAAGACAATAACATACGTCTTTGCGTGGATTATCGCAAATTGAATCAAGTGACTAAATTTGATGCTGAACCTATGCTTTTACTAGAAGAGCTACTTACGAGACTATCGAATTCTCATTTCTTTACTAAACTCGATTTGTCTAAGGGATATTGGCAAGTTCCACTATCCGAACACGCCAAACCGTTTACTGCTTTTTCGACGCCTAGGGGTCTATTCCAATGGAATTTCATGCCTTTCGGTCTTATGAACGCCCCTGCAACATTTGTACGCATGATGCGTCGAATCCTATCTCATCGCTCAGATGTCATTGCGTATCTTGATGACATCTGTCTTTTCAGTGATACTTGGAACGATCACTATAATGGGATAAAATGAACTATTGTCTATCTTACGCGAGCATAACCTGACAGCGAAACCATCGAAAGCATGTATTGGTTTTAGCGAAATATCTTTCTTAGGACACCGTGTTGGTCATGGGTTCCTAAAAACAGAAGACCATAATACAAGTAAGATACTTAACATTTCTATTCCTAAGACTAAAAAGCAAGTGCGAAGTCTCTTAGGTCTAATACAATTTTATGGACGATTCATTCCGAATCTGTCCTCCATTATGTCACCTCTTTCTTCCTTGCTAAAGAAAGGGTCTCCTAATGTAGTCCATTGGACTCAAGAATGTCAATCCTCTTTGGATAAGGTTAAAACTATGTTTTCTACTTCACCTATCCTAGTATTGCCTTCTAAGGATAAGACATTTATTCTTCGTAGTGACGCTTCATCCACCGGAATTGGAGCAGCACTAATGCAAGAGTACTCTGGAACTCTGCATCCTGTGATGTATATTTCTCGGAAATTAAATGCCGCAGAGAAGAATTACTCGGTCCTAGACCGTGAATTATTGGCTATGGTTTGGTCAATCCTTAAACTGCAAAGATTTCTTCTGGGCGCGCATTTCATTGTGGAAACTGACCAGAAAGCTCTTACGGCTATTCAGAGTAAAAATCTGAAGAGCGCGAGATCAACGCGATACGCGATTGCTCTACAGCCATTTCATTTTTCGGTGCGAGCTATCCGTGGGTCAGAAAATGTGATGGCAGATATTTTGTCTAGATGCCCACATGATTCATAACTGTTATACAACTTTGATACAGTTGTTTCTATGTTGAAATGTGTACACATATGTAATATATCATATATTGATTGTAACACTACTTAGCGGTTCATTGATATTTATTCACCGCTGATCTTTCAATGTTTTTCGTCTTTGATGATCATGATGTTAAGATATCTTAGATGAAATTTATGTATAAACTAATGTGGAAATTGTGTCATTGCTAATATTGTAGTATGCGTTGGTGACACCTCTCTGGAAATATTAATACTTAGAGAAGTACCTTCTCTAAGGTCAAAAAAACTTATGCTTATCATCTGCGCATTGTTATTGGTGCGTTGTGAGCCTATTGTATGTTGCTCCTAGATGTATTTCAAAAAAAAAAATGTACCATTTTTTTTTCCCGAGGGGTGTGGTAATCTGTTACGTGCATATTTTGACGCACATATTACAAAAATCGATATGGCTATTTAATATGGGAAAAAAATATAGACATTCATTCATTTGTGTATGAAAATGCTGTCTATGGTAAAAGCGAGAGAATCCATGTTTGATTCACACTTTTGATTATAGGAGTAATCGTTCTTGATATTGATCCGGCGCATGGATTTTGCTCTCATGCCTGTACCTATTTCTTAGGGCCAGAAAATAGATTAATTTGCTTATTATGTTTATGGCCTGAATTCATATGTATTACATATTATTAGTACAAGTAGAATCAGTCCTATATTGTATATTTTTGATGGGTAGGCAGGACTAGATTCTTGTTATTCCGCTCTAGCGGAAGTAGGAGTTGTCTTGACGAGTTGTGATGAGTTCCGATGTACCGTGACAATGGCGGGTACGCCTTTTCTAGGGCTGGCAGATTCTTAAGGAAAAATGATTTATGAAGTGGTTTTTCTTCTATAGGAGATTGTTCCTCTACTAGAGTTTGTGTTAGAGACTCTCCTAAGGTACGGTACCATGTATGATTCGGACTCCATGTAATGCCAGTCCCTGTTATTGATGATCTCAGGTCGGTTAGACCTAGCTGGAATTTTGTGCTTCGCAACGCTAGGGTCAAGTTTGTATCGACGGAGATGACGGGCTCCATACTATAATTATGTCTACGTGAGGTAACTGGATTACTGTAGATCTGTATGGAGGAACTTTATGAAATTATGCATATGTATTGCAAATTAACTTTGGCTTATAAATATATCCTCCTGTGAGCGAGTGAGCGACAACTCAGGAAGGCGGCCATGTTAAATTCCTGTCATCATACTTTAGTATCACTGTCCAAAGAACGGGGCATGTATCTTATTACTCGGACAGTGACAAGGAGATCTCAATCTTGATAGAAACCCCCTTTTCGTGGTTTCATAATATACTACAAACTATGGACGTCAAGCAACTTTAGTTGTTTACCGATCCGCCTTCACTGACGCGTTTAGTCAGATAGGGGATGCGGCCATAATGTATCATGACATTGAACTTTTGATGTACTACCCATTATTTATGAATGTGTCATGACTTCAGATCTGCTATGTATGCCTACAAATCGATGTGTCAACATACCCATGATGTACTCGTATGTCCCAGTGTGTACGTCTGAATAAATTGTGTAAACAAAGATCCTAACAGTCTGCATTGGTGCCTTGTAGACACATGTGTATGAGTGATTATATTGGTCAGCACACGAACAGTACACCATTCGCGTTAATCACAGTCTACACTTCTACTCCATACATACACCATCCTGCGTCGGTTGAAGTGACCAAGTTTAAAGCCTGCTTCCCCTGGAGCCTTAGAGGGAAACTACTGTTGACAGCCACCTTTGCCTTCCCTAACTCAGGACTAGGGTGAGTTACCCATTTATAGCTGGGTAGACTGGAGCATGCCTGATCTCAACAACACACCACGCTTCTTTACAGACTGACACTTTACAGCGTGGGAAAGAAATAAACTTTACAGTGTACAAAAGATATTAAGCCTAGGCGGGCACATGCTATAATTGATAGAATGGAAGGAGCGGAGCATGACTAGGTTATAAAACATTAGATTGATTTTGTTGTTGCTTGAGGTAAAGGGTGTCTTTTTTGGGTCTCAGTTTCAGGGAGACCGAATCGCTAGAGCAGACTCCAGTCAGGCAAAGAACGACATGTCCTCTTCGATCTAGAGGGTTTCTGAATACCGCTAGCGTCACGAGTAGTCAATCCCCGTTCCTGAACCTAAACCCTTTTGTCAACGCCAAGTTACGCTCACGCAGTGCAACGGAGCCAACGCTAAATCTGGAATCACCAAATGCAGTAGTAGTTCTCCACTCGCCTATTGGATTACCAGTCAGAGCATTGCCGCTTCCAGAATATCAAAACCGCCCAGCAAGTCTATAGCAGAATCTGATATCACCCGACTTTGTGTGCCTAAACGGTGCACTCAGCCAAAACCACAGCCAAACCAGTTTAAACAGGATTTACAGCCAAGAAAGCAATAGCGGCGGATAAGTGCGCTTGGGACTCTTTGTCCTCAAGTGACTTCGCCTGTTGTATTTCTGGGTTTATGTAGAACTTCGCACGTATGAGCAGCCATCTATGAAAAGAGTTCTAGCCCCCCTCGCGCAAGTAGCGGCCACCAACGTTTAGCCCCCCCAAGGAAAGTTTTGTATTTCACTTCATTCACATTGAAGGATATTTATCTGTAAGACACTTTCTGGAGCTAGCACATTTGGTCCCACGAAAAGCGGACAGGCTGTCGCTCAGTTCGTTTATTTGGTCAGCAGGAGATAAACAGCGTCTTCCAGTTTTCCCTCGCGCAATTAGGGGTCACCAACTTTTAGCCCCGACAAGGAAAGTTTTGTATTTCACTTCATTCACCTTGAAGGATATTTACTTGTAAGACACTTTTCTGGAGCTAGCACCTTTGGTCCCACGAAAGCGGACCCACTGTCGGACAGCTTAGTTATTTTCTCCGTGTTCTACAGGTTTTATGAGTGTTGGTGGTGTGTGTGTTTGTGGGTGTGTATTGGCATTATTGGTGGTTATTGATGATTATTGGTGACTATTGTTGAATATTTGATTATTGATGTAATTTATGCTGTGTATGATGATATGCATTAATTCCATGCTTTTCTTCTTTAATAAAGTTTACACATTTATTAATGCGCTGTTCCCGACCCTTTTGATCCATAATTAAACTGGTTTAAGCTCTTTACTATAATCTCTATGTTTGATAAGAGAAAAGAGTGAGAGCAGGAGGTGCTTAGACAGTAAAAGTGAGTTGAGGCTTGGAGAGAGAGATCACTTTGATAAATCGTCTTCCAGGTTGTCTCAAGTCCATCTCCTATTTACACCTTTCTGTGTGTGTAATCTATAACTCTGTCAGTCCACTATCCCTTGTCGATTTCACTACTATTGTCCAACTCGACAAATACTCTACACTTTACTCAACCACGACAGGTGTTATGCCTTTTTATGTGGCCAAAGTATTTTAGCTGCCGAACTTTGACCTCCCTCATTAGTTCTCTTTTCATACCTAGATTTTCTAGGACCTCCTTATTTGTTTTCATCTCTTTCCATGAGATACGCCCCATTCTTCTATACAAGTATATCCACATTTCAAGAGCCTCAATTCTTTCAATATTTGGACATGCGCCCTAATATAACCGACGGATTCTGTGCCTAGTCTAAACTGGGGCATCTTGTCAAAACAAGGCTAAATGTACCTTAGAAAAAATTTGCAAGAGTTATTGTTAAAAGCTGGAAAATACGGAAGTTGTGTCCCCCTTTCTGTGGTAAAGTTAACGCAATTCTTTTTCTTCGACGGACTTCTCAGCATAATTATTCCGTGATTTGGACTTTTCAATGGTAATTGATTTATTAATTAGTTTTTTTAAGCAGTTGGATTACATATTAAATGCTGTTGGTCTCGGTTCACTCTTTTATCAAATTGTTTCATTTGCGCGTTTTCTACTTACATATAACGTTAGGTATTGAAAATGACTGCGAGTCATACATGTGATGTTTTGACGTCCATCTATTTACGTTTATGAACAGACCAACTAAAAGCCATTTAAGATTTTTGTCAGAGTTCATTGATTCCAGATATGTTGCCTAATTGCCGCCTTATTGCTGCATTATTCTATCTCTGCTTTTGACCAAAATTGACAGGAGGTCATAAATGGACATAAATTAGTTTAATCTATTATCCTACACTATATCTTACCGTTAACTTTTTGAATCATCAATAAAAATGTCCTTCTAGTGTGATATATTCTTCTTTTCAACTAGCAGCCTTAAACTTTGCACGTTTTTTTCTCAGAACACGTTGACATGAAGGCTGAATAAAATAGTACTAAAGCGAAGTAATATCTTATCGTCATAACTCAATCTATATCCAGTAGGAAGAGAAGTGATGACAAGAAGCCTCCCTGTAACACCTCAGTTCTCACCTTGAAGAGTTTTGTAAGTTGGCCTTCATGAATAATTCTACTTTTGTCTTGATGTGTGTCCTTTACTATGTTAATCATCTTCAGTGGGACTTTGTAATGCGTCTTCATTTTCCAGTGTGATTGTCTAAGGATATTCTTCAACTCAAATGCAAAAAGGTAAGTTCAGGTTCAAGCCTTGTTCAACTATTATGTTCTGCATGGCAGTCGAGTCTGTTCCGGATCTGTTTTGTCGAAAACCTACGTGTTCTTCTCTCTATTAATTACACTGGCTAACACAAAAAAAAAATTTTTTTTTCTTTCTCTAACATTTCTATGTTTTTCTGGTCAAATTTAATCCGCTGTTTTTAAATCTGCAAACCGTTTTTCTCCATCAGGTCGGGATCTCTAGAAATACGCAATTGAAGTTTTTTAACAACGCATACAGTATTACAACATCATTCGTACAAGAAGTATAACAGTTATGTAGGCTTGAATTTCTTTGCAGTCGACTTTCGTCGGTGAATGGCATGTGGTACATCGCGATGAAGCATCCAACAATAATCGGCAAGCATGGTCACACTCCACCGTCCTTGATAACGTGACACCATTACGGCGATATCTTGATGGAATCGTTCTCCCTGTTCATCGCTGACTTCGCCAAGGTTGTCAGGGAAAAAGTCAGGATGCGAATCGAGCAAATGGATTATGAGGGACATGTTTACAGCCCATAATTCTGTATGCATCTATGCACTGCTTAACAATATGCACATAGTCGGCAGATTTGTGATTTCCCAGAGAGTTATCGACGATCGATTTGAAAGCCATCCATGCGCGAAGTTCACTACCATGTAACAAGTTCTCAAATTGTTTGTCTGCAATAACTTTCCTAATCTGAGGTCCTACAAAGATACCTTCCTTTATCTTTGCATCGCTAACTTGTGAAAACTTTTCTCGAAGATAAGTGAAAGCTTTGCTCGTTTTATCTAACGCTTTTGCAAAATTCTTCATGAGTCCCAACTTTATATGTAACAGTGGTAAAATGTTCCGTTAGCTAATGGCTCTGTCCCATACAATTCACATAGGAAGCAACAAAATTTAGTATACCCAGTCTGCATGCCCGTGAGAATTGCAATGACCTTTAGGTCTCCACAAATCCGTCATTGGTAGTCATTGTACTTTATTTTTTCCAAACGTATAGCCATATTGTCATAAGTTCCTTTCATATGAACAGAGTAGGTGACTGGAATTGATGAAAATAAATTTCCGTTATGCAATAACACGGCTTTTAGACTAGTCTTGGAAGAGTCAATGAAAAGTCGCCATTCGTTGACTATGTGCACATGACCGAGGTGCACCTTAGACCTTATACATTTTTTCAATAGCAAATGTCATCATCCATCTCAAAGTATTGAACAAGTTCTCTGTGTCCATGACGAAATTTAGATATCGGAGTATTGGGCGCTAAAAGATTCCATTCTTTGAGTCGCGAACCGAGTAATTCCGCTTGTCCTTTGGTAAGAGCGAGATCACGTATTAGATCTGAAAGTCTGAATGGTTAATTAAGTAAACACCATCATTCAACGGTATGTAATCCGAGTCAGAATTAGTTTCTAAAGCAGGTAAACTATCACTTTCTGATGGTTTATTCACGTCCAACGGATATTGTTCGGGTGGTACTGGGATCGGACACGTGATTGGATCATGAGGCACTGGTTTCGAAACCGCTTCAATATTTGGATCAACGAAAAAAAGTTTTAAAAGTGAAACCATGGATATTTGTCAAGCAGAAGTAACAATCAGTAGCGTGATTTGTCGGTTCACGCCATATAACTGGCACTCCAAAAGGCATCGACTTATGCTTCGGCGATTTTCGTAACCAACCTGCAAATGTATCGAATAAACTGCATTTGGCTTCCAAGATTTATTTGCATCATCAACTTTCGAATCGAAATAAAGTTCATATGCTTTCTTTAGTAATGGTGTAAAGTTTTTCTGGTCAACACGATCGGTAAAATAACCGCACACATAACAGAACCGATCAGCCGAATTTCTACAACTTCTAGAAGCCATATTTTGCTCAGAATTATTTCAAAATATTTGAAAAATTGCGTAACATATGTCATGCATCTTTTAGCAGTACAAAAAGTAGAATTATGTTGCTTTTTATTAATTTTTAATAAGTTATATAGTAAAAATGAAACGGAGCAAATAACGGTTTCCCAAAAATATATTTATTCACAAATATCTTAAGAACCCGGTGTGATAGTGTCGTGAGAAATTCTAATCCACATATATAAATTATCAGGTAAATGTAAAGCCTAACACATCAATTCAATAAAAGGAAAGAGAAATGGTAAAAGCACAGTGCTGTCACAATGGCGTACCAAAAATCCCCCTTTTTTTCTACTTCGTCTGCAAATTGTAACGTTTCCACGTTGATAGTAAAGCCTATAGCAGCATACACGCGTTTCCACAAAACAATAAAACGTGTACTGCATTTCTAAGAAAACCATGAGATACGCAAGCTGATTAATGACCTAGATTAATACTAGCATTAATTTCATTTTTATACACTGCGTAATGATGGAATTAGGATAGAGAGAGTGAGGGCTGAAAGCAGGAACACCGGCAACACTAACACGCGTCTTGCGATATACAATTAATGCCATCACGCGCGAAAGGCCAGAAGCACTAACTTATTTTCAAATAGACCGTGATAAAAAAAAACACTACCCATACGAGAGTTAGGTTTAAAAACCTGTAAAACGCTTATTAGGAAACATGACATTATACTGTTTTATGTCTGAAAGCCCGACAGTACCCAGACACCACATCGTATCGAAGTGAACGGGAGGTAGAAGAAAATGCATATTTTGAACGCAGCCACTTGGCTCCATTAAATGTATATATTTGGGTTCCTTAGGACTTGCTGACAAAGAATATGTTAAGTGTTACGCAAACAGTCTAGGAATTAACAAATTATAGCCAAAAGAAAATAGTGAGGGTGTCAGACAACCCCAAATCAGAATCGCACAGTGGCATGTTTTGAAACCACCATTTTACGGGAAATAGGCCAACAAGTTAAATCCTATTTGATTGGATAGAAGTAAATGTAAGGCGAAACACGATTAGTCGGACTACAAATACTAATTCTTTGTTGTTAGGGGAAACGGTAGTAAGGGTACTTTTTTTGAAAAGCTGTGTAAACATGGCCCGATTGGTTAGACCCGCCAATATAGTATATTAGAAGCGTCAGTTCGGTGCCACATTTTTCAAATAAACTTACTAAAGAAACAGTGCGTTGAGAGCCAGTGCATATTTTTCTAAATAAGAGCCTGGGACATAGGCAGATCGAAATTGTGCCATATTCATCGCCATTCAACGTATTTGTGTATTATTTCCATGAATTGTGGTAAGCTTGACATATTTGATATCTTTTTGGTGAAAATTGAATGTGAATTGATAATTTGTGTCTGTATATATGTGTGTACGAACGGGCTGATCACCCGTTTGCCAGTCACTTTGATTACGGAAACAACAGCAAACGGATTGATTTGTCGTTGCCCTAAAGACGCCATTAGGCGTGATGGGAACAACGGCAAAGAAAATCTATTCGCTGTTGCCCTTAAGACGCCACTAGGCGTAATGGCCACTGACTGCTTTGCCGGTCGTTGGCTAAGGACGGAAGAAGAAGAATATATGTGTGTGGTTCAGTAGCAAACATGAGGCAAAGCCTAGATATTGCTCCAACCTGAACAGAACGTGTCGGAGAAAAGTAAAAACTGCATGGAATTGCCAAACAGTACTGTGACACCTATCTTATTGAATAGAAAGAAATAATGCTGGAATTGCAGAGGCGTTGTAACCATTAGGGAGGAGAATACTGGTGTAAATTGTTTCAGATGAAGCTAGCAGTTGGCCTACCGCTCTGAACTCAGTGTTTCGTATGTGTTGTGCTCAGTGTGGAAATAGATTATAAATTAGTTCTGAAGTAGGAGGTACAACCTTCTTGTTTCAGGGACCGTGGTCCTAAAGTTATTGAGCAGCACCTGGTCTGAGTTTTGCTGAATCCAGAGGCTGACAGCATACTCCTTGGTCCAGATAGCGACCAGTGAAGTGTCTCCAGAACGCAGTGAAGCAATCGAGCAGAGGAGATTTTTTCCTGCCGCCATCACGAAAGATAAGCTTCTGTGGCCAGAGCAGCTCAATCATATGTCCCCCTCTAAAATTGACATTATAGTAAACACAGAGGGACAATAGATTGTTTCAATTGACAGGAACTGTGAACTTTTCCCAATACTATTTCCACGATAATCAAACACTTGAAGTCATGATGACAAATAACAACATAGCTTGAAAAACAAAACCAGTATTACCTCATAGTACTTCTTCACAACGTACACACATAGGATAATACTAATAAAATATGTCACTACAAGGTTCATATTTATAAATTATGTACATATAAATTATGATTACATTTGATTGTGATTCCTGGTTCACTGTGTAGTTGAATCAGGATATCTATTATTGAAAGTAATTAATACATATATATTTGAAACTTTACACTTGACTCATTTAAGATAGTCTTATAGAGTGTTAAATGTGTGTGAGTGTCACAGTGTTGTAAAGTGTTGTGGAATAAATTAAATTGTTTATCTGTCTGCTGTTGTTGTGACTTACACTTCATCATTTACATAACCCTAGACATTCAACGTAGTCATCACAATATTCCAGAATAATTCTGACTGAGGTATAAATGTCGTAGCAAGTAAGGTTATCTGTAAAACACTACACCTATTAGATACAGATACCTTCACAGCTGATCTCAGTCAGTACACTAAGTCCCCTATAACTATTTATATCATCCCACTTTACCACATATATTGGGGTCTCGCTCCCGGGATATTGAACTTTCTCCTATTATATATATTGGGAATAATAAAAATTTAAAAGGTATCCTTGGGTGAAAATAAATAAGGTTGAGCTCTCAGTGCCTGTGGTTGTCCTTAGATATTTAGTTAGAGATTGAATTGTTTAGTTAGATATTGTTTACATTTGCCTGTTAGAAAATGGCAGACCTGGCCAAATTTCGATCTGCTGCTGTGCAGACTGCTAAAGATTTAGGAATGGACGGGCAAGTTATGATTGCCTATGTCACTACGGAATGTGACAAATATATTGAACGTGAAGAAAGAAGATTAGAAAAAGAAGCTGAACGAAAATTAGAGGCTGAGAAAGAAATTAAGAGGTTGCAGATTGAGGCTGAGGCTAAAGCATTGGAGGCAGAAAGAGAAGAGAAGAAATTGGCTGCAGAAAGGGAAGACAGGAGATTGACTGCAGAAAGGGAAGCAGAAGAAAGAAGATTGACTGCAGAGAGGGAAGCAGAAAAGGAGGAGAAGAGATTACAAAGGGAACATGAGTTACGACTAAGGGAGTTTGAGTTTCAAGGCCATGCTCCTGAAAATGGTGCCAGTCCCTTTACCTCCGATGCTACTGCTAGTCAGTTAGCCTCAACCTCAGCTATGAATTTTCATTTAGATCATTTTGTTGAGAAAGACGATCATATTGAGAGCTATCTAAATAGATATGAACTATTAGCTACCACATATGGGTTAGAGAGAGAAAGGTGGAGCTTAAAGTTATCTCAAGGGCTTCGTGGTGCAGCTTATGAAGTTTTTGCCAAAATGAGCAGAGGTGATCAAGAAAATTATGACATGCTAAAGCAGGCTCTTTTGTTAAGATATGAAAAGAACGCAGAATTTTATAGGAAAAAATTTAGGAATGCTAAACTACTGTCAGGTGAAACCTATCACCAGTTCTCTGCACGGTTAGAGACATACTTGGAGAAATGGACTTCTCTGGGGAAAACCCAAGATCTTAAGGAAATGGTCCTTATAGAACAACTAAGAGAGTCCATGGCTCCAGACCTGAGAAAGTTTCTCATGGAACAAGGTGCAGAGAGACTGGGTGAGTTACTAAATGTTGCTGAAAGGTATCAGGCAGCTCAGGCAGAGGTATCAGGTAATAAAAAGAAACAGGTAGATAATTTTAGGGCACCACAGAACTTTAATAAATTTGATCCTAGAGATCAGAACAAAGGTAAGCACCAGTTTGATAGGCCACGGTATGACAATAAAAATAAAACCCCACAATTCGATGAAAGGAAATATGATGAAAGAAAATCTTTCAACCAAGGAAAGAGATGGTGTAAAAATTGTAAGATGAACAATCATGACACTGACCATTGTAGAAGGAAACCTGTGTATATGGCCACCCTTCAGGTCAGGTCAACCTCAAGACAGGAGGAGGATATCCTGATAGATACCACTCCAGAAGAGATGAGGAAGGCACAGGCTGGGGATAAGACCCTCAAGCCTTCTTTCAGGAAATTGTCAACTTGTCATACAACTCCAGGCAAGGGAGATTTTTATATGAAAAACAAGTTGATTTACAGGAAGGCCGGAACTAGATCCAATGGTCACGGACAGTTGGTTCTTCCAAAGGCATATAGGGCAGACTTAATAAGGAGCCTACATGTGAAAAAAGATGGGGACCATGAGAAAATTGGTACCATCATCCAAAAGGTGGCTCACAATTATTATTGGCCCAAGGCAAGGTGGGACATTGAGAATTTTGTAGAAAGGTGTAGCATAGCACATGAGGGAACACCCACAAGTGGGAACATTGATCAGGACCTGGACACGCCACGGGGCAAACTTAGGCCTGACAATACAAAGAAAAATAAATTTGCTAAAGTGGACCAAATGGAATGGGAAGCCCCTTTTCACGGACAAGCTTCAATTAACTGTTTTACAATGGCCACTATGCAGAGAGTGCAAAAAGATGTCTTACCCCAGGATAAGCCGAAAATCCCTCAATCGGACTTAAACAAACTGGAGGAAGAGGATGTAGAGAGGAAATCTCTCATCAAGAATTCTAAGTGGGGAGAAAGCCCCAAGAAAAGAATTGGTAGCGGTCGTTTTGTGCATGATAATTCTGGGAAGAAAAATCATCACTATAGCGCTTCGAGTGGAAGAGACCATACCGGTGCATGGACAAATAGGTCCACAAAATTAAAGGTCCATATGAAGCGCTGTTAAGAACGTGGACTGATGAAAAAGCAGAGGAAAATATTACATCCTCATACCAATATGTGAATGAGCTGACCACTCGTTTAAAAACTGGCTGGAAACTTGCCAATGAAAATTTGAGACAAGCCAGGAAGAAACATGCTGCCTATTATAACAGGAAAGCTAAAGACAGAGATTTGGCTGTGGGAGAGAAGGTACTGCTTCTTCTACCCGGTAGTCAAAATAAGTTACAAATTGGATGGCAAGGTCCATATACAGTTCTAGAGAAGGTGTCTAGAACCAATTATAAGATAGATAAGAAGGGGAAAGAAAAAAATCTATCATGTGAATCTCCTGAAGAAATATTTGGAAAGAGAAAATCAGGAAGAGACACACTTGTTGACCTTGTCCATTGCCATGGAAATGAAAAAGGAACCACTTTCATCATTTGAATATCCATTACATCCCTGTGAGACAGCGGCACAGGTGAAAATCAGTACACATTTAACGAAAAATCAGAAAGAGAGAGTGCAACAGGTTCTAGATAATCATACAGAGGTGTTAACAGACCGACCGGGGCATACAAACTTATTGGAATATGATATGAAGCTGATAGACCCCACACCTGTCTGTATGAAACCCTATTCGATTCCTTTTGCTAAGGAGAAAGCTTTGAAGGAAGAGATAGACTATTTGTTGAAGGAAGGAATTATTTCACACAGTGAATCTTCGTATAGTTCCAGTGTGGTACTCTTAAGGAAACCCTCTGGAGAACATAGACTCTGTATAGATTACAGGAGACTGAATGCTATTACAGAAGGACAGGTGGATCCATTGCCGGATACAAATCAGTTGTTTGCCAGGCTAAATAAAGCTAAATATTTCTCAAAAGTGGATCTGAGTAAAGGATACTATCAGATTCCAGTAAAGCCTGAGGTTAGACCATACCTAGCTTTTAGTACCTCAGAGGGACACTATGAGTTTAACAGATTGCCATTTGGATTGAAGAATGCGCCTAGTGTCTTCTCTAGAATGATGAGAAAATTATTGGACCCTCTGAATAATCCATGCATCACAAATTTCATGGATGATATCCTTATAGCCACAGAAACATTTGAGGAACACATTGACTCTCTGAACATGCTGTTTAATCGACTTAGAGATGCGAATTTGACAGCCCGACCAACCAAATGTTGTGTTGGATGTAAAGAATTAGAATTCTTGGGACACACAGTCCATCAGGGAAACATGACCCCTGACCCCAAGAATTTAGAGAAACTAAAGAAAGCCCCGAGACCACAAACCAAGAAAGACGTGAGATCCTTTGTCTCATTATGTGGTTTCTACCAAAATTATATCAAAAACTTTAATTCCATATGTGCACCGTTAACTGATTTGACACGCAAAGGACATCCAGATCGAATTACATGGACTCCACAATGTGAATTGGCTTACCAGTAATTAAAGGAAAAGCTTACAAGTAAACCTATTTTGAAATTACCTGACTTAAGTCAAGACTTCATTGTAAGAACAGATGCCAGTAATATCGGGTTAGGTGCGACCCTGTTACAGAAATCAGATGCACTGGATGGGGAATTAAGCCCGGTGGCATATGCTAGCAGAAAGTTGAATAAAGCTGAAACCAATTACTCAACTAGCGAAAAAGAATGTCTTGCAGTAATATGGGCGATAAAGAAATTCAATATTTATCTGCATGGGAAGGCATTTAAGTTGCAAACGGATCACAAACCCTTGTCGTTTCTAGCGCAGGCTAGGCATGAAAATTCTAAATTACTCAGGTGGTCCTTACTTATGCAGCCATTTGAGTTTAGCATAGAGTATATTTCTGGAAAAACAAATCTGGGAGCGGATTTTTTAAGCCGCCATCCGTGTGATGAGAATCACCATAAGCCCCAGAAAAAATAATCAATTTCTGTATGTGTATATAGAATTATAGACTGACATATAACGTCTGTTTCAAGTGGGGATAATTTGTCGTGAGAAATTCTAATCCACATATATAAATTATCAGGTAAATGTAAAGCCTAACACATAAACTCAATAAAAGGAAAGAGAAATGGTAAAAGCACAGTGCTGTCACAATGGCGTACCAAAAATCCCCCTTTTTTCTACTTCGTCTGCAAATTGTAACGTTTCCACGTTGATAGTAAAGCCTATAGCAGCATACACGCGTTTCCACAAAACAATAAAACGTGTACTGCATTTCTAAGAAAACCTTGAGATACGCAAGCTGATTAATGACCTAGATTAATACTAGCATTAATTTCATTTTTATACACTGCGTAATGAAAAGACAGATGGAATTAGGATAGAGAGAGTGAGGGCTGAAAGCAGGAACACCAGCAACACTAACACGCGTCTTGCGATATACAATTAATGCCATCACGCGCGAAATGCCAGAAGCACTAACTTTTTTTCAAATAGACCGTGATTTAAAAAAACACTACCCATACGAGAGTTAGGTTTAAAAATCTGTAAAACGCTTATTAGGAAACATGACATTATACTGTTTTATGTCTGAAAGCCTGACAGTATCCAGACACCACATCGTATCGAAGTGAACGGGAGGTAGAAGAAAATGCATATTTTGAACGCAGCCACTTGGCTCCATTAAATTTATATATTTGGGTTCCTTAGGACTTGCTGACAAAGAATATGTTAAGTGTTACGCAAAAAGGTCTAGGAATTAACAAATTATAGCCAAAAGAAAATAGTGAGGGTGTCAGACAACCCCAAATCAGAATCGCACAGTGGCATGTTTTGAAACCACCATTTTACGGGAAATAGGCCAACAAGTTAAATCCTATTTGATTGGATAGAAGTAAATGTAAGGCGAAACACGATTAGTCGGACTACAAATACTAATTCTTTGTTGTTAGGGGAAACGGTAGTAAGGGTACTTTTTTTGAAAAGCTGTGTAAACATGGCCCGATTGGTTAGACCCGCCAATATAGTCAATTAGGAGCGTCAGTTCAGTGCCACATTTTTCAAATAAACTTACTAAAGAAACAGTGCGTTGAGAGCCAGTGCATATTTTTCTAAATAAAAGCCTGGGACATAGGCAGATCGAAATTGTGCCATATTCATCGCCAGTCAACGTATTTGTGTATTATTTCCATGAATTGTGGTAAGCTTGACATATTTGATATCTTTTTGATGAAAATTGAATGTGAATTGATAATTTGTGTCTGTATATATGTGTGTGGTTCAGTAGCAAACATGAGGCAAAGCCTAGATATTGCTCCAACCTGAACAGAACGTGTCGGAGAAAAGTAAAAACTGCATGGAATTGCCAAACAGTACTGTGACACCTATCTTATTGAATAGAAAGAAATAATGCTGGAATTGCAGAGGCGTTGTAACCATTAGGGAGGAGAATACTGGTGTAAATTGTTTCAGATGAAGCTAGCAGTTGGCCTACCGCTCTGAACTCAGTGTTTGTTATGTGTTGTGCTCAGTGTGGAAATAGATTATAAATTAGTTCTGAAGTAGGAGGTACAACCTTCTTGTTTCAGGGACCGTGGTCCTAAAGTTATTGAGCAGCACCTGGTCTGAGTTTTGCTGAATCCAGAGGCTGACAGCATACTCCTTGGTCCAGATAGCGACCAGTGAGGTGTCTCCAGAACGCAGTGAAGCAATCGAGCAGAGGAGACCTTTTCCTGCCGCCATCACGAAAGATAAGCTTCTGTGGCCAGAGCAGCTCAATCATATGTCCCCCTCTAAAATTGACATTATAGTAAACACAGAGGGACAATAGATTGTTTCAATTGACAGGAACTGTGAACTTTTCCCAATACTATTTCCACGATAATCAAACACTTGAAGTCATGATGACAAATAACAACATAGCTTGAAAAACAAAACCAGTATTACCTCATAGTACTACTTCACAACGTACACACATAGGATAATACTAATAAAATATGTCACTACAAGGTTCATATTTATAAATTATGTACATATAAATTATGATTACATTTGATTGTGATTCCTGGTTCACTGTATAGTTGAATCAGGATATCTATTATTGAAAGTAATTAATACATATATATTTGAAACTTTACACTTGACTCATTTAAGATAGTCTTACTTACTTACTTAGTCGTTCCCCTTCTACCGTGAGGTGTAGAGGTTTGGAAGAGAGAGCGCCAGACTATTCTATCGGCTGTCTTCCTCCTGGCCTGGTTCCATTCTAGTCCTCGGTCCTTCAAAGATTGTCTAATGTTGTCCTCCCAGCGGACTCTGGGTCGTCCTCGGGGTCTGGATTCTTGGCTCTTTGTTTCCCATGCTTGTCGTGGTAGCCGATCTTCTCCCATTCTGCAGACATGGCCAAACCATCTTAGTTGGGACTGTTCTACTTGGGTCTGTAGGGGGTGGCATTTTAGGCCTTGACGTATCGTCTGGTTGCGTACCATGTCTCTTCTTGTTACTTCAACCACCTTCCTCAGATACCTCATTTCTGAGGTTTGGATCTGGCTTTTATGGGTTGTAGTCATTGCCCATGACTCGCATCCATATGTCAAGACTGGGACATAGGTGGAGCGGTATACAGCCATTTTCGTTCTTGCTGAGGAATCCTCTATTTATGGCCTGAAAAAGTCTCCTAGCTGCTGCTTTTCGAGTGGCCAACTCTTCTTTGATGCCTCCCTTTCGGTCTATAATAGCTCCGAGGTATTTAAAGTGGTCGACCTGCTCCAGAACCTGTTCTCCCAGCTTAATCTGATGTCTTCTTTCTTCTCGTGATATCACATGGATTTTGTTTTAGAGCTGCTTATGACCATCCCTCTCTTCTCCAGCTCTTCCTTCCAGACTAGCAGGTTGGATTGGAGATGTGCCTCTGATTTAGCAATCAGGGCAACATCATCAGCAAATGCCAGCTCTGAAATATAGACCTGTCTCATCTTCCAGTACCCCACTGAATACTTTCTTGTTTTCTCCTTACATGCCTTGCTGTCCTCACATAATTTCTGCAAGACTTGTAGAAGCTCTGTATAGCATGAATCAGAGGTGCTGGAATATTCTTCCTTGCCAAACAGTCCCAAAGTTTGCTCCAAGGGACCCTGTCAAACGCCTTTTCCAGATCTATGAAACAAAGATGGATCTCACTCTTATACTCAAGGGCCTTTTCACTCAGCTGTCTGAGTGTGAAGATTAGGTCTTGAGTACTTCATTTTGCTCGGAATCCGCACTGGACCTCATCCAATTGTGGCTCAGCTAGGCGTCGGAGTCTCTGCTCTAGGATTCTAGAGTAGATTTTACCCGGGACACTGAGAAGGGATATGCCTCTATGGTTTCCACACTGTCGATTGTCACCCTTTTTGAAAATTGGTGTTATGATGGCGATCTCCCAATCCTTTGGTATGGTCTTGTTGCACCATGCTGCCTGTAGGACTCTTAAGAGTAACAGGTCGCCGGCTGCTCCCATGTACTTAACCATTTCTGGTGTTATACCATCATGCCCTGCTGCTTTGCCCATCTTGATTTTCTCCAGTGCTGCCTTCAGTTCTTCCATCTTTATGTCATCTTCATCACCATTGGTTTCCTCTTCTGTGCTAGTGGTTATCATTTCTGATGTTTGACCTTGCTCACCATCAAGGAGTTCTGAGAAATATTCTTTCCATCTTTCCATTACTTCCTTTGGGGCAGTAAGCAATTTGCCTTGCTTGTCCTTTATAAATGTGAGAGGGCATTGTTTTTCCTTCCTCATGTTCTTTAAGGTCTTATAGAACAATTTCTGGTTTTCTTGTGCATCTTTTTCTAGCTTTTCTCCAAATTCTTCCCAGGACTTCTGTTTTGCTGCTAGCACTTTGTTCTTTACTTCTGTTCTGAGTGTCACATATTCTCTATATTTTTCCATTTGTCCTGTTGTGTTTTTAACTCCTAAGTATTGTTTCCATGCCATTTTCTTTTCTCTTATTTTCTCTTTGACTTTCTCTGTCCACCAAGGTGTCCTCTTTCTCTTGTTCCCAAGTCGGACTTCACCACATGCTTCTGCAGCAGCTGTCTTTATGATATCCTTGAATTTAATCCAGAGGGTTTCCAAGTCATCAGGTTGTTCTTCTGTGTTGCTCACCGCTGCAGCAATAAGCCCCTGATATCTGGTCTTAATTTCTGGCTCTCTCAGCTTGTAGGTCCTAATGCTCATTTCTCCTGCTCGTTTACTTGGTTTCTTGCGTGATGTTGAGCAGTTCCTAGGCTGAGCAACTCTTTCAGTTGTTCGTTTGATTGTAAGCAGGTAGTGATCACTTCCAATCTCTGGCCTCCTCCAGACTCTTGCATCTCGGACATATTTGAATGAGCTTCTCCGAACAATGGCATAGTCGATCACTGACTTCTCATTCTTTGTTGGTTCACATCTAGTGTATGCATGTATGCGCTTATGGGGGAACTTTGTGTTTGTAATGATCAGATTCTGCTCACTGCAGAATCTAAGGAGTCGCTTTCCATTGTCATTGAGAGTATCTTCTCCATATCTTCGGATAACTCCACCCCATCTAGCATGGTCATTTCCAACTCTGGCATTAAAGTCTCCGAGCATGATAACTTCATCTAGGCAGTCATCCACTGTCCTTTGAAGCAGCTCGAAGAATTCCTCCTTGACCTCTGCTCTCTCATCCTCATTTGGCCCATACACTATGACCAGGTTGACTATGGTTTCTCCTTCTTTTAGTTTCACAACCATAATGCGCTCTGAGACAAAGTTCCTCCCCTTGATACTATCTTTTTGATTTTGGGCCACAATGCAACCCACACCCCCTTTAGCTCTTTCGGATATGGGTACACCACTGTAGAGCAGCGTGTTGCCATTGAGATCCATGACTCCTTGTCCTTTTTTCTTTGTTTCCGTTATAGCCAGGATTTCTAGTTTTGCTTTCCTCATCTCTTCCACCAGCTCCTCTTCCTTCCCATTTATACTTCTTGTGTTCCATGTTCCATAAGTCGTAGTCCGTAGTCCGTTCCAGTTCGTCGCCTTTAGAATCAGTCCGGTTTTCTCTCTTGTGTTACTCGTAATCGTGGTTTAAAGCAAACAGGTGATTGGCCTGTTGTGCCTTTGCATGGTGGAGGGGCTGCCTCCTTACGGCCTCCATGCAGGCCGCCCTCCTCATTTTTCATCCGGGCTTGGGACCGGCATAGGCGGAGTTAAGATAGTCTTATAGAGTGTTAAATGTGTGTGATTGTCACAGTGTTGTAAAGTGTTGTGGAATAAATTAAATTGTTTATCTGTCTGTTGTTGTTGTGACTTACACTTCATCATTTACATAACCCTAGACATTCAACGTAGTCATCACAATATTCCAGAATAATTCTGACTGAGGTATAAATGTGGTAGCAAGTAAGGTTATCTGTAAAACACTACACCTATTAGATACAGATACCTTCACATCTGATCTCAGTCAGTACACTAAGTCCCCTATAACTATTTATATCATCCCACTTTACCACAGATAGAGATAAACGGATTTCAGATTTGAAATCAGAGCAAGAAACTGACCTAAGAACACTTATTCTTATATAAGAAAGAAAAATGTTGTTTGTCAGTGTTATCTGATATTTTTCCAATCAATGATAGTAATATTTTGTCTCTGTAATGTGCGTGCTCTTGCTAATATCCCTTCTTCGGTAATTCGACAACATATTCACCATTACAGACTGCCGGTAATTCGACAAAATATTCACCATTACAGACTGCCGGTAAAGCAACAACATATTCAGCATTACAGACTGCCGGTAAAGCGACAACATATTCACCATTACAGACTGCCGGTAAAGCGACAACATATTCACCATTACAGACTGCCGGTAATTCTTTACTCACCTCCCCCAGCTCCTCTTTTTTAAACCAAGTAAAGCAGTTCCAAACACGATACACCTGTAGATGACTGATGTGTTAGAGACCGCCATTTTACGTGCAGTTGTATGAGGCGGGAGTCACCACAAAGATGTTAATGAGAAGTCAGCCTCTTGTCCGGGAAGGACATGATTTTTCTTAGCCAGCTTGATTGCTGTGTGTTCTATATTGGGATACTGTAAGATTAGTGCCTGCCATGTTATCGGGTCTTGGTGATAGTTACGCTGTTTAGTCTAGAGCAGTTGTAGTGTCTAGATGGTATTATCTACAGGCCGTAGTTTGATAATATGTCGATGATTATGAGTGTGTCATTGCCATAGCTTTTGCCGCTCGGGTGAGCGATATTCATAGCAGCCATTAGAGGCATAGTTTGTATCTTCGTGTGTGGAGATGATAGTCTAAGCTGCTGAGGCAGGTTTACATTGGTATTCTTATACTTGTATTTGATGCGTTATGGTGGCCGTGTGAGGCCTTGTTGTGTGTATTGATTCATTAAAGGGAAGTACCTGTTTAAAGGTGGTTATTACTTATGTCAGCCATTGTTTGTGTGGTCAAACCCATAGGAGGGCGAGCCTATAGTTCAATATTATAAACCCATACAGCAGCGGTGTAACCCTTGGAGTGTTCTCCGTGATACGTGGTTCCTGACATTATCTCATTACCAGGACAAGCGAAAGAGTTTAGTGATATACTTCAGATGAGTGAACGCTATATGAATAAGTGTGCTTAAAAGTAAATGACACAAGATTGAAACGATGCAAATTATACGCTGCACCGGTACAAGACTTAACTGCTGGGTTTATAGCTTTGAAAACAGATATTTAGTTATAATAGGTGAATGACTGTAAAAGTCAAGAGATATAAAACATATAAAACGTTTACGTTTAAAATTGACGATGGTATTCAGTCTAAACTTTGTAAAGTGTCATCTATGTTGAGGTGTCATATCTCTTTACCATTTAACTGACGTCTTTAATAATGCTTTCTACTTTCATTTCTCAGTTCACTAATTTGTTTTTTTTTAAATTACAAAAATCCGCTTGGAAAATTAAGCCCAATGACAATTTATATTTAGAAAAATTTATGTCGCTCTAAAGGCATATAGTCCTAATCAATGACAGAAGACCTGTCTGTCACAGGTGTCGAATATTAATGCACGTTTTCACTTCCAGTACCAGATTAGTCACAGATATGTGAACAACTAAAGACATAATTCATCCTACGATAGAAGACGTTCGTAGAGAAATTTTGATATGACTAAAGTGGTTGATTTCCCAGTGATAGTTCTATTGTGCCTGGCTTCATCGACGGCTTTTCGTGAGTCAAACCTTTCTTATATTATGTCAAAACACATTGCCATCTGGTGATAGATAGTTTTCTCATCTTGTGTGATACGCTGACAACTGATGTCAAGAAATTCTGATATCGTATAGATGTACTGATTAGTAATAGATCAGAAAACTTTCGCACATAGATGTATTAACAACACGTAAGTCAACTACTCGTGCTCAAGCTCGTGCCTTGGAGAGGACACTCCAGTATCATCCTTTAGGTATCGGCACAGCAGGGAAGTAGCAGTTACCGGTTAAAAGCATCTTGCTTAACTGACGTAGGGCATGGCGCCAGGGGCTACTTTCGACAATAGAAGAGGTTCTAGGATCTCACTGGACAGCTACCGCAAGCTTCAAGCTGGGCGGCCCCAGTCAATTAGGTGTTGTCCCACCACTGTCTGCTTTCCCCATTGGGTGCATGGGGATTAGGGTCAAACCCGAACTTTGGACAGAAAAATTAGCACCAAGCAATAATCACAAAGTGGGGGCAAGCGTTTCGTTACCCTTCCGGCGATCTTTGTCCTTCCAAGGCTGTGTGTGGTCCCGGACGGAACAACGGACAATTTCTTGTTGCCCTATGACGCCGCAAGGTGTTGTGGCCGTTGACTGCTTAGTCGGTCGATGGCCAAAGGAATAATAATAATAAATAATAATCACAAAACAAGGAATAATACAAAGAAACCAACTATCAGACTGGGATGTTGGAACGTCTGGGCTATGTTGACTTGACTATATGAAAACCTACAGGACATAAGAGTTGTCGGGAAGACAGCCATAATCAACGACGAACTTAAACGACTCTAAGTGGATATAGCTGCACTTCAGGAACCGCGTCTGGCAGGCCCTGGAATCGTGAGCGAGAAGGACTACACATTTTATTGGCAAGGGAAAGACCTTAAAAAAAATCTAGAGAACACGGAGTAAGTTTTGCGTTAAAAAAAAATCTAACTAACATGGTTGAACCAGAATGGACCAGAAAGCCTGTTAACGCTCCGTCTGCAATTTATTGCAGGTCCCATCACCCTTGTCAGTGTGTATGCTCCTACTCTGTACTCTGTCTCAGAAGCTAAAGACGAGTTCTAGGCGAATCTAGCAGCCTGTCATCAAAAGCACACCTAGGCAACAATAACTTGTTCTCCATGGTGACTTCAACGCTAGATTGGGTGTCGATATTATTTCGTGGCCTTCATGTCTGGGCAGGTTTGGTATTGGCACGATGAAAATGGACAATGGCTCTTGGAGTTGTGTGTTCATCATGACCTCTGCGTGACCAACACCTACTTTCAGGCAAAACCCCAGCATAAGGTGTCATGGAGATACCCACGGTCCAAGCACTAGCACAAACTGGATCCGATTCTTGTCAGAAGACTTCTCAATTCAGTTCTCTCCATGCGCTCCTACCAAAGTATAGGCTGTGATACAGATCACTCCTTGGTTTGCTGCAAAATCAGAGCACAACCAAGAAAACTCCATCGTATTATACATGAAAGAAATCCACGCATCGATATCAGCAAGATGTCAGATTCTGTCATGATCGCTCAATTTACCACTACCTTTAAGAAACCTCCCAGTAGCTCACAGCATGGTGATACTGTTACAGAGAACTAAGAGCACATGCGGCACACCATTTTTAGTATGCGCTTGCTACCTTTGGTAAGAAGACAACGAAGTCAAACGACTGCTTTGATGCTTCATCAGGTGTGATGATACCTGTCATTGAAGCTAAGCGCAGTGGTGCTTTTGAATACAAGCGTTCACCGAGTGCTAGACCCCTACAGATTTTGAAGGCTACGAGAAGCAATGTCCAACAAACCGCTCGACGTTGTGCAAACGAGTATTGGCTCCAGCTCAGCGAGGGCATCCAGACCGCAGCGCAAACAGGCAACACTAGACAGATGTATGACGGTATAAAGAAAGCAATTGGTCCCCAAAAAAATAAGACGACACCACTAAAAATCATCAGCGGGTAGAAACTAACCGATAAGGGCAAACAAATGGAGTTGAGGGTCGAGCACTACTCTAAGCTTTACACTAGAGAAAATACCATCACGCCTGCAGCCCTAGAACGCGGTCAAATGCCTGCCAACTATGGAGGAGCTGGATGCTGAACCAACTCTGGAAGAACTCATCAAGGCCATTGATAGCTTGGCCTCTAGCAAAGCACCAGGATTCTTCCCGATTTTAACAAATACTGTAAGAGCACGCTATTATATCCACTGCATAGGGTGTTGCGCCAGTGCTGGGAAAAGACAACTACACCTCAAGACACGCGAGATGCCAAGATTGTAACACTATTATAAAAAAAAGGAGAAGGAAGTAATTGCAAAAACTGCAGAAGCATCTCTCACCCTAGTATTGTTGGTAAGGTTTTTGCCAGAGTGATCTTAATGCAACTATACAGGTTAGCTGAGCTCGTATATCCAAAGTCGAAGTGTGGATTCTCAGCTGATAGATCAACAATATCTTTTCTCTCCGCCAGCTTCAGGAAAATATCAAGAGAGCAGAACAGGCCTTTATCTATCGCCTTTATAGACATCACAAAGGCATTTGACCTGGTTAGCTGGGGTAGACTCTTAAAAATCCTCCTAAAAATAAGCTGCCCCACTAAATTGATGGAAATGATAAAGTCAATCCATGAAGACATGAAGGGAACAGTTCAATATGCTGGAAGAACATAACAGCCCTTGGACATACACAGTGGCGTTAAACAAGGCTCATGATCTTCTTTGCCTTGCTCTTGAACAGTGCACTCAGAGACGCAATTGAAGGAATACACCTACACGCTAGGTCAGATGGCCTACTGTTAAACCACGCAAAGCTGAAGGTAAAAACAAAAATCAGAAGGGTCACTGTCACGTAGGGTTTATATTCATTTAATTTCCTACATTTTCTTCCTATTCTTTCACCAAATTCTCTCTTTATTATCTCTGTATTTCCTTTTTCCTGTATATTTTTCATCCATTCGTTTTGCGTATATTATTTTCATATAATTCGCAAACTTTACCTGTTTTCCTTTCTCTAAAACTGAGAATCGCGCTAGGACGATATTACGTAGATGTCAGGGCTGCAGGGCGTCAGAAGGCGTGATAAGTCGGTTCGCTGAACACAGGACGTAGCAAATCGTCTACATTCTCACCGAGCGCGCGAGCTTCTTCTCGACATAAGTCCCGGTGAGGTGTGATACTTTACATCTGCACCGGTCAGTATCCAGACATTTGTCTGGAAAATCCCAAACTGACACGGCGCTCACGGTGGGCCATGGTCAGCTGTAGTGTGAAAACTGCCCTGCAATGGAGTCAGGCTGTCTGGGATTTGAAACTGACACGCGTACATCGTGGTCAGTAGGTGACAGTTACGACACGCGTTAAGCGGACGTAAATGTTGGGAGTAGGGGAGATAATTTCGCTTGGCGAAATAAGTTTGGGCCCTTTGTCTGATTTTAAGATATTGGCCAAGTTGAAACTTTAATTTCATTCTCGCTCATAGACTCCACAGTAGATAGGTCGCTCGAAAACAGAATAGCTGTTAGCGAAGATCTCAGTTTGTTTCGGCAATTTGTCGAACTTCTAGACTTCCAGAAATATTTTCAGCATTTTTATTCTTAAGTTGTGCGACTACCTGTAATTCTGTGGTTGAGGTAATTAATATGATAGATATATAGATTTTGTGAGTGTTAAAGTGTTAAATCGCTTAATTCATTTTAATCTATTTCTTTAGCGCAGAAGAGAAATAAAGTGGTAGGCTATTATATTTTCTAGGGAAGCATTCAGTGGAAAGCAGAATAAAATTAAAATTTCTAGCTTATAACGGCAATTGTAGCTATTTATAAATTTAATTTAACTGCTAATACTCAGTCGAGTGTATTTTTCTAAACTAACGTATAAACTCTAGAATCCAGCCTCATGAATGGTGACGGAATACGCACGTGTTCTTAATTTATGAGGATTGCTGATTTTTTAAATATAACTTACGTCACGGGAAGTTTAAATGATAAGCAAAGCTCTCTGCTTGCAAGTTTAAATGTAAGTTTTAACCAGTACAGATTCTGTTTATTATATTATATGTGTTATTTTTCCTCCACACAGTGAAAGTTTTGGGGGTGACCCTAACTTTACCAGCACCTAGTAGTAGTTTCCATACTTGTGAAGAAATAGACAGTCCTTATTTTGAACCACGTGGGTTTTCTCAAGTAACACTGATCTGACGGTGCAAGTTAGACAGAAATACTAATATCCCTATAACGGGTTTTCAAAGACTGTAATGATAAATACTGGACCTTGGAGCCAGCACTTAATTTCTTCTAGAAACTCTATATAATTTGCTGCCTGGTGGCGTGAATATTAACAATCATTTCCCGACTAGATTATATCTTGTGGACAAATCTGTGGTGTGACTAAAGTGAATCCTATACTGAGGGAAGGCACCGACCTGACATTCATCATTTTTTAGAAACCTACGCTATTGACACTGTGCTCTGCTAACTCCCGCGCCTGGAATAATTGTTAGGTGACTTAATCAGACATTTGAACAAATTTGCATACCCAAGTAGTCGTTCCCGGAGACTCCAAGTTAAATACGTCTTTTGGAACTGGGGACTTCTTGGCAGAAGACTGCATTTTTTGAGTCTGTGTGAAAATCTAAAATCAATGTGTTCCAAGAGGCAGCAAGCAAAGTCGTGAGTACAAGTATGAGAAGCCATGGCGGAATGAATGAGTGTACGCTGGTTTGAGTGATATTTTTCACTATTTTATCTTTGACACCCTGTTGCTGTCCTAATTTTTTTTCAATCTGCATAATTTGTTGCTAAGGCTAGAGTTCTTGTGTTTTTTTGTCTTAGGTTAAATCAGATTTTTTTTTCAAACTCTGTGCATATAATTACGAGATAAAACAAAGAAAAAACTCTTAGACTCAAACCCTATGTATCTGTGACTCGGGCGCCATCATCTGTTCTCTTAACGGGGCCGGGCTAAACCTAGAGTTAACACTATAACGGGGCTATCATCCTTGCAACATTTCCTTGATTTTTTATGACTATGTGTATATGTATTTTCCTTGATGTACTTTCTTTGATGTTGTGAGCCGATTTTTCCTGATAATAAAATCGCTCTTGAACTTAATAATCGTGTTTGGTCAGCTCGTTCTAGATAATATATATATCATTGTTATAGTTTTCCCACGTCTGTGTGTTTACCTGTCGTCACGTGTATGTGCGTGCCTGTGAGTGATAGAAATATACGTAATATGTATATTGGTGTAGTCTGTCTGACGCTGTAACAACTGTTGTAGAAGATAGGTGAGAGAGAGAAGAATTCTTTTCGCTTTCAGAGACAGCCACTATATCAAAATCTATCATCTCACGTGTGTGGAAATTCTATTACCTTTCACTAACTCTCACTGAGTCTATCACCTATTCAAACCTATTCAGAAGGGACCAAACCTAGCCTTAATTCTCCTATCGGAAAATCTACGACAGTCACTATAAGAGACCTGTTATTCGCTGATGACGCAGCAATCGTCACTCACAGTCAACAGGAGTTTTAGAGCTTGGTGAATCGCTTCACCCAAGCATGCAATGACTTTGGCCCCACAATAAGTCTAAAGAAAACAAATGTGCTGGGTCAGGATGTTGATGTTGCACTAGTTATCACCATCGATAACTACGAATTGGCACTGATGCACCACTTCACATACCTGAGGTATACCATCAACGACAAACTCTCTTTGGACACAAAAATTGACAGCCGCATTGGCAAAGCTGCAGCCACCTTTGCCCGCCTCACAACGCGTGTTTTGGGAAACTCCAAACTCACAACGAAAATCAAAGCTGCAGCATATAACGTCTGCGTCACAAACACACGTCTATATGGCAGCGAGGAATGGATAACCTATGCTAAGCAAGAAAGAAGGCCCAATACCTTTCATCTACAGTGTCTGCGCTACATCCTCTGTACTTAGTGGAAGGACAAAGTGACAAATGTCGAAGTGTTGTCTCGTGCTGGCCTTCAAAGCATGTATACACTCCTTAGACAGCGCAGACTACGCTGGTTTGGCCATGTCCGCCGCGTGGAAGATTGTCCCATCCCGAAAGATATCTTCTTAGGACAACTAGCAGATGGGAGAAGAACAGTTGCGCAGAACAGCTGAGGTTTAAAGATGTGTGCAAGAGAGACATGAAAGCACTGGAAATAAATCCAGAAATCTGAGAGGATGAAGATGCCGATCGTACGATGAAGATTGCGATGCTCTCTACGGCCACACCAGATTAAGCAAAAGGAGGCTCTCGCGACAAGCAGAAGAAAGGAGAAAACGTCAAAAATAACACCAAGAAATGAAGCAGCTGAGGGCTGTCACCTCAGGGGCGCATTCCCATAGTCAGTCGTGATTGAAGGGGCTATTATTATTATAAGTCAATAACTTGTAACATCTTGTCAGATGTACTGACTGGCTGTAAGTCTGGAATGTCTTGTCGATGCATTGACAACTGGTAAGTCCGGAAATTATCACATCTTTGACATTTGTGATAATCGGCGTTTGTCTGATTGGGGTTTTGTTGTCCTACATATTTCAAAACCATACAGTAGCGGTACTTTGACAGTTAAGTAGAAGATTCGTATTTCTGTGTTGGACTATTTCTTTTGATTCTCATATATATTCCATTGCAATAAAGCATCTTTTGCCTGCTAAGTAAAATTTCATTTATATTCTTTCTGAAGAATTAAATAATTTCTTCTTCGTCTGCATCAGCGATTCATGCCAATGACTGATTATTTACAAAGTTTTTCTATATTCCACTCTTAATTATACAATGAAAGTGATAAACAATGGTTTCTCAGATTTACAAGTAAATCCTGTTTTTACTGAGTGCTCATTATAATTGAGCTCAATCATTCCATATATTATCATAACGTTGACTAGATTTACAAAAAGCAAACCCGAATTAAAAGTCAAGCTGAAATATGATGTACCACGTTGAAAGGCGTCGATATCTCAGTCAAACTATGGAAATTACAGCACAAATTATTTTGCGCGTAAAAATCGAGCGCAAACCATTTACATGTACTTTACTTGGCTGCGAGCACATATACCGGTACAGAATTGAAGCCACCATCTAAAGTTAGCTGGGAGGAAAGCATTAGACAGTCCCTGAAAGACCGAGGACTAAATCGCAACCAGGCCAAGAGGAATACCGCCGATATGACAGTATGGCGTTCTCGCAGGCATACCTCTACACCCCAGGGTAGAAGAAGAACGACTAAGTAAGTAGTAAGTAATTGTTAAAGTGATTCAAATTTTTAACTCGAGTATCTTCTCTAGCTCATAACGCTGTTTCCTCAAAAACGAGATTTGAAGACATTGTTAATTATTTTCAATTTCTAGAATGTGACGACGGCTGGTTTGGGCGACTGTGCAAGTACAAGTGTCGATGTTCAGCTGTCGAATTTTGTCGAGTAGATGGCTCATGTACAAACAAAAAATGTCAAAGAGGATGGTTTGGACCAAAATGCCAATATGGTGGGTTTGTTAGGAAAAAATTCATTGACAAAAAAAAAACACAAATACATACTGTAAGTCATTCAAAGCGAACGCATCATAACCGTAACAAAGACACGTGCGCCAACAGATTTGGAACAAGTTAGTCATTTCACATATTTTAAAAGATAAGCCAGAGTAAAAGGAACATATAAACAGACAATAATACATGAATCATCACGTTCTGTATCTAGCTTTGCCCACATGCACATACAATTCGAATGACCTGGTGTATACGCCTAAACTGAAGAAGCATTATGACAAAATGTTATATATCTCTCACAAACTTTAGTAGAAACAAATGTCTCTGCAGATTGTTGGTGTCCTCTCACACTAGTCAGGTGCCTTCCCTGCTGTCCGTTCCACTGACCCTTTCCTTTTTTCTCAGTAATGTTACGCTCCCTGAGCATCAATGATAAAACTCAGTTGATAGGATGAAAAATCAACGTTAATTCAGGTAATCTGACTGGGAAAATGTGGATGGAGAGCGGAAAATACCTTTACCTGGTGTACGCGTGTTTAATTATACACATAGACTATTAAAAATGTTAAAATAATAAATATGTAGATCATGATGTCATTTTCATCCACTCTCTGCTCCACTCTGCTTTTGGTTCCATGTGAGAGAACCGGCATGAAGCAGTCACCGGCGCTTGCTATAATGGTTCGTGACTCTATCATTTTCATATACTGAGGTTGCCAGCATCGTATGAACTTGTACAACCACCAGAGGGTTGAACATGTCATGCAAAATATAAATTGATAAAATGTATCGGGTTATAGTTTTCTACAGACGTCTGGCACAGAAAGACCCAAATAATGTCGGGCCACAGGTTTTGGGGCCGTCTTACGGGTAGTCGAGTATACCCGCACTATTATCTTATTACATTGTGGTTTCCAGTATTATAAAGTCGAGTTTTCTTGCTCAATACTTCGTCCAATCCTCTTTACTGAAATCCTATTTTTCTTCATACCTGGCTATTCTGAAAGTGTCGTCTTGACTCAATGCAGTGCTGGAGTCTCTTTTTTTATAAAGTTTTGCCTCGTTTTGGCGAGGCGCGTCCCGTTCAACGTAATCGGTTATATTAGGGCGCATGTCCAAACATAAAAGACCCTTATGTCTGGGGTGTATTTGCTGGAGTCTCAAATTGTGCTACATTATATGGGGCTTTTCAGCCACGCTCCCTTAGCTTCCTACGCGGTGTAAGTCGCCAATCAAACGTCGTCTGGTTAATATATTTTGGCTAGACAAAGCAAACAAACGGTTGACTTTAATATAAATCTTCTTTCACTTCCCCCCCTCCCCCCCCCGCCCCAATCTCCCATGAAATCTCGCACGACACAGGTAATTTCAAACTCCTCCCATACAAGGTATTGACACTTCCACGTTTAGATGACATATTTATGTAATTCGTAACAAACTCTGCAGTTTAATTTGCCAAAATAAATGTTGACAAACACGAGTGCCCATCCCCCCGTAGGTTATGTAACATTCCTGCAGGCGAAATCGTGTTTATCTTCCGATTGTCAATACAAGAAGTATGAGCGCCCGACTTGGCACGGGAGAGAAATCCACGCATGTGACTGTCCAAACATAGGCAAAGCAGACCCATCTGTCTGCTCCCAGCTGGGTTGTTTGTGATATATCTACCCAGGATAGATCATGCGAAATAACAACATGAAACCTGAGTCATGTGTTCAAACATGAAAGAAAATACGGGCTAGGAAGAACTAAAAGGAAAGTACAATATGGAAATGAAGACCGGTAGAAAACAATAAAATGAATAGCACGGTTATTTTGTCAGGTAGTCTTCCCAGGTTGATGGATTTATGTCTAGTACCTTCATGTCTCTCGTGCACACATCTCTGAACCTCAGCTGCATTCAATCGCCCTGCTGTACTTTTTGTCACAGGTTCTTCTCATCTATGTAGGCCATTTAACCAATCGTATAGTGGTAGTACTTTTTTTGTGGGTGGTAAGGTCAAGGTCAGCGAAATTTTCATCTTCCAGCTTGGTCTCAAGCTTCATACCTCAATTTTTTTTTTACTCCCTACGTCATCTGTTTCCATTGGGTTTTTTTTTTTTTTTTTCTTAATCTTTAACTAAACCCCTAGGTATAAGCTTCGAGAGTGTAATCCTTATCCAATCGTCCTTACTCTTCCCAAATTCTCGATTTTGCGTCATTATTAGCTATAGGTCACATGTGCTGTGACATATTCACCCCTGGGCTCTTCAGAGAAAATGTGGCTTATAGCAACATTTGCAATAGTCTTCTTCTTTCTTGAAGAGAAAAAACCCTAGAATCTGAACAACAATATAATTATACAGCTCCCCTTTCCCATAGAAATTGTAACTACTAACCATTAATGATAACGAATGTGTTCAAACATACAAATAAAAAGTCATCAACACTTTAAAAAAAATTGAATTCAAATACGACATATAACCCATTTTCTTATCATCTTCCACTCGCTATCACCTAAACAAGTTCAGCCCTCGACTGACACTCGTCTATGTCCGTACTCATTGTACCCATTGGGTATCCTTAAGCCTCCCCTTATTTTTTTTTTAATTTCAACTGAGCCTCGCTATATCCTCTCGTGCTCTTCCAGAGTCTCCCTTTTAATTTTAATTTACCATGATCTCTCTCTAGACCAAACCTCACCATCTCATACTCAACCTTAGGTCACCTTAGGTCCATAGTTAACTCTTGTCTTCCTTTGCTCCGTAATTTATTCTTTTCCCTCTCTGGAATTATCCCCTTATTTTACCTTTTATGTTGCCGGAGAAGACTAACTTCTCGCAATCTTTTCAGACCTTGGCAGCCGCCGTAACATCTCTATGCTCCACGCTTCCTATTAATCTCGTTCCTATTCTGGAACTATCTTTCCTAATTCCTCCCCTATCTCTATTTCTTACCAGTTCCCCACGGCCTTGGGCGCTTTATGTCTACCAATTTCCCCATTGCCTCTCCGAAATTCAATATTTCCTCCGTTTTCTTTATAGTTTCTCAATATACCTTATTTTCTCTATTATCTTACAACTCTTAGGTTCGTCACTTCTCTGTGACTTCTCAATTTTCTCATCCTTACTTATCTAAACCATTCTCTTGGATTTCGCCATCTCCCATGGCCCCTCAATTCTCGCCATCTGAACTCTCATCTATCTCAACTCTTAATTTCGCCATCTCCCATGGCCTCTCTCCAGTTTCTCCATTATTCCTGCCGTCATCCTACAGCTTCTCAATGTCTTAATTCTCAATTAACTCAAAACTCTTATTCTCACCATCTCTTATGGCTTCTCATATTCCTTATCTTCTTCCCTCACATAATATCCTAGTCGTATTTTATGGCCTCCAATCCCAACTTATTCTTTATTTCATCTCTTTTGACCATTCCGTGTCCTCTCCTATATAATATCCTTGCCATTCTTCTATGGCTATTAATCTACCTTTATTTATTTATTATTTCCAAAATTTTCATCATCACTGTCTCTTTACTGTTAAGCGTCTCCAACGCTATATATTGATCCATACTTATGTTTGGTTCCTCCCTTATTTCTCCTCTATTTCGCACTTCGTCGCCCGCCTGTCTTGGCTCCTCTACTCTTCTTAATTGAGCAATACTTAATTGTTTTCTCTCAGCCTCTATATCTCTTCTCGAATCTTCCGAATTGGTCTCAGCCTCTCCACTCCTGATTTCTTCGACCGTTTGCCTCACTTCTTCTCTGTCGCTAAATTCTTCATTTCTCGTGCTGTCTAAGTTCCTCTCAGGTTCTCTATTCTTCGAATCGTCGCTACCTCGACCTTTACTTGTACTTCTAACATCCTTATCTCTTCTCTTTGCCCTCTCTTCGCTAATCGATCTGTATCTCTGTCGATCCTTAGAAGTTTCTTCTCCACTTCTACTACTACCTCTATTTCTCTCGCTTTCTCTCACTCTCTTGAATCGGCACTCATTTCTATCTGTCCTGCCATCCGTTCCAGGTCTCGTAACTTCTTCCTCTTTATTCTTCCTCCCTTCTAAACTCTCAACCTTCTTATCGACATAGGCGTAAGGTACCGTTAACTTTTCTTCCATATATCTTCTATCTTCCCCTTCGTTTTTCTTCTTATATATATATTTTTTTTCCTTTCCTTAAATTCTCTATCGATGTAGCCATAAACTGCAGTCCGTTCTTCCTTATTTATTTCCTTTGTACAATTTTTGATCTCTCTCCTTCATCTTAATTGGCGCAATTTCTCTCAATCTGGCAAGACGCCTCACGTAATCAGATGAATCGTCCGACGATACATCAGACTTGTTATTATCCCCTCTTATACCTTTAACGCCCAACACTTCCTGTGTCTCTGAAGTCTTGTCTGTCTGATTCACTAAGTCCTGAGGATCTCCCTGTAGTTTCTGTTTAACTGTAATCCTCTACAGCTCCGTGTTCTCATTCTTCTCTTCCCTATCCGTCAGAAATCTCCTCTTATACTCGTTCAACGGTATCTCGTCTTCGCTCTCCCAATCATCCGTCAGAAATCTCCTCTTATACTCGTTCAGCGGTATCTGGTCTTCGCTCTCCCAATCATCCGTCAGAAATCTCCTCTTATACTCGTTCAACGGTATCTGGTCTTCGCTCTCCCAATCATCCGTCAGAAATCTCCTCTTATACTCGTTCAGCGGTATCTGGTCTTCGCTCTCCCAATCATCCGTCAGAAATCTCCTCTTATACTCGTTCAGCGGTATCTGGTCTTCGCTCTCCCAATCATCCTTCAGAAATCTCCTCTTATACTCGTTCAACGGTATCTGGTCTTCGCTCTCCCAATCATCCGTCAGAAATCTCCTCTTATACTCGTTCAGCGGTATCTGGTCTTCGCTCTCCCAATCATCCGTCAGAAATCTCCTCTTATACTCGTTCAGCGGTATCTGGTCTTCGCTCTCCCAATCATCCTTCAGAAATCTCCTCTTATACTCGTTCAACGGTATCTGGTCTTCGCTCTCCCAATCATCCTTCAGAAATCTCCTCTTATACTCGTTCAGCGGTATCTGGTCTTCGCTCTCCCAATCATCCTTCAGAAATCTCCTCTTATACTCGTTCAACGGTATCTGGTCTTCGCTCTCCCAATCATCCTTCAGAAATCTCCTCTTATCCTCGTTCAGCGGTATCTGGTCTTCGCTCTCCCAATCATCCTTCAGAAATCTCCTCTTATACTCGTTCAACGGTATCTCGTCTTCGCTTTCCCAATCATCCGTCAGAAATCTCCTCTTATACTCGTTCAACGGTATCTCGTCTTCGCTCTCCCAATCATCCTTCAGAAATCTCCTCTTATACTCGTTCAACGGTATCTCGTCTTCGCTCTCCCAATCATCCTTCAGAAATCTCCTCTTATACTCGTTCAACGGTATCTCGTCTTCGCTCTCCCAATCATCCGTCAGAAATCTCCTCTTATATTCCATCAATGTAATATCATCTTCACTCTCCCAATTATCTTCCTCATCTGCTAGTCCCTCTCTCTCTCTCTCTCCTCAGAATTCTCCCTATCCTCCGTTTTATCAAGTGCATCAAGTACTCTGTCTCTATTCTCCTCTTCCTTTTCAATATTCTTATCCCCAATCGTAATTGATTTATGTCTTCTCCCATCACTCTTCCTACCACTACTTTTGTTCCCCATATTTTCCTTTACAGTTTTTAATTCCGATTTTACATTTGTCCTACCAGTCTCAATTCGTACTCTATCGACATCTGTTTCCGAATAGTTCGTTATACTCAACTCGTTTTCTCGATCAGATTCCTTACCATCGACATCTGGTGGTAATATCCTTGTAGTCCTCCTCTCTGGTCTGGTTCTCCTTTCTAAGGTGGGTTTATCAAGAGTGAACCATGGTCTGTAATCGTCCTTTCTTAATTGTTGGACATGAGCCTTGATAGTGTGATTCAGTTTCTCATTCCAAATCCTATAATTTGTGACTGAAGTCCTCTCTAGTACTACGTAACCTTTTATTCAACTATTATCAAACTTTGTTGGACGCACATGTTTCTTATAGTAAACCCTATCCACTGGTCGAAACTCCTGTAATTTTGCTTTTCTGTCAGCGTTACGTTTTTACCTGTCAAACTCCTTCCGTAAGTGTTCGAGTTCAAATCTATGTGCTTTATGCTTTTCTTGTAAAATAACCTCGGTAAAATCCTTTACATGATATCGTTTACTCTCCCTTAGTATTCGTTCAATCAGAAACGTGGGATCCCGTCCATATAACAAGTAGAATGGTGACATGCCTCTACTTTCATTTACATTGAACCTAATCGCTTCTAGTGCCTGTGTCAAACACAAATCTCAGTTTTCTACATTTCCTCGGCTGTACTTGCAAATAACATCGTTGATTGCCCCATGCATCCTTTTCTATTCTTCTCCTTGAGGGGTCTACATCCGTACCTCTGCCCTGTATCCACCGTTCTCGAGAATTACTAGCTCCCCTTGGGATGCATACAGTTCTGCCCGAGTTCAGACCGCTTGACTCGTGAGCATCCTTTATCCTCACGTCTCGACCCACATCTTCTCCTGCTCCCCAAAAACCGTCTCTCCTAGGTGGAGGTCTCGGGGTTGTGTCCCGGCTCGTTGTTGTTGTTAGGCCCCAACCATTTCTCCGTTTGTTTGATCTTCGAACGCTGTTATTTATGCGCCCATTAGTTATCTGTACAGGGAATTTTCTATTATAAGGGTCCCCCCCCCCCCATCTTTTATACCTGGTCGCTTCTTCTAGATCCTCCTCAAATCTCACTTTATGTCTTTGACCATTATTTTTCTTACATCCCAACAAAATTTCAGGCCCCTCATTCTCCACCTCTTCATATTCGGAGTTACCTTGCACCTCTCTCCTCCCACAGTACCTGGCTAGGTGTCCCTTAGCTTTACATAAAAAACATCTCCTCTCATCAGCCACTTGAATCATTCCTCTTCTGTTTTCATCATATCTGCTAATTGCACGTTGACTGTGATGTTGCGGTTTATGATCGTGTGACAGCGCTAGTTAATAAGTAAGCCTTTGCTCACCCAGGATTTCTTTGCCTCAGAAGGTAGCGATCAACTTTATGATTAATGAATGGTTACAACACACACAGCGAGCGACGACATAACGCTATGCAGATCTTCTATACAAATAAGGAACGCCACCGTCAACTGGAATACTGTTTATTTACAATGTGGACCACTGCTGTTACCCGGACCTCCAACAATCTTAGTCCGTCACACTCCCTCTTTAACACTCGCTCACCATTGAGAATTATATTCAATATTATGTCTTTTATCTACTATTGTTCAGATGTTACTAGTATCTACATCCTTTCCTCCGTCTAAGCAAATCCTTGTCTATTGATACTATCGGTTTAGGTTCAGGTTATCGAAGTGATACCGGACTGCTCCGGGGTTGTTCCTTTCCCTGGTTCTAGATGGCCACTATCTTAGACGAGTAACAGGACTACGGTATGGACGTAACTAATTCACTCTACGTACCCTTTTCTGAGTGGAGCCAAACTCGCTCCTTCGTTCTTCAGTCTTGTCAAGAATTTATAATATCAATATGTTGGGTTATTGCTACCCAATCGCGTCTCCGTGCATTTAAGAAATTACACAACACGTTGTGTACTTGACTATCGCCTTCAACATGGCTACCCTCGTATATCTGGGGGTATGTGCGACATGCACTGCTTCACTCACGCTTCTGACTCTTGCTGAAAAGCGTGCCTAACCGGATTTGTTAACCTCTTTTTGGATTCTCCGTCTCATGCACCTTTTTTTTGCGCATCCCCTTTTTTCTACTCTTTCTAGACTTTCCTATGTTTGATTCTCACTATTCGCTCCCTTTATCTGCCACAATCTCTTCCTCTTAGCCTACCTCTGTCCAAGGGCCTCTGCTGCTGATCAATTGGTTCTTTTAATCCTCCTCCTTCTCTTCTTCATGATCATTCGTTCTCACTCGAAATCTCCTCAATAAGTAATCTTCTGATATAGCCAATTTTACATCCTCGTTTAAGGTTTCTGGGTTTTTTCTCAACACATGCAACCTTATTCCATCCCTTTGTAGGGCATCAATAAATATTCCGACCAATTGTGCTTCAATGTCTGGATGATGCATGTCCCTTCCTAGTAAAACTTCCTCTGCCAAATTTTTCAGTTTATCACTAAAGAGTTGTAAAGACTCCCCAACATTTTGTCGGAGTTTCCTAAGTAAACCCCAGGAATATTGTGGGTCTGTAATTTCTCCGTAGCATTTCAATAAGTCCTTCTTGAGGGTCGCCCATGGTTCCAGGGGTTCCTCCTCAAATCTCCTCCTTATAAAATCGTTCAACAGCCCATCATTCGTCAAAAAGGCAAGTCTTTTTTTTCACTCTCATCCGCTCCGATAGAAAGCGCATATCTCTCTATTCTATCAATCCGTCGCTTACACCCTCCAGCCTCTCCTCGATATGTGTGTACATTGTGGAATACACTATTTTGTCTACTTTCCAGATTGCACCTTTCTAATGCGTTTGTCATTTGTAACAGGGCCATCGTGGTGGGATCCAATCTTTGTTCCTCCACCATCCCTAATTCTTATCCCTGCTTTCCTTAATCGTACTTTTAAGAATTATCTAATCTTTTACAAAACAAGACTAGGCGGAGTTTTCTTGTTTATGACTGTTTGTTGCTTAAACTAATACAGTACCCAAGAAGTGTCTGCACAAAACAAAACAAAACTGGGTCAGTAGGTGTACCTAACTACCTGATCAATTCTCTAACTAAACTCCGCTATTAATTAACGTTAGTTAATCTGTCTTGCCATGTCTTGGCGAGTGCTGAATGCACGCTGCTTTCTTGTCTTGGATGGGTTCCGGTTCGTCGTTGAATTTCTCAAAACTGTCCAGAGTGGGTTCTGGTTCCTCGTTGAATTTCTCAAAACTGTCCTGAGTGGGTTCTGGTTCGTCGTTGAATTTCTCAAAACTGTTCTGAGTGGGTTTTGGTTCCTCGTCGAATTTCTCAAAATTGTTCTGAGTGGGTTTTGGTTCCTCGTTGAGTTTCTCAACACTGTCCTGAGTCGGTTCTGGTTCCTCGTCGAATTTCTCAAAACTGTCCTAAGTGGGTTCTGGTTCCTCGTTGAGTTTCTTGGAATGGATGTATCCGGTGAGGTTCTGTCATAGTTTCTTCTTTGCTTCACACTCCTCAACGCACCGAGAAACTTGTCAGCATCCTCTCCAGTTCTCTACGATCTGAAATTAGACTTCTTGTACATGATTATTCACAAAAGTTCTATTTTTATATATATATCTTCGTTGAATGGAAGCGACCGTCCATCACTCTTCCATGGGGTTGGAAAATATAATTTATTTTTCTGTCTAATCTCTACACATAGAGTTCTTATCTATTACGAACATTCTATTATTATTATTTCTCATCTATTCTCATCTATTACAGTTTGATTCACGATTACACACTGATAACGCTGAAGAATGAAGATAGCCACCAGACCACTATAAGTTGAATTCTTCGGAGACACTAAGTTAATTTTTTTTAAATGCCTCGTAGACATCAGGTATGTAAGGATAGTGAATATCAGCGTACGATCAATCTGGTAACATTCGAATCCTGAAACAGTCACCCCTTCCTTTTTGGTCACCGACATCACTTTACCTTCACCATAATGATCCTATGTGGCGACATCCGTTTACCTCCCAACATGTCTCTGTAGCAAGCAAGAGGACATGCACACCGTCACAGCTGGCAGACGCTGGAGCTGGGTTGGCCATGTCCTCAGAAGAGACCCCGATGCCATCACAAGAACAGCTATGCTTTGGACCCCTGAAGGAAAACGAAAGAGAGGCCGACCAAAAACAACCTGGCGGAGGACTGTGGAGGCTGAGATGCAAAGAATGAACCAGAGTTGGGGCACTGTACGAAGGATGGCCACCGACCGAGCAAAGTGGAATCAATTTGTTGTTGCCCTACAAGACGCCACTAGGCGTGATGGCCACTGGCTGCTTTGACGGTCGGCGGCTAAGGATCAAAGAAGAAGAAGATGTCTCTGTAGAAAACCACCAGAGAATATTAAATCCTCAGTCTCGTGGCACCAATCTACCTACCCCACATGTCACAGGTTCTTCTCATCTATGTAGGCCATTTAATTCACAATCGTATAGTGGTAGTACTTTGTTTGTGGGTGGTAAGGTCAGCGAAATTTTGATCTTCCAGCTTGATCTCTGGCTTCATACTTCAATTTTTTTTTCTCCCTACGTCATCTGTTTCCATTGGTTTTTTTTCTTAATCTCTAGCTAAACCACTTGGTATAAGCTTCGAGAGCGTAACCCTTTTCCAATTGCCCATACTCTTTCCAAATTCTCGATTTTGCGTCATCATTAGCTATAGGTCACATATGATGTGACATTTTGGCATCTGCCAGTGGTCCGTAGAGAAAATCCTTGGGGATGCGATCATCTTCCATGCGGCGGACATGGCTAACTTGCTTACTTACGTACATATTATCCCATCGGCTGTCTTTCTCCTGGTCTGGTTCCATTCTAGTCCTCTATCCTTCAGAGATTGTCTAATTTTGTCCTGCCAGCGGACTCTTGGTCGTCCTGGAGGTTTGGATCCCTGACTCTTAGCCTCCTATACCTGCCGTGGCAGCCGATCTTCTCATATTCAGCAGACATCGCGAAACCATGTAAGTTGGGACTGTTTTACTTGGGTTTGCAGGGTTGGGTTTTTAGGCCTTAGCGAATAGTCTTGGTTGCGGACCATGTTTCGTCTTGTTACTTTAACCACCTTTCTCAGATACCTCATTTATAAGGTTTGGATCTGACTTTTGTGGGTTGTAGTCGCATCCAAACATCAAGACTGGGACACTAAAGAACGTGAGATCGGAAAGATAAAGCCCTCTTACATTTATAAAGGTCTCATCTCATCATCTCACAATCGGAACCTCTTCTACCCCGTGAAACGAGGTGTAGAGGGGACCCAAGTGCACAAGGCCCAAGGGCGGGACATGTAATCCAAGTGACTTGGCAAACAGGTGATTAGCCTATTGTGCCCGAACTTGCCCTCATGTGTACTCATATTCGCTATAAAACCTTCGAACCATCGAGACGTCATTCCAGCCAAAATGGACAGAGCCTCATATACCCGAAGGTTTCGAGGGATGTCCTTCCTCATCTGCAAAAAGGCATTTATAGAGGAACTCTCAGGACCCGTAGGTCTGAGGAAAGGAGCAAAATCTGAGACAGGCACAGCAGTCTTTGGTACTGGGAGGTCTCCACTCAGAGTGGTCTGCCACACACAGTCAGTAAAGACAAAGGTCGCCTGCGTTCTTTATAAAGGTCAAGCAATGTAAATTGTTTACTGTCCAAAAGAAAGTAATGGAAAGATCGAAATAATATTTGTCAGAACTCCTTGATTGTGAGCAAGGTCAAACATCAGAAATGATAACCCCTAGCACAGAAGAAGAAACCAATGATGGAGAAGATGGCATCAAGATGGGAGAAATGAAGGTAGTACTGGGGAGAATCAAGATGGGCAAAGCAGCAGAGCATGATGGTATAACACAAGAAAGGGTTAAGTACATGGGAGTAGCAGGCGACCTATCAATCCTGACGGTCCTACAGGCATCTTGGATGGGAGATCATAACACCCATTTTCAAAAAGGGTGACAACCGAAAATGTTGAAATCATAGAGGCATTTCCCTTCTCAGTGTCCCCAGTAAAATCTGCTCTAGAATCCTGGAGCAGAAACTAAGGCGCCTAGCTCAGCCACAAATGGAAGAGGTTCAAAGTTGCTTCCGAGCAAACCGAAGAACTCAAGACCTGGTCATCACAATTAGACAGCTGAGTGAAAAAGCCCTTGAGTATAAAAGTGAGATGCACTTTTGTTTCTTGGATCTGGAAAAGGCATTTGACAAGGTCCATTGGGGCAAACTTTGTGACTGCTTGGCAAAGAAGAACATTCCAGCGCCTCTGATACGTGCTATACAGATCTTCTACAAGTCTTGCAGAAATTATGTGAGGACGCTAATAATAACACAGAAGAGTTCGGACCATCACTTGTGTAAGACAAGGTGATATCCTGTCACCATACCTGTTTCCACTCCTCATGGACGATGTCATCAAAACATGTAAGGAGAGGGTAAGAACATATTCAGTGGGGTACTGGAAGATGAGTATAGTTTATATTTCAGAGCTGGCATTTGTCGATAATGTTGCCCTGATTGCTACATTAGATGCACATCTTCAATCTAACCTGTAAGTTTGAAAGGAAGAGTTGGAGAAGACAAAATAGTCATCAGCAGCTCCAAAACAAAATCCATTGACATGGCTAAGCCAGTGTAATCTGCGTTAAGCAGTAGATACATGCTTCGTAAACCAGCACATGACAGCACCTTTATCTTTGTCACTTTGTCCTTCCATATATCTATACTATAACAGACGAATTATTCATTAATCGATATATGTACTTGTATATGGTATGTGGGTAATTTTACTGTAACGAGGACTGATGCAAGAATTTGTGAATCAACACATATATAATTTCAGTTGTTATATCTAAATGTACAGTTGACCTGGCACAGAGCAACACTGTTGTTACGAAAGATAAGGCTCTAGAGACAGTGACTGACGGTGATGATTGGACATGTCTTGATATACACAGAAAGAAACTAATTGTCTCATGGACCATGCCTTATCGTTTCACATGGTTGAGAATATACGTTGGTCATCCGGGTAAGTCTACACTTGAATACAGTGCGTCATACTTACTCAGCACTACAGACAATAGTCAATACCCTGTAGCTCCCCAGGTAGCGTTGGCCTTCAACAAACACATGCCAAGTCCTCCTGTCACGTGCCATCCGCTCAAGTTCTTTCCACATTTTCCTCATCATTTTTCACTTTTGTATCTAGTTCTTTTCTCCATGTGTTTTTTCGTCTACCTCTGCCTCTCTCAATCCTGGAGCTTTTCCTAGACGGAAAAAGATTATTCGGAAACCAAGACTCTTTTCGGCTATCCATTTATTACAAATAAGGGAGGGAAACCTGAGGCCTGTAAACAGTAAATTAATATGAAACAAATATAAAGGTATGTTATCAGGCACTCGCAGGAAATAAAGAAGTAGAACACCAGACAACAGAAAAACAACAGACATGAGTGGCTTACCCAGGATTTGAACACTGGACCTTCCGTGCGACAACCCCGCCTAGCCATGCAAGCGAATCACACTATCCGCTCTGCCATCTACGCATCATCAAAAATGATGTTTCAATGGCAGGTCAATAGTGCGAACCACAATACACGACACCAGAAGTCCCCCATGGGCAGTTCAGCCTATTAATGACGCAATCACTTCTGTTGTATTTCTATCAAGCAGTATAGGCCGAATCCAACAAGACCCTTAGGACCTTAATACTGTGTCCAGTAAATGATAGTAGACTAGAACAGTGAGAACAGGATAGTGGGTAGGTTTGGTATTGTACAAACATTTATTACAAATAAGGGAGGGAAACCTGAGGCCTGTAAACAGTAAATTAATATGAAACAAATATAAAGGTATGTTATCAGGCACTCGCAGGAAATAAAGAAGTAGAACACCAGACAACAGAAAAACAACAGACATGAGTGGCTTACCCAGGATTTGAACACTGGACCTTCCGTGCGACAACCCCGCCTAGCCATGCAAGCGAATCACACTATCCGCTCTGCCATCTACGCATCATCAAAAATGATGTTTCAATGGCAGGTCAATAGTGCGAACCACAATACACGACACCAGAAGTCCTCCATGGGCAGTTCAGCCTATTAATGACGCAATCACTTCTGTTTTATTTCTATCAAGCAGTATAGGCCGAATCCAACAAGACCCTTAGGACCTTAATACTGTGTCCAGTAAATGATAGTAGACTAGAACAGTGAGAACAGGATAGTGGGTAGGTTTGGTATTGTACAAACATTTATTACAAATAAGGGAGGGAAACCTGAGGCCTGTAAACAGTAAATTAATATGAAACAAATATAAAGGTATGTTATCAGGCACTCGCAGGAAATAAAGAAGTAGAACACCAGACAACAGAAAAACAACAGACATGAGTGGCTTACCCAGGATTTGAACACTGGACCTTCCGTGCGACAACCCCGCCTAGCCATGCAAGCGAATCACACTATCCGCTCTGCCATCTACGCATCATGGACACAGTATTAAGGTCCTAAGGGTCTTGTTGGATTCGGCCTATACTGCTTGATAGAAATACAACAGAAGTGATTGCGTCATTAATAGGCTGAACTGCCCATGGAGGACTTCTGGTGTCGTGTATTGTGGTTCGCACTATTGACCTGCCATTGAAACATCATTTTTGATGATGCGTAGATGGCAGAGCGGATAGTGTGATTCGCTTGCATGGCTAGGCGGGGTTGTCGCACGGAAGGTCCAGTGTTCAAATCCTGGGTAAGCCACTCATGTCTGTTGTTTTTCTGTTGTCTGGTGTTCTACTTCTTTATTTCCTGCGAGTGCCTGATAACATACCTTTATATTTGTTTCATATTAATCGGCTATCCATGAGTTGTTTCATGCGCCTCCTTTCCAGAGGACCTTCTTCTGTCTTGGGCGGCTGAGTTGATCTATATTTCATTTTTGACTTATCCATAGCGTTTGTTGAGTTTTTGTGGTTAAAAGTTTTTTTACAGGATGGTGTAACCAGCCCCATGCCACACCCTCCTTAATCGCATTTTACTTCATACCTGGCCTGGTAAGGTACTGTAGTACTATTCTTTGCTTCCCTTTCGGGCCCTGGAAACACGGGTGCAGCACTACAGACACATGGTTGGATTTTGTGAAGTAAACTTGTCAATTAAGCAAATCTTTTAAATATTTAAACAAAAAAGTCGGTTCATTTAGTAGTTGCCGATGATGTGCCTTCATCGTGCTTTGTGTTTCATGATTCATGCTTTATTTTGATTCATAATTCATGCTTCATTTTTCGTGATTCATGTTTCGGACTTCATCTTTCATGATTCATATTTCATGCTTTGCTTTATGCTTCATGTTTCATATTCTTCTTTGGTCCTTAGGCGCTTACTGTCAAAGCAGTCAGTGGCCATAAAGCCTGGTAGCGTCTTGTAGGGCAGCAACAGACTTTCTTCACTTTGCTTGTCAACGGCCATCATTCGTGCAGTGTCGCAGCTCTAGTCCATACTTTGTATCTCGGAATCGACAGTTCTCCGGCAAGTTGTTTTTGATCGGCCTCACTTTCACTTTCCTTCAGGGGTCAACTTCAGCGTCTGCCAGCTATGATGTTGTGCATGTCCTCTGGGATGCTGTGAATAAACAGTTCTTGATTGGTGATGATATACGGCCAAAAGATACGGAGAATTTTCCTTAGGCAGACTGTGCGGAAAGAGGACAGTTTTGAAATTTCCTTCTCCGTTTCACTCCAGCATTACGCACCATAGAGAAGTGCAGAAAGTCCACAGCTCACATACAATCTTATAACACGTTTCACTAGCTTTGCCTAACTTCAAAATGCTATATCTCAGCGAATATATAACGCATATAAGTGAAATTTTGTGTGTGAATTTGAAATGTTATAGACCCTATGAATTAAATTTTTCATTAAAATGCGGCCATTGGTTTCAATTTTCGTTTCTTTGCGATATAATATCAAAATCCTACTTGCCAACACACATCACACACACACATATTGAAATGTCTACAGTAAATTATACGACCTCATTTGCACATGATTGGTTTATCAAACAATTGGCATGATTTTAGCGTGAAATTGCGTGAAATTGCACTTCTTGAACATAAAACAGTTTATATCCGGTGTTACGCACACATTGTCAATCAAAGGTGTGTCTACAAAATGTATTCTGTGGTTAAGTAGGAAAAATGAGTCTGCGAGTACATTTTATGACATTACAGAAAATCACAAATAGGAATTAGTCTGGGCTAAAATTAAGGAACAGGTAACAACAGAAAATAGAACGTTCAAATTAAAAGATGTTGAAATACTTACAAAAGCCGCCATCTCCAATATTGCCAGGGATTATTGGAAGAAAAGTGAGAACCATGTGTTACAAGAGGAAGAGGAATATTGGAAGAATGATGGTTTGTCCTTCATTCAGCCGAGATTGATTATCAATTTCTGGGAGACATCTGATTATGATTCGGATGAAGTTTAATTTCTTTAAAGATGACCTTACCGTTATTTACAAGCACATTAGAGGAGCAACGTTCCATTATGATATTTATGAACCGCAAAGAGATGATACCCATTGAAATAATTAGATCAATGAATGTCCAGTTTGGTAGCGCACTAAATGTCAATGACAAACAATGTCACGAGTATCTCGCATGCAGATCATTTAAGAAATCATCTTCAACAGGTATTCATATGCAAACGTGATATGGCCACATTATTGTAATAGTAGACACGCCTATGCCTAATCAATTCACAGAATCTGTGACTGAAGTGTAAAATTTCTTTTGTCGATACACAATAATTAGTATGCCGACAAAGATCAAAGGATTTCATTCGTTTATGGGAACTAGACAAGATGCACAGATATAAAGTATATATTTGTTGGGTCTAACCCAATATAACATCGTACGCAAAAAATGGCATTAATACGTTGGAGGTTAATCAGATAATTACACTTGTTTGAGGGCAAAGCTAGTGAAACATGCTATAATTTGGTGTTTGTGCTGTATTGAGAGAATTTCCAGATATTCCTTCGCTTAGAAAAGGCTGTTCTCGCTTTATTCATTATGTTGTTGATGTCTTTGCTTGTTTCACCGTCTGGTGTCACAATGCATCATAAGTATGTAAATTTGCCTGTCTGTTCCAGCTTCTTGTTCCTTCTTGTTAGGGGCTCAGTATTGCCCACATAGAGTGTCATGACCCCTGTCTTCTTTAGATTGATGTTCAGACCCACCTGCTGGCTATACATATTTAGTCTATCTGTTACTTCTAGGATTTGTTGATGTGAATGTGCGAGTAGAGCAATGTTTGCATATTCCAGATCTTCCAGTGTAGAAAACGTTGTCCATCTTTTTCCTCTTGGACTGCACTCTGTTGTCTGGCGCATCACCCAGTCTATGACTATTTAAAATAAAGTGGCTGATGAGAGGCATCCCTGTCGTACTCCTGTCTTTACCTCAAAAGTTAGGCTGCCCTGCCAAATACTACACGTAAAGTTAGCATAGAGGCTTTTTATGATGGAAACACTGCAGCTGGGAATTCTATAAGCTCTCAGTATTCTTTATAAGCTATCTCCGTGTATGCTGTCAAAAACCTTTTCAAAATTAACAAAGTTAATGTATATCTGTCTCTGCAATTCTCAGCATTGCTCTATAATGTTCCTGATAGTGAATATATGATCTGCACATCTTCTTTTCTTTCTGAATCCTACTTGTTCTTTCCTCGGTTTATGGTCTACTGCTTTTGAACTTTTCTGGATAATTATCATGCCTAGTATTTTACTGGGAACTAAGAGGAGAGTAATTCATCTCGATCCATTGCAGTCTGCATGGCCACCCTTCTTGGGCAATTTAACAATTATTCCTTTATTCTATTACATTGGTATTGTCTCTGTTTTGCAAACTTGTGCAAATAGGGGTTTTAATTGTTCCGGGTCTGTCTTAAATAACTCAGCATTTAAACTGTCGTTGTCACATATGTGGGTTCGCTCTCTTTTCCTCTCCGGCAGTGTGGTTATTTTAGCGTCATTGTTTGCACTTCTCCGTAATAATTCGTCGTGTCTGTTTACCTGACCATCACTGCTGAGAGGGTAGACAGGTGATGCTCTATTGACCGACAGTCATGTTGTTAAAATTATTGTGTACCAAACCTTGGCCGCGTCGGATGAATACGACGTACGCCCAACAAGTTTTTTTTTTGTGCTGATAAAGCTATTGTGATTCATTACTTACTGTCGTGAAGAGTCACAGATCAGAGGGTCGGTGTTTACACAAGGATGGGGAGATAAATTACCCGTTTGCAGATAAATTACAGACATGCACATGAAAGACGGAATGTTGTAATTACTTCTGGACAGAAGTGTTACAAGGACAATTTTTTTGATAATATAGGGAGTTGTAGTGCAATCATTACTGTGAATCGACGGATATAACAACTGTTTATACAGAAAAAGGCCTTTTAAATCACACACAGAATTCTAATGAGGAAATTTTTGAATAAACCCCATCCTAAACATGCATGTTTGAAAAGACTGGCAGGAATTCGGAATGTAGGAATAACAACCTTCCTGACTGGTTCCTCGTCTAATAGTAACAAACAAATGCGGGGTACTAAAACAACCAGACCTGCCAGAGTTAATAATACGATCAGAATCCATTTATCGGACCGGACTTGTTTGAGCCTCTTCAGGACTTAAAAAACCAAGAAAACGTTACCATTATTAACAAATAAAGCCGGACACTGAGGAATCTGAAACACGGAGTCAAAGTGAGAACTTATTGTAAAGTATCAACACCCCATAACACGTTGCCGTAGCTATTTCTCTGAGCCAGCAGTCTTTCTGTGATCCCAAAATCAATTTGGGGTAAGTTGTATATCTGTAATTCCATGTACGTTTTGCATTATTAACACGTGAAATAATATGTACATATTGACGCGTGAATATTAATATGTGACAATTGCTAAGTGGATGTCCAAGTCATTTGAGGCTGGCAATCTCAGCAAAAAGAATGATGACTTCATGACCCACCACTGCATAGGCTGGTGACTACTTTATGCAAGTTTCTTTTAGAGAACTAAAAGGAGAGGTAGTCCCAAGTTCCATATGCAGCAGAAACGAATGATGAAAGAAATTATGCACATACTTATTATATTATTAACATTTTCAACCAGTGTAGATGTAAATGCAAACATATTCAATTTATAGTATTAACCGTTTCAACCAATGTAAAGTTAAACATAAATCTATTCTATTTAAAGGTAAAGAAAGTTTTCGCTCAATGGGATTAAGATTAATTCTCATCGACGGTAAAGTTCTGAGATAGGTGGGAAACGGAATAGAAAGAGAGGGTCATAAACGTATGTGCGGGAAAACGCAATACTCAAGAGCGTATTAGTTCTCTTCTTTTGTGACACTAGTCGGTGGTACCAACTGAGGTACTATCTCCGGAACAAGTGAGGGTATAAGTGGCTATAAGACGCTAGACACCAACATCAGACGGGTCTTAGAGACGCGGGACTAGCTTGGTAGTTACTCAATGATGTTGCGAATACAGATTAATGGGATAGAGTATCTCCACCAATGTTGCGGGGTTCTTTACTAAATTTTAATGTTAAGAAGGTGGTGTGAATCTTCCTGTGTTGTGTTAGTGAGTGGTCTGTAGGGTTCCATTACACGACACATTACAGTTCCAAAACAGTTTACAATATACGTCGATTTTAGCCCATATGAACGCTTGGTACTCCAGCAATCCTGCTGGTGATTTCTAGGAATATATGTGCTGAATTTGTGCGGATAGCACATGCAAGTCTGTCGTTGACTTGTAAATAACGAACTGGTTACCTCAGTTACCTGCTGGTGATTTCTGGGAATATATGTGCTGAATTTGTGCGGATAGCACATGCAAGTCTGTCGTTGACTTGTAAATAACGAACTGGTTACCTCAGTTCCCGGGCGAATACGCTCTCGTAGTTAATAGGACTGTCACCAGACATGTCCCATGCAATAAGAACTCGTGGTTTCTATGAAGATAATGTACTTCTTTTATATTTAACAGTTCTCTAACGAACGTACATGCTGCAATCAGCCATCACTGGGTGAGGTACACAGCTCCTACCTTGCGCTTACTTGTATCTATCAACAATAGAATTCTCACGTTGAGATATACATAACCAATAATTATTCCACATACATGAATAGAATGGCATGGACCACACACACACACCTACAGAGGGCAGAACGCCTCTAGGCTGCTCAAAAGCGAAATTGACACTGACTGTCCCTTTGTTCTACCAACGTCGTCAAAAAAAGGTACGCGATCGTTGTGAACAGTCGTTAACCCGCAAATTCGTGAGCCGTCATGTCGTGACTGTTTAGAAAAACTAATATGAGCTCTTCTCATTTGTGTCAAAACATCAACAATCATCATCAACAATGGTATGTGAACATGTACTCATAGTTGAGCGGGTGTTCCGCGGTGCAAAAACTTCGATACCAAAATAAACAAAATAACCAAGCTACTTCACACCGTGAAACAGTCCTCAACACATGACACTTCTTGAAACGTGCTACAACTTTCAAACTTGACCAGTGACGAGTGTGAATCAGGCATCCATCTATAAAGAACCAAACATCAGCTGGAGCAGAACAGACAAACTCATTGGAAGCTGAGTAGAAACATAAAAGCTGCCAAGTGAACTATCCAATTCTTTACGCCATAACATTACCCAGTGGTGATAAGTTTTTCGAAAAGGAATTATTCATTTTTATAACTGTTAAAACATAATTGATTATTACATTTTAAATTTGTTACCTGTATAAAGACATATCTAAAGTTGATTTAATCATTTTTAATGTACTACATCCGTATGTCTCAGACAATTTCTTAAATACACTTAAACAGAGCTATATAATAATAAGAGGCATTTCGCTGACTTAACTCAGCTGGGGGCTTGAACGAGCTAAAGAATTTTAAGATAACCCTATCCTTCACTAAAGTTGACAGCAGATACTAGTGTTAACATTTGCTCAGCCTCATACAGCATTGTCCTCGCTTTCTGAATATCTTGTGGAAACTCCCTTGAGGTAGAAGCATCATTATCCTTCTATCTATAACTCTGCCAAGATGCTTCATGTTTAATGCTTTATGTTTCCTGCTTCGTGTTTTATGCTTCATGTTTAATGTTTCATTTTTCATGCTTCATGTTGGATGTTTCTATGTTTCAAGTTTAATGCTTCATGTTTCATGTTAAATTCTTCATATTTCTTGCTTCATGTTTCATGTTTCAATTGTCATGCTTCATGTTTCATGCTTCATATTTCATGCTTCATGTTTCACGCTTCATGTTTCATGTTTAATGCTTTATGTTTCATGTTTAATGCTTAACATTTCATTCTTCATGTTTCATTTTTCATGCTTCATGTTTTATGCTTCATGTTTCGAATGTCATGTTTCATATTCATGTTTTACCAATAATGATAATCCCCATAATTACACTAATTGTCTTACTAAAACGTTAGTAACCAAAAATGAATAAATTATGTCACCTTTTGTGAACAGTGTTGTAAAGGTGAGCATGTCACTGTGAAAGTTAAGTTGGCTATCCATTAAAAAAAAATGGCATTTTAAAAAAAATGCAGAAGAGAGTGCAATGCAGTGTGAAATCTAAATTGATGTCCATTAAAAGAACACGCAGTCTTTCAGTTATTTTCGTGGTGCACTGACAATTGACCATAATTCATGGTACGTCTGAATACAAAGTTGACCATAAATCATGGTAAGTTTGACTACAAAGTTGACCATAAGTCACGGTACGTCTGACTACAAAGTTGGTAATAAGTCACGGTAAGTCTTACTACAAAGTTGACCATAAGTCACGGTACGTCTGCCTACAAAGTTGACCATAAGTCACGGTAAGTCTGACTACAAAGTTTACCATAAGTCACGGTAAGTCTGACTACAAAGTTGATCATAAGTCAAGGTAAGTTTGACTACACAGTTGATCATAAGTCATGGCACGTCTGACTACAAAGTTGACCATAAGTCATGGTAATCTGACTACAAAGTTGACCATAAGTCATGATAAGTCTGACTACAAAGTTGACCATAAGTCACGGTAAGTCTGACTACAAAGTTGATCATAAGTCATGGTAAGTCTGACTACAAAGTCGACCATAAGTCACGGTAAGTCTGACTACAAAGTTGACCATAAGTCACGGTAAGTCTGACTACAAAGTTGACCATACGTCACGGTAAGTCTGACTACAAAGTTGACCATAAGTCACAGTAAGTCTGACTACAAAGTTGACCATAAGTCATGGTAAGTCTGACTACAAAGTTGACCATAAGTCACAGTAAGTCTGACTACAAAGTTGACCATAAGTCACAGTAAGTCTGACTACAAAGTCGACCATAAGTCATGGTAAGTCTGACTACAAAGATCCAATGAAGTTGACAATAGAATGGAAAGGAATGAAGTGACCACAGGAGAATTAGTGACGTCATTCGGACATGCAAAAGAATGAGCACAACATAACTATTTTCCGTCATGTGTTGGCGGGTAACTTGCTCGTAATGCTAGAAATACTTGCACCAGAAGTGGTTCTACTTTCTGTTGACGGCATTAGCAGTGTTAATGGGGATGTTGTTAATACTGTTTCTTTCATTGTTAATTGCATTATTGTTAATACTTTTGGTAGTATTGTTGCTCTTTTGAAGTTGGTAACTAAGTCTTCGTCACCAGCACGTTTCTTTATGATAGCGAGACATGGACAACCTACGCTAAGCAACAAAGAAGGCTCAATACCTTCCATCTACAGTGTCTACCCACATCCTTGAATTCTCGTGGAAGGACAAAGTGACAAATTTTAATGTCGAGATGATGTCACGTGCTGGCCTTCAGAGCATGTATACATTGCTTAGACAGCGCAGAGTACGTTGGTTTAGTCATGTCTGCAAGTCTGGAAGGAAGAGCTGGAGAAGAGAGGGATTGTCATAAGCAGCTCTAAAACAAAATCCATGGTGATATCACGAGAAGAAAGAAGACATCAGATTAAGCTGGGAGAACAGGTCCTGGAGCAGGTCGACCACTTTAAATATCTCGGAGCTATTATAGACCGAAAGGGAGGCATCAAAGAAAAGTTGGCCACTCGAAAAGCAGCAGCTGGGAGACTTTTTCAGGCCATAAATCGAGGATTCCTCAGCAAGAGAGAGGTTGGTAAGAAAACGAAGATGGCTGTATACCGCTCCACCTATGTCCCAGTCTTGACATATCAATGCGAGTCATGGGCAATGACTACAACCCATAAAAGCCAGATCCAAACCTCAGAAATGAGGTATCTGAGAAAGGTGGTTGAAGTAACAAGAAGAGACATGGTCCGCAACCAGACGATACGCCAAGGCCTAAAATCCCACCCCCTGCAGATCCAACTAGAACAGTCTAAACTAAGATAGTTTGGCCATGTCTGCAGAATGGGAGAAAATCGGCTACCACGACAAGCATAGGAAACAAAGAGCCAGGGATCCAGACCCCCAGGACGACCCAGAGTCCGCTGGGAGGACAACATTAGACAATCTTTGAAGGACCGAGGACTAGAATGGAACCAGGCCAGGAGGAAGACAGCCGATAGGAGAGTCTGGCGCTCTCTCTTCCAAACCTCTACACCTCACGGTAGAAGGGGAACAACTAAGTAAGTAAGTAAGCAATATTAAAGAATTGTAATCGAACATAAAAAAACATTTTTATGAAGATATTTTCTGCAAGCAAAGTATCTGGTACATTATTACTCATCCACAGATGAGTGTTTATATTATTTTATGTGTTTTAATAATTACAAATGCAATTATTTCAATTATCAACAGCTGCTCTGGCTAGTGTTTCTTTTAAGTATAAGGAAAACAACAATTCCATGCCTGTCTCATGCCCATACGCCAGAATAGCAAACATCAGTATCTTCGCAAAGGATGTACACTGTGACTTGGGCTTTGCAGTAACAGAAGTGATCATCAGTAGCCGGGGCTTGTGTTCACTTTACATCAGTGGAGGTAAATTGACGAAATTCTGCTGTCTGTTCTAACTTCTGGTTCCTTTACTGTTATTGGCTCAGGATTTCAAAACTTATTCAGTCTATCAGTTTTTGTCTTGAATGTGTTGGTGTGAATGCGCGAGCAGTGCAATGTCATCTGCATATTCCAAATCTCAAAGCTATTGTTGTTGGCAACTTAGTTTAGTCGTTTGTACTGAGGAGTCTCTACCACTTTTTCTATGATGTTAATGTATTTATTAAATGTATTAATTATTATTTTTCTTAGTCTTAAATTCATCTTTTGCGTCAGTGAAGGTCCTTGAAATCATAATCTCAGTTATAAACTACTTTTTTTCTGTTCACTTCTAATTTTTTCTCACGTTATCCATTAATTTCTTTGTAGGGTCAGCCCAAGGGGCCTATGAACTTTTCTCTCTAATAAGCCGGAACACATCATAGCTGAAGAAAGCCCAAGGGATGATAGAACTCTAAACCCTTGTCTAGGAAGGTTGCATACCCGCTACTCCCATGCTCCCCTAAGTCCTAATAATTTTCATCAGCATTGCGTGTGGCCTCTGGAAGATGTATCATTGTATTGTGAAACGTTCAGTACACCCTTGTGTGACGACATAAAATGTGCTCTTCCCTTTCTTTTGTTCCCACCTCTGACAATTTTTGTATTCATTGTTAACACTCTCTTCCTTCAATTCTTGTCATGTCTAGGCTTCATCGACCATCCTTACTGACCATTGTAATCACTCACTTTCGTTTGAAACCATATTTGACACCTGGATCTGTAGAGTGAAGTGTTGTTTACGAATGTGAAACATTTACACATGTCATTTCCTACTCGACATGTTGTTGCTGCTGTACAAGACGCCACCAAGAGTGATGGTCACCGATTGCTTTGTCAGTCGGTGGCCATGGACCACACAAGAAAAAGAATGATCTAACCAATGGAGATTCCCGAGGTCTTTGGGGAAAATTACAGAACAAAATAGGACAAATTATATCTCAAGAATGTCAAAAGTATCAACGAATATGAAATTGTACTTAGTGCTGGCAGTCTCATCTTCTTCTTTGATCCTTAGCTGCCGAATGTCAAAGCAGCCAGTGGCCATCACGCCTGCTGGTGTCTTGTAGGGCAGCAACAAACTGCTTCCACATTGTTCGGTCGGCGGACGTCCTTCTTACGGTTCCTCAGCTCTGGTTCATTCTTTCGTGTTTTACGATTAGGCCATCAGTTTATATGCCAGTGGCTTCCTTTCGGCTTTCACCACTAACAGACATACGAGCCTCAGACTCCGGATTTCCGTCCCGCATCAAAGTTTTTTTTTCATTTGTCGCTGTTTCTGTAACGATTTTTTAAATAGACAGGGATGTCGGCCCTGTGCTTAAACACGCGCAGACCTGTCCAGCTTGGTTAAACCTGCCTGGAGTAAAAGTGGAATGTCTCTGGTGGTTGTTAGGGTACGCAAGCCGCCATACCGTTACAAGGTATAGGTACCATTGATGGCAGTCAACCTCGTCATGTAAAACAAAATTGCTTCAGAAACCACCGATTCTGTAAGATCAAATTAATGCATCGATGCAGGATTCCTGCAAGAGGATCATCTGCAGTAGTGGACTATGCTCCTTAAGGAACGAAAAGGGAAAGAAGAAAGAAATATCTAACAAAGGAAAACCATCTTGCTGGTACTCGATGATAGAGAAATTCAGCACGATTTCTAAGAGTCTCTGGTACCTGCTGGTATTAGAGAAGTTCAAGACCAGAGGAGACTGAAGTGTTTGGCCAAACCAACTACAACTGCTGTGATTCCAGGATCCAGATAAGTGCAATATCTGGCCTGGGACAACTTATCACGACTAAAGAAAAATCTCCTGTATAGACAAAAACGTTCCTCCAAAAGACTAACATAAACAATCCTAGTGAAACAAAAGAACATTGGGATGATGATAATCCCCAACCTGCCTTCTAGTACCAGTAGTAAATAGAGTAATTAACATCAACTTGAGAATTTGTAACAATGTACTATGGACATATTGTCTGTTGTATGTAAATATCTTTATATATATTTGTAAATATATCTATCCATCTAAATTGATTCTCATAGAACTGTAGTCCTGACCAAAACAACTTTAGGCTCAGGACCAATAAAGTTTAACAAAAGAAATTTTAAATATAAAATTTAACAGCTGGAGTTAGTTGAGTTTATCATAGTAATTAGTATATTTGTATATGTTTTTATATTGAGATTCTTTAACAATACTCTTACAATACCCTTGACCCTTTATGTAGCTTTCAGTCACGCTAGTCAATGAAGAATATAACTTAGAGTGAGATCGTAGGGTGGTAACAAGAAAGGTACTCTGTAACACAGTTGTCCATTGTTTACCTCAGAGACCTTCACAGTTGATCTCACTCACGTACAACTATACGCACACCATTCTTCTTAACATCAAAACCCACCACAAGGTGAATGCACAGTTTGCTGCGGATTGTTATTTCTCCCTGCTAGCTGAAACCTAGATGTGAGGATTCTTAAATGCATGCTGACCCCAGATGGAATACCCTGGAAAGAAACAGGAATTCGTGCTTAACTCAGCAAGTTGCGGAATGGCAGAAAAGATACAGATACATCTCTTAATGTAGATATTGCTCAAGAGCGACAAGCGCATCAGCCTTGTTCAACAACATCTGCAGTCATGAGTAAATGTCCACATACCCTTTGACATATATCTTGCTCAGTTCTTTGAAGCTCTTCTGTTATTGCTGTTCCAAGATTCTTATAAGATTTTAGGTTTCCGACCGTGTACCTGGTCCATTAAATATCCAGATAAAAATAATCTTCCAGGGTTAAATCACGAATCTCACAGGCCATTCGACTGGACCCTGACTTCAAATCCACTTGTTAGAGAATCTGTCATCAAGAAAACGTGTGTCAATAAGGGATTAATAGCCTACGAAAAAAAAATATTAAGAGGAGTACATGTGGCGTGGGAGCTACGGTAGCACAATGGTTAGGGCACTAACTTCTTAGCTCGGTGGTCCATGGTTCGATCCCCAGTTGAGGTGGAAATTGTTTATACCGCAAACGGCTCCGGGATCGATCTAGCCTCATGAATTGGGTACCAGAGCAACTTTGGGAAGGTTAAGGCGGCCGGTGTGATGCTGACCACATAACTTTAGTGTACCGATGGTAAAGAAAATATGAGCCTAACACCATATTCCCAATATACCTCAATGGGTGTGTAACGGGATCCCTTACATTTAATTTTCTAGATATGGCGTACTTGAAATGTTATAGTATCAAGCAACAACAAAAATCATTTTTAATGATAAGAATAACCCATTACTTCATGAATACTATTTTGTAATGGTAAGTAACTTAAGTCGTACCCTGTATTTTATATCCCACGTATCCACAGAGACCGTTCCTATACGACTTAAAGGATTTGTTCTTATTAGTAACAGTAAAGATGGCCGCGAAGTGTTTTCATACACGGACAGGTCACCAAATGTTCAGGACGTGTACACTATTACACCAAAAGACCTGACATATGCCGTTGCACGTGTCAAGATACAAACTGCTGAGGCTGGCATGGGTGATGAAACGAAGATTCTGTCATTGTGTGAGGTTGAAGTATACGGAGGTAGGTCAAATCTACCTTGGTATATATTTTTAATTAAGAAAAAAGGCAGATATAAAGGAGGTACATTACATATTACTGTTGTATTCTCTGACATTTAAAGAGCATTTTTATTCAGTGTCAAAGGAAAGTACTTATCCCTCTCAACATAATATCTAAACTTGAGACTCATCATCATGTGACGTATTCTCTTCAGAACGTTGTCTCCATTACAGCTGCTCTGAACGCATCACGATTTTGGGCAAGTCGACCTGCATCAGCCAAAGACAAGTTCAGACTCTCTGTGATGTCCTGGGTCCACCGTCGTCTAGGTCGACCCCTTCCCCTTTTTCCCGGGACCATGCCTTTCATCACTAGTTTTTCGAAACTAGTATGTCTTTTTATATGACCAAAATTTCAACTTCCTTATTGCGATGGTATTTAGGAGCCAATTTCCTCTACGTTTAGTGAATGCAGTACATCTCTGTTGGTCTTTTTTCTGTCCATGGTATTCTCAACATCCTTCTGTAGCAATTCATTTCGAATGATGTAATCTTTTTTGCAATTGTTTTATTGAGTGTCCAAGTCTCGCAGCCGTATGTTGCTACTGAGAATATACATGCTCTGATCAGTTGTAACTTTGTTTCTTTGCTTGTGCCTTGCCATAGGTTTTTTATCTGTATTAGTTTATTTGTGGCAATTGCAAGTCTTCTTTTAATTTCTTCTGCACAGGTCGCGAGAGCTGTTGATGATTGATCCGAAGTATTCGAATTCATTAACACCTTCCAGTTCTTCGTTATCAATTTCAATTTCTGGTTTGGTCTTTACATTGTCTGTTGTCAATACTTTGATCTTCTTGGTGTTTAGGTATAGATTCTGGGCCTCGCTGTGTTTTTTGATGATAGAATTAATTGTTCAAGTCCTTCTGGGTTGGTCGATAGGAGAACTGTGTCGTCAGCATATCTGATTTGCGGGATCTGGTACTAGCCGATGTTAAATGGTTTAAACTCTGTGTGTTCTTGGTCGTCTCCTACGTTTCTCATGATATTCTCGGCATAAATGTTAAACACATAAGGAATAAGGGTACAGCCTTGTCTTACTTCTTTCTGTACTTCAAACCCTTCTGATGTTTCTCCCTCTATTCTTACGGCTGCCTGTTGTTCTTGGTACAGCAGTGCGATGAGCTGTATAAGGTGGTTTGGAAATCCCATTGTTTCCATAATAGTCAATAACTGCTGATGTTGTACACAGTCGAAAGCTTTGGTGTAATCAATGAAAAAAAGTATATAGGTCAACGTTGAATTTTGTACACTTTTCTATGATGATCCTCATATTGAATATATGGTCTCTGGTGCCTCTGCCTGGTCGAAAACCCGCCTGTACTTCTTTAATTTAGGTTTCTATCGTTTGTTGCATCCTTTTCATTATGATATGTAATAGTATTTTGCTGGCATGACTTATAAGAGCTATAGTTCTGTAGTTTGTGCACAGTTTCAGGTTGCCTATTTTTGGCAATGGTATGTAAATTGTTCTTTTCCATTTCTTGGGCCGAATTCCGCTTTGCCAGATCTTACAGCAAAATGCATGGTATATATACGAGCTCTGCCTTCTCCTCTCGCCTGTATCATTTCAGCTGTTATTTCGTCACAACCAGGAGATTTTCCACGTTTCAAGTGCTTGATTGCGTTCCGGACTTCCTGTATGGTAGGTTCTGGTTCACGTTCTGCTACATTCATGTTGTTATCTGCCGCTTTGTTTATTTCCTTTACATCTCTTGACAGTACTCCTTCCATCTGTTCAGAATATGTTTACGTTCTGTTAGAGTGTCGCCTGTCTTGTCGTTTATTGCTCGAAGTGATGGTTTAAAGTTGCTGTTCTTCAATGTTCTTACTTCAGAAAACATATTTTTACTCAATCCCTGTTTGCGCATTTCCTCTATTTTCCTGCAGGTGTTGTTTATATATTGTTGTTTGTCTTGTCTGACTCGTTTTTATAATCTGCTTTGTGAATTCCTTGTATAATTCATGATTCTCTGTGTCTTTTTTTGGACCATTTTTCTTCTTTCTACCACCAACTTCAGTGTTTCTTCTGCGATATATTCTCGTCTCTTTATACTTCTTTTAGGAATTAATCTCTGTGCATTTGTAATGTAACCATCTCTGATGTTATTGGCAAGTTCATCTGGTGTCATTTCCTCCTGTACTGCCTTAAGAACGTCAAATTTTTTCTGAATATCGACACTGAACTCTTCTGGTATGGCGCTTGTGTCATATCGTATTACTTTGTCGCTTGTAATGACTTTTTTCAGTTTGATCTTGAAGTTTGCGGCGAGAAGTTCATGGTCGGAGTCACAGTCTGCTCCTGGGAGAGTCTTGATGGATGAGATACATGATCGCCTCCTCTGTTGTATTAAGATGTAATCTATTTGGTTCTTGCTTTTTCCGTCCGATGACGTCCATGTATATAGTCTTCTAGGGTGTTGCATAACTTCAGACTTCCTTCTTAATAAATACAGTTCGATCGCATCTTACACGGACTTAACATAACGCGGATTCGGCTTTACGCGGCTTCTTTGCCACTTTGGTAAAACTTTAAAACCCCAAAAAAAACTTTCACTGTAAATTATTCTAATTAAGTAAAATAATTTTTTTAAATAATGTGACAGTATTCCTTCCCCTGCTTTGCAGTAGTGGTCCAAAAGTCAAGAGTATCTAAAGTGAATCGTCAAAGGTGTCTACCTTCGCACAAGATTACTCTCGGCAGAGATATAGATAGAAGGGTGATGTTGCTTCTATAGCACGGGGGTATCACAAGTTATTCAGAAAAGAAGCGAAAACAATGCTGCATTGGCTGAGCACGTTAATTCTATGATCTGCCGACAACTTTTGTGAAGGATTAAGCAATTATTAATTTTAGCTCGTTAAGCTCTGTGGAATTCTTATTATTCTGGTACATCTCTGTTTAGTGTTTTTAGTAAATTGATTGAGACAAACATGCAGTACATTTAATAAAATGATTCAGTCGAAGTTAGATGTATATATTAACAAATAACAGATTTAAAAATCATTTAGTTTTAACAAGGGTTAAAATAATTGAATAGTTTAAAAGAAAGTGTTCATCATTGAAGAATAGTAGGTTTTATGAAAAAAAGTTAACTTTGGCAGCTTATATGTTTTCAACAAATAATGGTCTCTGGTCAAGATTACAGGTGCAGCACGTTTCAAGTACAATTAAGAAGTAACTGCCAAGCTGGTCCCGCGTTTCTACGTCAGTCCACTTCTACCCTCACTTTGTTCCAGAGATTAGTACTCTCCTGGTACCACCAACAACTATGGTAAAAGAATAGAACTCAGCTCTCCTGAGTATTGCGTTTTCCCGACACATACTTATGTGTCCCCTTTCTTGTTCCACCATCTTATTTATCTCAGAATTTACCCTCGATGAGAATTAAACTTAATCCCTCGAGAGAAAACTTTCTTTACATTAAAATTGAACATCTTTATCCTTATTTTACATTTAAATGAAAAGGTTAATAATACAGATAGAATATGTTTACATTTACATCTCCACTGTTTGAAAAGTGTTCACAATATAAACTGAAACTGTTTTCATTTACATTTACACTGATTGAAAAGTTTGAAACTTTCATTAACTTTAAAGTGAATATGCTTACAAAGACATTTACACTGGTTTGAAACTGTAAGTATCATACTTAGCATGTACATCATTTCTTTCATTTTTCCCTCCCTGCTCCATATGGAACTTGGGACTACCGATGCTTTTAGTTCTCTGTAAGGAACTAGCAATAAAGCAGTCACCAGCCCTTGCAGTGGTGGTTCATGAAATCATCATTCTATACGCTCAGGTTGTCAGCCTCAAATGACTTGGACACCCACTAGCGATTTTCGCATATTAATATTCACATGGCAATATATACATATTAGTTCACATGTTAGTAATGAAAAATATAGATTGTAAAATGAAAACTTACGCCAATCCTTTCTCACAGACTTTTTGCTCAGATGAATGAAGTTAAGGCACTTGATTAGGCCTCTTTCACGTGTTCTTGGGGTCGTTACGTTTTATAAGATAATTCCCTCCGTGTGTTTCAGTTTCCTCAGCCTTTCTTATTAGAATGGGTTTCCTGGGCTATGTAAGTCCTTCACGATTGTTCCACAAAGTCCGGCCTGATAAATGAAAATTCTGAATTCTAAGTTCTGGCATGTCTGGTTGTATTTTGGCAAGCGTGAATCTCTCAGTGAACTGACTTGAAAAGCGCCATGTTTTATTCACTGTCCTTCCCCCGCATCTGTTTGTTATGGGGCTACTCAAAAGCTCCAATCATTTTCAAACATACGGGTTGTGGGAGATTTCAAAATATTCCTGACATGGAAAAATTTTGAACGTAATGTTGAGGTCACCTTTCCCATATATGGTATGAAAACATCCGATCCCTGGCAGGCGAACTCACCAACACATCTGTAAACTCATACGACAATGTGTTTCAGATGTAACAAGTTATTACTATCTAAAGTAATCTTGTCATAACAAGTTGGACAGGATGCGATTAGGTCATCCGTGTCTGTCCGAAATGTGTCACCCAGACAAGTAATCTTTTATTTGTCGCATACCCTGGCCGTATCAGCAAGTAGACAAATACGCTGGTGATTTAATGTTAAGCTGATGTTTGATGTCGGCCGCTGCCTCTATTAACCAACATGGTTGTCGATAATATTATCTCAGCAGGGATGGGCAGGTAAACAGACAAGACGAAATATGCTGAAGGGAGTGTAAGAATGAAAATACCAAGTATCTGCTACACATAGCAGAGAAAGAAAGAAAGTGCGACAATTGAAAGCACGCAATAAAAATCAGTACAAACATGTAACTGATACTGCTGTAGTGACACAGAGATCGAGAAAGGTCGCCCCATTCTGTCACAAATAAGTGCATAATAGATTATGCCTAGTACTGCAGATGTAATATTGACAGACATGTGTCGTTCATATTAAAAAAGGTAACGGATCCCGTTACACGCCCATTGATGCCCATATTTTCTTGACAATCAGCACACTACGGATGATGTGGTCAGCATCCCACCGGCCGCCTCAACCTTCCCAGAGTTGCTCTGGTACCCAATTCATGAGGCTGGGTCGACGCCGAAGCCGTTTTGCGGTCTAAAAATCACACCTCATTTGGGGATCGAACCATGGACCGCCGAGCTAGGAAACCAGTGCACTAACCACTGAGCTACCGCGGCTCTGTCGTTCATAGTAGGATGGTCGCAAACAGTTCGCTTCGCAGCATTTTAAATATTTTTAAATAACAGAAATTCGCTGTTTTTTGTTATTTGTTTATTGTAGCTTTTCTTTCCTTAAACTTTATTTCTATTTATAAAATATTTTACAAAATATTCAGAGACAAAACGATCTCAAAAAGCTTTTATTCGAAAACCGTTAGGCTTCTACCCTATATTGATTAAACATATTTTGTTCACTTCGCGCAGTGTCCTCAGGGTTTAGCCATAGCGTGAGATGATATTGACCTGTATATCTTTCCCATGTTAACTAATTTCGTTCATTAACTGTGATCCCTCTGAAAAATAGGCTTTATGTCAGTTAATGCCAAGTACGAGTTCTGTCCGAAAGATTATTTTGGCTGACATCGGTGTCCCCAGGTAACAACAACTGAAACAATCTGAAACTCCATTTTACGCAAGATTAGATTTACAGGTATTCACAACACGCGCTCGACGACTGCCTTGTGTCCGGAATACGCCTTGATTACTTCTTCTTCTTCAAGTACCATGCCTGATGGCTTATGCGATTCATAGTTTCGTGTCTTTCTTCTTTGATCTTAGGCTCGTATGACTGACAGTGGTGAAAGCCGAAAGGAAGCCATTGGCATGAAAACAAATGCGCTGACCGCAAAACACGAAAACAGAATTGGTTTTTGGAACGTCAGAACTATTAATGACACAGGAAAGCTGAGACAAATCACAGCAGAGATGAGGAACTACAAATTACATATCCTGGGAACAATCGAGAGCAGATGGACAGGAATGGGGAGAAAAAAAACAGCTACAGGGGAAACAGTATTTTATTCTGGTAGAGAGGATGGTCAGCACAACGAAGGTGTAGCCATTATCCTGAAGAAAGTAATGGAAAGGTCTTTACTGGAATGGAAACCCATTAACAACAGACTGATAAGAGCAAGACTGGGAGGGAGATTCACCAACACCACAAGTATACAATGCTATGCACCAACAAACGACAGCGATGAAGAGATCAAGGACGAGGTCTATCAACAGGTACAAAAGGAAATGGAAACTACACCCAGCTACGATCTTATTATAGTAATGGAAGACCTAAATGCGAAAGTTGGAACACACAATAATTATAACGATAGAGTAATGGGGAAATGCGGCAGTGGAACAGTAAATGAGAATGGGGACAAATTAATAAGCTTCTGCAGTATTAATAACCTGGTCAGCCGCGCTGGTGTAATGGTTACGACGTTGTACTGGCGACCAGGTGTTCATGGTTCAAACCCGGCCGTCGGCGTTTGAAGAAATGTTTACGACCGGAAATTTGACTGAATAATCTGAACGGCTCCTGCACATAAATCCCGTGTGGATGGGAAGGAGCGAAGCTCCTGACCGGGTTGGAAGGAAAGTCCACTGACCCCCCAGCCTCGCAATGACATGTCATTGGGCCGAAAGAGCCGGAAAGCTCGAGTGCCGCTGGTTATAGAAAAAAAAAAAATAATAACCTGGTCATTGGAGGAACACTTTTTCCACACAAAGAAGTGTACAAGTTAACATGGGAATCACCAAACGGACGAGACAGAAACCAGATAGATCACTTAATGATTAATGGCAGATGGAGACATGCACTACAAGACGTGAAAGTAAGAAGAGGCGCAGATGTGCGAAGTGATCATCACCTAGTAGTAGCAAGACTGAAGGTTAAACTCAGAGCTGCTGGACCAGTTGCAGTCAAACAGAAAAGATATAACATCACGAAACGTAAGTACACTCTTACCAGAAAAGCTTTCGTGGTCGACGTAAAGAGACGATATCAGATTACCAAAATCCAGGAAAGAACAGAGACCGATGATGTCGACCAGAAATTCAACACCATCTCAACAATATACAAGGAAAGCAACAAGTCATGCTTGTGATTCCAGGAAAGAAAGAGCCAAGACTGGACAACACCAGAAACGCTAAACACCATAGCGAAGAGAAAGGAAATGAAAAGAAAGAAAACAGAAGCTAAGTCTCCCAGGTTAAAGGCAATATATAGTGAACAGTACAGTCAGCTGGACAAGGAAGTAAAACTTCAAACCCGTGCTAACAAAGGGACATTTCCGGATGACGTTGCAAGACAGGCAGAAGAGGCAGCACTGAGAAATGAACAAAGCACAGTTTATAAAATAACTAAAACTATCAGTGGAAAACGAGGTGCAAACAACATAACGTTAGTAAGAGACAAGCAAGGAAATCTCATCACCACAGCACAGGGGCAGGAAACAAGATGGGCAGAGCACTTCAGAGAAACACTGAATAAGGAACCACCAGAGACTCAGCTAAATATCCCTGAGGCTGAATGTGGCAGACGTAAATACAGACATTCCACGAAAAGAAGAAATCATCACAGCTATCAAAGGGTTACAAATAGAAAAGCGCCTGGTCACGACAATCTAAATGCTGAGTTATTCAAGGCAGACCCTGAACTAGCAGCAGAACTATAGGAACCACTATTTGCACAAGTCTGGGAAACTGAGACATCAACAACAGAGTGGAGTAAAGGAATAATTGTCAAATTGCCCAAGAAGGGCGACCTTGCAGACTGCAACAACAGGAGAGGAATTACTCTCCTCTCAGTTTCCATCAAAATACTATGCAGGATAATCATCGAGAGAATTTCAAAAGCAGTTGACCATAAACTGAGGAAAGAACAAGCGGGCTTTAGAAAGAACAGAAGATGTGCAGATCATATATTCACCCTCAGGAACATTATAGAGCAGTGCTCAGATTGGCAGAGACAGCTGTACATTAACTTTGTTGATTTTGAAAAAGCTTTCGACAGCATACACAGGGATAACCTATGGAAAATACTGAGGGCTTATGGAATTCCCAGCCGCATTGTTTCCATCATAAAAAGCCTCTATCCTAACTTTGCATGCAGTGTTGGATTGAGTAATGTAACTTTCGAAGTGAAAACAGGAGTACGACAGGGATGCCCCTTATCAACAACATTATTTTTGACAGCCATAGATTGGGTGATGCGCCAGACAATAGAGAGCAGTACAAGAGGAATTAGATGGACAACATTTTCTACACTGGAAGACCTGGAATATGCAGATGACATTGCACTACTCGCGCTTTCACATCAACACATTCAAGACAAAACCGATAGACTGAATAAGTATGGCCATCAGGATGGCCTGAACATCAATCTGAAGAAGACAGAGGTCATGACACTAAATGTGGGCAATCCTGAGCCAATAACAGTAAGGAACCAGAAGCTAGAACAGACAGACACATTTACTTACCTAGGATGCATAGTAACACCTGACGGCGGAACAAGCAAGGACATTAACAACAGAATGAATAAAGCGAGAACAGCCTTTGCAATTCTCAACAACATTTGGAAGTCTTCCCAGTACAGCACAAACACCAAATTAAGACTGTATGAGAGCTGTGTACTTTCTGTGCTTCTCTATGGTGCGGAATGTTGGAGAGTAACAGAGAAGGAAATGTCGAAACTGTCCTCCTTCCACACAATCTGCCTAAGGAAAATTCTCCGAATCTTTTGGCCAAACACCATCAGCAACCAAGAACTACTTATTCAGAGTAACCAGGAGGACATGCACACCATCATAGCTGGCAGACGCTGGAGTTGGGTTGGCCACGTCCTCAGAAGGGACCCTGATACCATCACAAGAACAGCTATGCTATGGACCCCGAGGAAAAGCGAAAGAGAGGCCGACCAAAAACAACTTGGCGGAGAACTGTGGAAGCCGAGATGCAAAGAATGAACCAGAGTTGGGGCACTGTACGAAGGATGGCCGCCGACCGAGCAAGGTGGGATCAATTTGTTGCTGCCCTACAGGACGCCACCAGGCGTGATTTCCGCTGAATGCTTTGACCGTTTGCGGTTATGGATCAAAGAAGAAGACGGGTGCAGTTCACTCAAAATGATTTAATCAACTATAACTTTGTATGTTTACAGATAAAAAATTTAATAATCAATTATCGTTAACAAATGTAAAATAAATAAGGGTGTGGTGAATTTACATAGTCCTTAAAATTTTGGTTTTAGGATGCCGTCGAATTACCACCTCTATCGACACCAGGTATTACAATGCAAGATGTGGGTGTCTTATCTGGTTTAGATTGTTGCTGTGTGTGTTGCAGTAGAACAGTTCACAGGGTACACCACAGGCAACATGACGTGTAGAGTCATAAAAATGGTAACTTCGCTTTAGGTTTATACCATTTATTGCACGCCACAAAACAGTCATGATACTTATGTTATCATCGGCATAGCACAACGAATGCAGCATTCAAACTCATGTTAACTGACAGTCATGTAGAAGTCAATACTCAATAGTTGTATGGAAAAACAAATATCATAGCGAAGCTTGATAAATAATACATATAACTTCTGCAACCGTGGTCAGCTGCAGATCCTTAATGTTCATAGACAATAATAATTATTCCTTCCTGATGCTAGCAGATCAGATGTATACAATACGTCCGTTTACTGTCTGCACGTGAGTAGCATACATGGATTACAGGTCAGCTCGACCTTTATAACCTTCCTAAGTCTAACCATCTGACTTGGACGTGATCTCTGATATAACGAATCCTGGAACACAGACAATAGTCTTGTTGGTCTAGAGCGACCCATAGATATATAACTAGTTCAGGTATAAAGATACCGATGACTTAATCCTAGTCAAAGTACCTCTCCATTTTGAATCACACAGGCGAGCAAAAAGGCGACAAAATGACGAACCTCTAGATGATAGCCTAAAGTTCGATACAAGAGGAATTACCTTATTTCGGAAAATCAACCATGAACATATGCCTCCAGGCAGGCTTGAATAATACGGGGAAATAGTCTAGTTAGCTAACTAACTCACAAAGACAATGTATTTCCCTCAGAGAATCACAAGACGCAGTCGCGTCCGCTCGCTAATCAGTCCATTTCTCAACTGCCCGACCTGGGCGGAACAACCAAACGACAACCCAGTCGAGACATGCGCAGAGTGACAATCTCTGAGTCGCTGTTCACAATAAGACGATTCTAAGAACATTCGAGATAAAAGTCTTACACAGTCGCGCCTTTTATGGACATGAACAGAAGCGTTAAGAAAGGTTTCAAACATCTACAACAGTTGACTGATACTACCAAATAAGGAGATATGGTCACGCTTCGTTCAAGACATTATAGACCGAACGTGTCTCTATACAAGAGGAGGTAAGCTCATAAAAAATAGCAGTATCGATATATCGGGTTCTGTCCCTTTGACCATAAAATATATATAACATGCATTTCAGTCAAATAATGATCATACATACGAAAAACGATCATACAAAGACTTTGGAAAAAAGTAATTATTTGTGCGTAACAAATACCTACTAGAGATAATATAGTATAAAATAAATACAAACAAAACATATTACAATAAATGAAACACGTCCTGATATAACCAACAGCTCCATGTATATGGTAGATGGTTAAAAGGAGCTTGCTACAAAGAAAAGTAGCGAACACCTTTAAAAAACATGTCGGTTTGTCTCTTCTCCAGCCGATGTTGGTTCTTTTAGACTGGTTCATCTCGTCACTGGTCAAGTCTGGTGGCCGCAACACGTCCATCGTAGTAGCGTGCGGTAATTGTGAAGATGGTCCAGCGACTGTTAAGACCCGTCTGCTGTAGGTGTCTAGCTTTGACTGCAAGCCACCTAAACCACACACTTGATCCACAGATAGCACCGCCAACTGGTACCACCGACCTAAATATCTTTTTGGGCAATTCAGACTTCTGGCTCAGTGAAATTGTTTCGGCAACTTGATTAAGATGCCTCTTACACTTGGTCTGGGGTGTTACTTTACGATAGACCCCGACTATGACTTAGTGTTCAAGTTCCTAGGATTCCGGGCTTTCCGTATTAATAAAGGTAGAGTTGTCGTTGTATAAATTCACAAGATGCACAAACACGTTCCGGTCCTTTAAAAGGGAATCCTGATCCTATTCCTTATTCTGGCTTCTCTGGCTGTCTTCTTGACGAGTTGAATTTTACAGTGCGGTAAACTCAAAAGACGTTAAATTATCATTCAGCCCATATCCAGATTGTTACTATATAACAAGGCACCAATCAGAAATGTTGTATTTTTACATTTCAAATGCCAAAGAAAATTGCATGCAATTTACGTATATGTTAGTGGGGTCTATTCCCCCTATCTCTCACGGAAAATTTCTGTGCGACATCTGCAAAGATAAACGTGTTGTTTACAAGTAAAGTCTCCATATATGGTATGCCAGCTTCCGTCTACTATCGATCATGTTTACACTCACGACTTCATAATCTATCACAGGTAATCTCTTTCAAGATGATTACTTCTCCATCAAATCTGTACGGAAAGGATTACCTCATTTACCCGGTTTAGCCAACAATCAACAAACCGGTCAGACAGAACTATTATCAGTTGATAAGATAATCTACCGTGGTCATCACAAGGTTGTTTACTCACTAATCCGGTCACTCCTTTGCACTTGTCTGGTCTGGAAGGGAATGTGTTACACATTAGTAAAACCACACTACTCTCTACAGATCCCAGGTGTCAATATGGGTTCAATCGAAAGTGATTGATTAGCCTAATCAGCAAACGATGGTCGCTGACGTCGCGACATGACAAGAATTAAGGGAAGTGTGTGTAAACAATAATTAAGTACAGAAAATGAGACGTGGAGCAATGATGTCGACGATAAACATCAATGCTAGGAAAATAGAACGGACAATTCTGTAACATCAACTCAACTCCAGCGTTTGCCAGCTCTGATGGTGTGCATGTCTTCTTGGTAACTCCAAGTAAGCAGTTCTTGTTTAGTGATGGTATTCGGTCAAAAGATTCGGAGAATTTTCCTTATTCAATGTATGTGGAAAGAGGACAATAATCGACATTTTTTTCTCTTCAGTATTCTGCACTATTTATATATATATATATATATATATATATATATATATATATATATATATATATATATATATATATATATATATATATATATATATATATATATATATATATATATATATATATATATATATATATATATATATATATATATATATATTAATGAATATCACACAGTGTAACAAAATTAGTGGTGAACAACAAAAAAACAATAAAAGAAGAATGCTAGAAATAAATTATAACAGACCTCGTCTTATGGAGAGCAAAGTAATTTAACACTCCAAATACTCCATGAGGTGGTACACCTCTATGGTTGAGTCAAAATATATCATTTCCGTACCCTTCTAACTTATTCAGGTGTTATAGCAAAATGGACATCCAGTGAATAGGAAATACTTTCCTTCCACGCAGTCTGTTAAATCGGCTGAATGACACGCTGGCTGGTTTGCTAATAATCCACAGTAAATTGGGCATTGGGATTCGGTGGTTTACCGCTCCTACCTCTTTTCTGGTAGAATAAGCCTCAGGTGACCGTTGAAGATTTGATGTTTCCTTAGGTTACAGGGAAGGTGTTTACTTTTGGTAGGACAAAAACAAAAGCCAAAGTTCCACTGCATTCAGGGTTGTCTGTTTCCATGGGACTCTGGAATCTCTCGAAATTTACAAGAAGTATTCATTACCACTATGCAACTGGTATCAGCCCAGTAACACTAATTCCACTATGTAGATAGAAGACGCTTGGCGCTCTAGAGACACAATGAACAAATAATGCTTGAGCCCAGATTATATAGCCAAGCTTTATCGCAGGTCGCTCCACATCTGGAAAGCACCTGGACGAACAAGTGGCGAGAAAGACAGGAGACAAAGACTAACAGGTTTCTCCTGCCACCCGAGATGAAACGAGTCTAACCCTGAGGACCGGCGAAGTAGCGAGGGGCCCATCCGTGGGTGTCCTGGGCAAAAGATTTCCGGCAGACGAGCAGACCGGTGACATGAAAAGGCATTTCGACTCGTCTGTGTTCGCTTTTCCCTGACTCAAACGACATTAGAAGATAGAGGACTTCGCGCTTGAAAGAGTTACGGTCACTGCTATGAAGACGAGCAAAAGATACATGCGGGAAGACACATCATGGGCTGTCTAGAATACTGATTGACGTTGGCAGAGTCTGGGATTATACGTGACACTTAAAGGAAAAGAAGAGGGGAGAAGAAAAAAATCAACGATAAGAAAGTGGGGGTCCAAAAGGTGAGAAAATAAGCAGAAATTTTGATTTAACTTACGACAACATATATTGGGTAAACAAACGTCTACCTGTATCGCGTAAACAATTAATTACCTGTAAACACATATGTATGAGGTAGTGGAGAATGGGCTACTTGACCTGTTTTCTTTTTGTTTCTTCTTAACTCAAAATAAGAGAATATGAATTCCGCTGGAATTCTAACAGTGTAGGTAGACTAGCGTGATGGCTTCTGTCACGGAATTTACGCCCTTTTTCTGCAGTGATTAAAAATTTACAACTCACCCCAAAATCTCTTTGGAAATATTGACATCTGATGTCTGGGGTATTACTTTATACTAGGCTCCCACTCTAACTTTGTGTTCAGATTCCGGCTTTCCGTGTTAATGTAGGTAGAGCTTTCCTGAGATATGTCCACAAGATGCTCAAACAAGGTCCTGTCTGATAAATGGAATTCTGATCCTATTCCTTACTCTGGCAAGCTGGTTTTCTTCTTGAGGAGATAAATTTCGCATTGCTCTAAACCGGCGAAAGTGTCAGTTTATATTGCAACTTTCGTCCCACGCAAGTTATTTTTACTATCTGACCACACTCCAATCAAAGATGTTGTTTATAACATCTAAAATTACCAAGCCAATTGTATTCAATCATGCGTGTTATATTGGGCTTTATTCCAATAATTTCCTAATAGGAAAATTTTGCGTCATTTTTTAATAGCCACTTTCCATATAAAGAATTATTATTTCCGTCGATTATTGGTCCTGTTTACACTCACGACTTCTTACATTATCACACATCATGTCTTCCTGGAAACTTATTACAACATTCCGTCTTTCAGGTGCGTGTCTGTAATAGGTCACCATCTGGATAATTTACTGCCCTGTACCTGATCATATAAACATTCATTTTGTGACCATCTGGTTTGTGTTTTCTCCACGAGAGAAATTCGGAAGTTACAATGGCCATATCAGCGCTAACCAAGCTCGCGGGGCGATCTCCGTGTTAATCTGGCGCGCCAATGTCTGGTACACGAGAATTTTACTAACATGACTGTCGGTCAATATTGCATCACCTGTCTACTCTCTCAGCAAGGATGATCAGGTACACAGACATGACGAATTATTACAGGAAGAAATGTAAACAAGTGACTGGACACGTATTTCTGTGCTCCAAAAATGAGAAATTAGTAGATAATGAGAGAGAGAGAGAGAGAGAGAGAGAGAGAGAGAGAGAGAGAGAGAGAGAGAGAGAGAGAGAGAAAAAAAAAAGAGAGAGAGAAATACGAAAAGGAGAGCGACCAATAACGTCACACCAAGGCTGATGACGACTTGCTGGTAGTTATTCCAATTCTCATCTGGCTTACTTCACTCTTTCCCTCTGAATATATTTTCAACTGTAGTCATCTACTTGATCGTTGTCTCTGCCTGTGCCATCCATGACATCCCCTCTTTATTCTTGCTCATTTAATGTCAGCTATGCTTCCATGCAGGGGGTGCGTTTGTCTGTGGTTACTCGCATAAAGGCTTCTGCCGGGGCCGTCGCATATCTGGATCAAATCGGCAGCATTCCAAGCATTTATCTCACTGTCACAATGGGGGTATCTCACGTACAGCCTAAGACTGTAATTGCACACATTAATGAACTGTAATAGCTTGCTGTGTTATCTCTAGGCTAACAAGATGGACAGCAGCTGCTTTAACTGAGAGATCAGTGTCATTTCGCTTGGGAACATGGACTCAATGTCCATTTTTTCGGGACTACCCCAGGGTTCTCCACTTTCACCATTGTTGTTTAATGTCTATACAGCAAAAGTAGCCACCATTCAGCCACCTGGGTTGCGACGAACACTGAATTTTGCTGACGATATACTCTTTACAGAACTGGCTCTGGCCGACAGGAAATGGTTAGCAGCATATATGGGATATTACAGAAGGTGTTTAAATGGTGCAAAGTCAATCGAAACAAGGCTTGCGTGATATGCTGCTCCTTGAATAACTCCATAGTGAAAACAGACCTTCCAGATATTACTCTGAATGTTCAGATAATTGAGAGGCAAGAAAAGTTGAAATATATTGGAGTTACAACTACCGCGGGCTGTCGTATAAGTACCATGTTAAGCACATCTTACAGACATTACTATTTCTTCATTATCATCAGCTAGTCACATCGGTCACTGAGAATGGACTGGGAATACTCACGCTGTCAGTAACACATTGTGAACGACTGGAACGCATTCAAAAAAGTAGAATAGCCCAGACAAAAGCAGCATTCTATAAAATTAAAAGTAGTTTATGCAACAACACCTTATCAATAGAAGTAAGAGAGGAAGTTCCTCGGGGATATATATATATAACCAATCCTGACAAAAGAAATTCATAGACAATTAGTAAACAAGTAGGGAAAGCCCTAGAGGCCACAGAGATGGGGTTTTACAGAAGATGGTTAAAAATAGCATGGACAGACAAAATAAATAATGAAGACGTGTTGAGCGATGCCCATGCGCAAAGAGAGCTTATTCCTCATGTTAGAAGGATCAATCCACTTTCTTTGAGCGTGTCATGAGAGGAAGAACGCTAGAATATATCGTAACAACAGGAAAGATTGAAGGAAAAATAGATATGGGGAAGACAACGAGAGTAAATACTGGACAGTTTGACATCATGAACTGGAAAGAAGTCAACAACAGAAACGGATCAATGGTACAGTAGACAGTAAGTTGTGGACAGACATGATCGCTTACGTCATCAGGCGTGGTACACTGGGAACGGGGGGGGGGGACACAAGAAGAAGATTATGGAAACTATCAAAAACGAAGCCAGGAAATATATACAACAAATATCACAAGACAGTATTAAAGTTTACACAGATGGATCTTAAGGAGAAGATAAAAATTAGAGATAGGAGTGTTTGGTTTCGTTTGGTTTTAAAGACTATCTTCATTGCACACGGACAACTCCATCAGTGCCCTGATCTCCTCCCTTAGATCACACAAGGAAGATCTCAGCACAGTGCACGAACTCCGTATCAACGACTGGGATCCCAATGTGTGTAAACAGGAATCACACATACTATAAATATTTTTGTGATGAGTAGGTTTCCTAATTTTTAAATTTTGCCATGGAAGCGGCCGTATGGCCTACCCCTTACGATTCCCAACTGCTGAGGAATTTTTAACGTGCGTAAATTGCACACGGTACCTCCAATTTGTTCGCCCTTATCTGAGATGGCTAGGCGTACGATCTCCCTACCCAGGTGATCACGGGGAGAATGACATCATCAAGAACCACTGGATCTGAGAACAATATCCATCAACTATATTCCCTGTACTGGGAACCGAACCCTGTATCTTCAGAACTAGAGGCGGACGCCAAAATCCAAAAGTTACTTCAACACACCTCCCCCCCCCCCCCCCCCCCCCCCCCCCCCCCCCCCCCCCCCCCCCCCCCCCCCCCCCCCAAATGGGATTTAATATCACAGACATCTATTTTCACAGCAGAGATGGTTGCAACTCTGAAGTCACTAAAAATCGTCCCTAACAATCTTCCCTAACAATCTTCCCTAACAATCTTCCCCATAAACTTATGATTGTAACAGACTCACTATTCAAGCTACAAGAGACTTACGAGAGGACCTACGGGTCTTTTGTATTTGGACATGCGCCCTAATATAACCGGCTAGGTTGAACGGGACGCGCCTCGCCAAAACGAGGCAAAAAAAATTTTTTTTTTAAATAAAAAAATAAAAACTTACGAGAATGCAGTAGACCTGATATAGCAGAGGATACATTTCTGACAAATGCCTACTTATATTCTACATGGTGGGTGCATTCAGATGTTGACATAGAAGGAAATGAAAAGCCAGTTAAACAAGTCAAGAAAAATAAATCTAATAGAACCGAAATCAATGTGAAGATGAGTAGAGTAGACAGCAAAAGCTTAATTAAAAGGAAAGTAACTGATGAATGGACATTAGCATGAAACGGAAGTCTCAATAGAAGACATGCGTATAAGCTGTCAACAAGAACGCGTCAGGTATTTAGAGAACTAAAAATTCCCAGCAATATGTCTACCAAAAAAAAAATAATAATAATACAAAGCATTTCCTACTAAAATGTAAGAAGTTTAAACAGCAGAGAAACCTAATATTACATTATTTACAGACATGTATTTCACTCATAACTGTAGAACAGATGTTGAGAAGAGACAGACCTAGAGAGATACGCAATATAGTAAAACCGTATATAGGTAAAGGATACCGTTACACGCCCATTGAGGCATATTGGGAATATCGTGTTAAGCTCATATTTTCTTGACCACACGGTGTGGTGACTATAGGTCCGGATTTGACCGGATTTGTTCGGTTATCTACATCAAAATTTAGCGTCCGGTCGGCTTTTTTTTTAAGTTGCGATGTGTCCGGCTTTTAAACAAAATTAGAAAAACAAGAGAAAAAATTGATTTTTTTTTTTTTTTTTTTTAATGCGAAAAAATCGAAATTTGGTGAAATCTGGCCATGTTGACATCCGTCAGTGGCGGTTCCAGGGGGTTGTCATTGGGGGTGCTGCACTGTTCATTCATTAAAAATACTATACATAACACTCTCAAATTGTGACCACCATGTAAAATATCAACCCAGACACAAATGTGTCTAACCTATTTAAAAGTGAAGTCCATTTTTCTGTCTTTCTTTGTTTCAAACACTTCAATAACTCTGTCATTGAAATCACTGCAGGAATCAATCATTTTATTCTCGATGCTTTAGCATGGCTAATGCTGAAAGGCGGTTTTCAGATATGGTGCTCCGTAGGAAAGATTTTATTCTTTTCAGTAAAGAAAAACATCTCTCTGGTTCTACTGACGTCATAGTAAAAAGTAAACAAGGAAAACAAAATAATGCATTCTTTACATTACAGCCACCCAACCAGTCATGATGTTCATAAATTTCTCTGTTAAATTTTCTCTGGCATGTACTGTTCTTGCTAGTCGAGGTCTGGATAATTTTTAAATTCGGAAGAGGCCGACCTAGTGTTTTTACACGGCATTTTTCCGCCAACGACAATCGCGAAAAAAAAAAATTTCTTGTAAATATGTAACAGTTACTTCATTCATTTCTATAATAATTCAGCACACAAGAAAATATAAGCATTAAATTAATCTCAAAACAATGCAATTGACCAACGTTTTGCGGTATTGTTGTGAACACGCACGTAAACAGTCGCTTGATAGAGATAATTTCCACGTGAGCTGTGTTCCGTTGCAGCACTAGTTAAATAAATTCAACCCAATCGCAGCTGGCCTCTTGCTGTGTGTATAACAAGCATTCGCATTTAAGAGGTCAAGGTCACTTGAACTGTCATCGTTTGCAGCACTTGCCACAATACGGTGTTGGATAATTTTTTTTGTTTTTGTTTTGTATTTAACCCTTCGGTGTAACCTCAATTTTTTTTTATTTTTTGGTCTGTCCGGATTATGTATTATAATGTAGTAGAGACAGTATGCAGTCCTTTTTTTTTTACAGTAGGTGCTGCAGCTCAACAGCTCATTAAAGAAAGACGCCACTGACATCCGTTCAGATTTGATAGAAGGTATTGATCAGCTTTGCCACTCCTAGGTGGATTCACCTAGATCTAGGTTTTTTTTGGTCCCATCTAGGTTTCATTTTCCTTTATTAGTTGAAGAACGCAACCTAGATTTCGGTCAAAATAGCCCAGAAATCAACCCAAGTAGCCCAGAAATCGACCAAAGAAGTCAAAAAATCACCCAAAATAGCCTAAGTCACCGACATCTAAGTTTTTGTTTTTTTTTTCAAAATTCAGAGTGGCAACGCTGGTATCCATCATTATTTATTCTACTTTGACCTTTAACAAAACTAACCTCAATCTACATCAATCGACTGAAATTTTAGTTCTTTTCTTGTTGTTCATTGAGTAAGTAATACTATAATCTGAATGATAATACTTTGACTGAATTACTAGCACACGAAAAGTGGACCGAATTCTTTGAACAATCAAGAAATGTGGAGTTACTGAACCACTGCTCATTGCTCAATATTTTCTTGTTGTTTCATGACATAATGCTAATATTGAGAGGCTTTTTTCTTTAACGGAAAGTCAGTGGACAAAGGACAGATACCGATTCTCTGTTGAATGTATTAAATGAATATTACAAGTTCAATAAAATTATGTTTCTCGTATGGAGTCTCATTAGTATTTAGTTAGAAATTCAGACTTACTGAGAAAAATAATTTCAAGTTAAAAGTACAATGTTACAGACTGAATATTTAGTGACGTTGAAAAGATAATGCTTGATGGAAAAATTATTAAAACATGAATTTTGTGAAGATTAAAAAGACATTTTTATTATTACGTTGAAGTTTTTCTATATATGTTTATCATGACTCTTTACAGAAATGTATCAAATTAGTGAAATTAATGTGTCCTCTTTTACGTCCTACTTTTCTTAAAAAGTGTCCTCCTTTTGTCCTCCTTTTCTTAAAAAGTGTCAGCCTTTTGTTCTCTTCTCCTTTTTAGTCAAAAAATCTGAAAATGTCCTTGTCACGCTTTGTTCGGAATTGTCTGATTGACCTGTCTGTTTTCTTTCTATTTCTCTCTAGCTCTTGGATACGCCTATTTTTCTGTCATTTTTGCTCTAATAGATTATATTCTCTCTTTGATTCTGTAAATCTCGCAGAGCCAAGTGTAGGCCCACCTCTTTGCACGTGCAAAAAGCGGTATTCTGTCTAAATCTTTTATTCAGAGATTCCTGGGGAAATCGGAGTCCCCTGACTATTTGATGGGGAACACCGGGGATTTTACTGGCCTTTTTATCTCTTGCCGGCTTTCGGTTGTCAGCTCGACCATAGATAGCTAGAAGCATGGGGGATAGCATTCTAACGTTACGCCACTTTCGTTTTATCCCGTGCACGGGCAGAGACCTCCTAGCAATTTTTCTTACTTTATAAGGCCTTAGGTATAGATACTAGGTACGATAGTCTCTTAAGGATTTCTTGCTGTCTTAGAAATCGTTATAAGGTTGATAGCCTATAACCAGATTTATAGTGCGGAAATTGTATTCCTTGTTGGTAAGCACATCTTCATTTTTTGTTTTAAGTTAATTTATTGGGTTTTTAGCTTAAACAATATAGAGTCAAGGCCAGTGTTACTTTAACATTATCTTTAATTTATATTTAATTCTTAAAGTGAAATCTACTTAATTGGGGTCTGAGTTACTTTATAATATATCTAATAATTCAGCTAAAGTAATATTTGTGTGTGACCTAGGATTTCTAATTTTTGATACGCAAACTACCAATGTTAGCTCCGCCAAGACAGAGATATATTTTATAAGACAGAAGAGACAGAGCGTCTAATGTATATCATTTTTTGTCACTTTGTTTTACATTTGAATATGTGTAAAATTAATTCTGTAAAGAGTTTTTGTTGCTCGTTTGCTACTAGTGTGTTATCAGCGCGAATTAATTAATTTTATAACACTGTTCGTGCTTGTATGGCTAACAGTGGGATGCCTAAAATATATGAGTCAGTGTGTGTATAGACGTGGGATCAATTAGCCTCGCCCACGCAGAGAGCGTTCACGCATAGCTGAGCTACTGTAGTAAAGTGAATCCGTATCACAACACGCTCAAATTCCCCGCTTAAAACGAACTAGCTATCGTAATTTTAAATCTATAAATAACTACAGTATTTGAAATTTGTCTGAGGGTCTAGACAAATTTACCGCCAACAATTTAACTAAAGTATTTGAATTTTTCTAAGAAAACAAGTTAAAAGTTACCACTCTAACCCCCTCCCCCCCCCCCCCCCCCCCCCCCCCCCCCCCCCCACCCCCCCCCCCCCCCCCCACCACCCCCCCCCCCCCCCCATCCAACCCCCCTTTCCAAACACAACCCACCCCAATAATTATCGATGAACGTAGTAAAATTTAACAACCAATCAAATCGTTACCTCCTTTTTGTGTAGGGACAAGAAATGTTGGTTGAAGTCGAAATGATACCTATTTTGAGTTTTTGACCGAACTTAAATAATTTATTTCTTGATAACTAAAGGTAATTAAAATGAAAGGGATATCTTGAATTATAGCGCTGATATTGATTAATACATTAACATAAAGATTCCCTCATACAAAAATTATCTTGACTTAGAAAAATTTATTTTAGTAATATTTTCACATCAGGTAAGATCAAATTTAATTACGAAAAAAATTAACCCCATTTGAATGCAAAGGAATAAATAAAAGAAAACTATATAGAAAGATAGAAATTATTGGCCGTTTAATTATCACTTTTGATAAGTAAAATCGGTTCACAAATAACTATGATATAAAATAAACACATTCGGTCAGATAGACAAACACGCTTTAAACTGCTCAATTCTTTTGCCTAGGAAATAGTTAATTTTTTAACTCGTCATCTGATTGGTCGGGTGTAGTTTGATAAAAATTAACAACTGCTGGTAAGTTCCGCCATTAGACTAAAAGTGTGCATGCCAAGCTGACATGTTCAGAACGAGTCAGAAGGACAAGCTTTTGCCGTCTGGACTGACAGACCAGTGTTATAGCCCTTTACGGCTGGTTAGCTTGTGTATTTGAAGATTCTTTACTTGAGGGTAAGACAGATAATTTTATTTGCATATTGTATTAACCTATAAGTAACAGGCTATTGTATGCCATATTCATTTTCGATACTGCCGAAAGGGATGTGATGTCACGACGACCTACGTAGGAATGTGCCTAAAGCTGTTTTATTCGGAGTGAAAAATAAATGTGTAAAATGTTTGCCAATTGGCCTTACAAATTTTTGCGATTGTAAGGGCAGTAGAAATAAATTGATCTTGCCATTGGGAGTTACACATTGTTCAAATAACTTGTGAAACCATGTATAGAATGCTAGAAAGAAATAATCAACAGGTCACAAGATAAGTATTGTACACTCCTGCTTATTGTATGGAAGACACACACTGTATGATGGACAGTGGCTTTGAATTACCACTAAAGAAGAATAATTACACAAAACTGATTTCGACAATGAAATTTAAGGTCTGGTGCGAATGGTCAACACACATGACTGACCAAGGTAAATTTTCATAGTGATTAGGTGTGGAATTAATATAGACAAGCTCTATATGGGAGTAAATTTTCCTTCTTATTCCAGGTTGAATTACGAAGACCTAGTTGTTGCAGAAACCTGGGGAAGAAGAACACGAGGGAGTTGAATGCTCATACTATAACCTGCAGCTAAACTCCTCACCTTAGTCCAGGAAGCACAACGTTTTGGTGAACCTGAATACTTAGGAGCCAACTGTATCAATAAAGTTCCAGATATGTGCCTTACAACCGGCACTTGATAGTTAATTCAAATCCAATTCCACACCATAAACTTTACCTTGAAGGGATGAAAACAACAGATCTTCCAATTACAGAATAGTGATATTATCAAGCATAGAAACAAGAACTGGGTGTAGACATTTCAGTGACCTCTTTTGTTTAAAAGACATGGACAGATTGTTCAACAACACATTTTATTTCTATTTGTAATAAACATTTTCTTCAGTTTGAAAAGTCCTAACAAAAAGATTGATGTACAAGTTCAGGACCATTAAATTGTAAATATGAATTTAAAAGAGTCTTGCTTAATTTTCATTAAAGTTGAAGTTCTGTTTTGAAATTCATACTGTCAAAATACATTACCCTAGATACTTTGCCAATTAACAAAACACAGATAACATACTCTTGGTGAGATCCCAAGAGGTAGCGGATAGGAACCCAGAGAACTTCATCATATCATTCTTTTACTCTGGGAACTTACATAGCTGGACCACTCACCTTGATAGTCTATACACCCGTACTCTTGTTCACAAGAGGGGGTATTTCTCATAAGACCAGTCTCTTAGCGGGCACTATCCTGGTATCTTCCGATACATCTATTGGTCCAGGATATCTTATAATTAATAACATCTAAACCTCTTATCACAGCTTACCTGTGCGAATAGCACATCCAGAGCGAAGGCGGAGGGTTATGGCGATTTTGTGAAAGTAAGAAGGGGACGGGGAGGGGATGTGGTGTGTTTTTATTCGAGTGAAAGAACGTGTTTTGTTAGAGATGGGTGTAGACTGGTTGTAAATATTTTTGACTTGTTGTATTTTTTCAGAGTTACCAACATGTCAAACTGTACTCTATGGTCGGGGCCTTGTAAACCATCCCTGCAGAAATATATACTGGGCATTTATACTAACATGCCCTTACGGATCACTTTGGGCCCCTCGAAATATTTACCTCCAGTTAATATAGATCACGCGGCAGACCAACAGTTTTGTCCGTGTTCAATGTCTACAAGGTGTTTAACATGGATTATTATTACCCACCGCCAATTGCCAATCGCCAGTGTGTACGAGCGGTTGACGTTGCCCGACACGCTTCGGGACAACATTGTCGGACCCATTTACGCCCCGTCCTGGTGGATAATACTAATGCACCCGCCAAGAATAAAATCAAACGATTTCCAGCACCGAGCGCCTGTGTAAAATTCCTGTCTTAATTATTCTTTCCTCAGAGGTGCATAAGCCTCGCTTTTTTTTTTTTTTTTTTGGATAAACCAGTTTGTCACCCTGTAATTTACTGATTTCGCTCGTGGAGTAGTACCTGTCTTAATCGGTGAGAGTGAAAATCGCCTCAGCCTTATTGCATTAAATTATTGTATATTTGTGGCGGCCACCCGCAACCTAAAAAGTGTTATTCCCAAGGATTTATTTAGCTGTTCCAGAGGGGTGCTCTATCTCCATAGCGCCTTACTCACCCAAAATTAAGTGGGAACTGTGTGCGTGTTATTTCCTAGATGAGTGGAGATTACCTGACAAGCTTTTTAGTGACCTTAGAGGACTGGCCACTTTTCAATGTTCGAGATCCTAGGGGTCGCTCACCCATTTTAGTAAACTTTAGGTTTTTTATTTGTGTCAGTCAGGAAAAAGGACAGATGGAGGTGTGAAGTGAGGCGATTTTGCGAGTGTGTGACTGAGTGGAGCTGATTGTCATTCGCCCTTGTAGTTATTACTGTGATAACTCCACTTGTCTTACAAAGCTACTTGAGGCATTCCTTTATTGTTTTCCTTGATGTGGGTTTAGTTGTTGTTTGTTTTCTGTTTTATTTTTTGGTGTTAATAAACATATTTACATTTGCTTGTGGTCAGAAATCTCTTCTATGCTAATTGTATGTTCTTACCGCATTTAGAATTAGTCTTTTTGTTCAGAGAGATCGGGTGATGGATTGACTTAGTAAAAGTCAGTCGTAGGAGGTTGAAGAAATAGTCTTCTTACTCTTCAGAAGTCAGATCTCTTCCCATAATTTTCATTTGTGTCTCTATTCTTACTTTCTTTCACATTTTCACATTCATAATCTGTCTGAACTCAGGCATAATCTATTCACAATTATCCTACCTGCGACAGTCCATCTTTTTAAAAAACAATATGGTCACCCTACCATACGGCACACTAGGGGTGATGTGGTCAGCGTCAAGCCGGCCTCCTTTAATCTTCCCAGAGTTGCTCTGGTACCCAATTCATGAGGCCGGGGCGACACCGAAGCGGTTTGCAGTCTAAAAAATCCTATCTCAACGGGATCGAACCATGGACCACTGAGCTCGGAAGCGAGTGCACTTACCACTTCGCTACCACGATTCTAATACCGTACATAACGGGAACGAAAATAATATATAATAAAAGATTAATGGAGTTATGCTGGGAAAGTTAGGGTCTGGTGAGGCTCTTGTAATACATATTAATAATGACAAATGAATAGTGAATGGTGTGTCATACCATAGAACATTGGGTTTCCCCGCCCTCCTCCCCCTTCTTAACAACATAACTGGCGTAAGAGACTGCCGTTTGAGCACATGGGAGGACACACAAACACACATATTAACACAGTTTGACACTTTTAATTTACTCTGCTTGAACTGATTGGTGGCGCGAAGTATTAACATATTCACGTATTGGAAAACAATATTATTATCTTGAATTTTTAGCCACACTAAATATAAAAAGTACAACCTAGCAGAGGTTTGAATGGATAATTTTTTAATAAATAATTTTTTTTTAATATAGATAGATATACATCTTTTTGTATTTCCATGCATCATTCAAGACAAGAGACAATAAAAAATGTGATTCAGTGCTGATTTTTTAGTTCTCTTGTCACTTATTGTTTAAAATTCACCATTCATAGAAATTTCTGTATTTTGCTTTGTGTATGCGTGAAACGTTAAAAAGTTGTCTTAATCACGTAGGTATATACCTGTATCCTTGTCGTGTTAGGCTGAATCAGTACAAAGTCTGGTAATGAATGGCTAATGCTGTAGTCGTAAAGATGACTTTCAGTCTGTATACTTATGTGAAATATTTTTCGTATACTTTGTCGACACTAACAAGTGCGCTGTCGGACCAATATGTCTTGCCAATGGAAGCGTAGTCAGAACCAACAATAAATACATCATCTAATATGGAAGGTCGTTGGATTGTTTCACTTACGTCAGTGAAGTTGTATCCCGCTCTCCATCTTGTCCACCCACCTCCAAAAGGATAACCCGTCCAGAAACAAGAAATGGCTGCAACTGGTTCAGGAAGTTTGCATCGATCTATTCCAAAAGCCTGCGCAAGATGGTGGAGTAGTTCATGTTTGAGCCGGTTCGTAACTTTGTTCGGACCAGCAGCTGAGCCAGACATCGTTTCACCTTCAGAGTTGATGTTCTGTAGATACCTCGTTGAGTCATCTACAGCGTAACTTGCTAGCATGACAAAATATCCTGACACATAAGATGATTTCCAGTCGTACATTTGTCTGAATGGGGCGTCTGAGATCATGTGGGTAGCATTAACTACACCATTTAACCACCATGCTTCCGGAAATGCCAAGAAGACTTTGTTTGCTTTTGTTAGTGTCATCGCAGATAAAGCCACCTTGACCTTAGGAAACCTTGTTCATTGGAAACAAAGATAACGATTTAATTACTGGGTAGCGGTGTAACCTACATACGTAGTTACTGTCTGTCTATGGAATGTGTTAGACAAGTATATATATTTGTGCACGAGTACACTGTAAACGCTATGCTCTAGGCAAAAGTCTAGGTTGTCTAATACTGACATTGCTTCACATACCCCCGGAGAGTACACACGACAATAAATACAACACAGGGGAATTCTGGGACTAAATCAACCCGCTTGTCACGGGTTGTCTCCTCTTTGCTCTGCAGTAGTGGTCCACCCGTGGCCAAAACTCAAGAGTAACTAATGTGGGTCTTCAAAGGTGTCTACCTTCGCACAAGATTACTCTTGGCAGAGTTGTAGATAGAAGGATAATGATGTTTCTACCTCAATACAGTTTCCTAAAGGTATTTCAGATGTCAAGAACAATGCTGCATGAGGCGAAGCAATGCTAACTTTAGATCAGACCCACCGCCTTTTATGAAGATGGTTATGCAATACTTAATGTTAGCTCGTGCAAGTCCCCAGTGTGACAACTTGCCCAATCTTCTCTTCATTTTTTTTATTATTTACGTGACATCGTTTTTTTCTCATCCTCAATGCATGATCGCAAAGTCCCGGGAATTGTCACTGGCGGAAATTCTCCTAGCATTCAGTATTTTCTCCTCGCTATTTTTAGATACGACGTCATTGTTGACCAATGACCTCGGTAGCTAGGAACCTGTTTTAATTTAAGACTGCTTAAGCTGATAAAACCAGTTTATGCCACTTTAGGAAGACCCCACGTGACTTTTAACGCTATTGATTGGAGCGTTTATTTGACGCTAATGTCACATGATGCACGCTATGGATCACGTGTCCAAGCGGAAATGTCCCGCTAAAAGTGCGCCAAACACGGGCATTCTTCACTTGCCCGGAACCCTTGAGACAGCTAGGTCTAACCCAATTATCGGCGAATTCTCGCATTAAAAGCACTGAAGCCACGTGTCTAATTGCGGGTTAGCGTCCATCTTTGAGTAGGTAAGTGAAATCTCGCTAGAATATAATGTGATGAAATGTGTAGTACCTTGCAAAATCGACGCAAGATTGGTATGTTTACTTTATTCATATTTTTGTTTTACGATCACATCCAGCCACATGTGATCGGGTATATTTTATGATCCCACGGGATATGTACATGTTCATAATAATGTATAACGGGAATATATATATATATAGCTATTAATTTCCATATTATTTGATTATTTTCGACCCGACGTTTAGACTAACGGAAATTAATATTAACGATAATGTTGACAGACCGTGACATATATTCATTATAAATTATATGACGAGGCGACCAGACATGAAGTGTGTGATAATGTTGTCAGACAATTCTAAAAACACGGATGTCCAATTATTTGTTAAATTCATCATAATGACATGACGATTAGGCTAGAGGCACAGAACTAGAATACTGTTGCCGACATTTCTATGATAAATTGGGTGGGTTTAACTGACATTTATAATAATTCATCGGGTTAAGTTGACGATAACTCAGTCTAAAGAATTATAATACTGCCACTGGGGCAGAGAAATATAATAAAGGACAGACAGGAGAAACTTGAATTCAAGATTAGGCTCTAGACATATGATGTTAGAGACTAAAATCTGAGGTGACGGGCAGAGGGACGGCTTAGGGAAAGACTGCTTTCTAAAGCTAGAAAATTAATGAAGCCGTCGTATTTGTCTTCAGTCTATGGTGGAGCCTTGCACGACAGTCCAATCTCAGCGCAGAATACGGAGTCGAGCACAGAGAAGGCAAATCCGAACCATTCAAGACCTACCGGGGCAACGTCAGGAGACCGGAGAACTAACCACACTTCACTATCAGCCAGGGGCTGAAAAGCTAAGTCCACGAAAAAGGAACCTCACTACATCAATGCCTAGTTTAGTCATCCATGATGAAAAACACTTGAATTGTGAGACACATAATACATACAGCAGACACTAATTCCATCGACAATACTATCATTCACCATCTATTCACTTTATTGCAATAAACCAATTGGGTGTATATACTGTACCCCACGCTTTGTTCCTTCCATTAGATGTTGAATATTGTCTATGTTTATCTTCCTTTATAAGGGAGGGGGGGCTCGTAAAATATAATATAATTTAAAGAATAATAATAATAGATAACTGAGAAGGGGACGACGGTAGCGAGAGACCAAATATCTCCTTACAATCTTTTCCAGACCTGTCGAGTTAGGAGAATTTACCCTCTTCGTCACCCTTCGGAAGTGGGAAAACCCAGCAGGGATTCCTTGAGCCAAATCTTCCACATCAGATCTATTATTTCCTCTAAATAATTCTCTTATCCTTTAAACGCTACGTGACACTGGTGTCTCGGTCCGGGATTTGAACTTATGTATTTTATCATACCTCTGGGATAGTATCATCCATTCAGTCATTACAGTATACCATTTTAACACATGTATTTTCACACAGTGAGCTCTAGAAAGACAGAAAACATTTTTTCTAGAAATTCAGGCATTGATTGGTGAATCCCTTTATATATGTTGTGTTTAATTAAGTTAGTTCTTGATTTTGTATTTCATTGAATTACAGACCTTAAGTCTCCATAACTGTAGTAATTTCATTCTACAGCAGTCGGATAAATAATTAGTATTTACTTGTTGCTAGAAATACTATTGGAAGGTAGCACTAGCTTACTCAGTGTGGACTTTAACTGCAAAAGATGGCTGAAATAGTTAAGCTTAAGGCAGCACTAGGGGAGGCCGGTCGAGATCTAGGTTATAGTGGGGTGGACCTTGCAAATTATGTCAGTGTCGAGACTGATAAGTATTACGCTCGAGAAACAGCGAAAGCTGAAAGAGAAGAGCGAATAAAGTTAGCAGAAATAGATGAGAGGATAAAAGCTGTAGACGCTAGAGAAAGAAGCGAGAGAGATGAACGCGAGCATGCATTGAAGATGAAGCAGTTAGAGATGCAGGGACAAGCTCAAAGAGTTGAACCGTAGCCGGTGCGACCGCATCTACCTCCTCAGGCAACCTATCGCCACGGTCAGATGATATGCCCTCCTTGCACGCAGGGGGCACAGGACCTTTGCCATCCTCACTCATGTCAACTTTGGGACCCTTGACGTTTCCATTCGAAGCTTTCTCGGAACAAGCCGACTCGATCGATAGGTATCTCGACAAATTTGAGAAGTTTGCCACCACGTTTGGTTTGGAGAAGAGCAAATGGAACCTGAAACTGTCGCAAGGGCTTAGAGGAACTGCTTATGACGTGTATAGCAAGCTTCCTCCAGGTTTACAGGATGACTACGACTCTTTGAAAAAGGCACTATTGGTTCGTTATGAGCTACATGCTGACGCCTATAGGAAGAGGTTCCGTAACTCTAGGAGGGAAGTCGGAGAGAACTTTGCTCAGTTTGCTGCGAGACTGGATTCCTACGTGGAGAAGTGGGGTGCCCTAGGGAATTTTACTCATGATTGGGAAGGCCTGAAGGAAATGGTCATGATCGAACAACTGAAGGACACCATGACTTCCGACATGAGAAGATTCCTGACAGAGAATGGGGCCAGCACTTTAGAATCCATAGTCCAGTTAGCGGAACGATATCAGGCAGCACTATATCAGAGAATCCACCACCCAGACGGAAACAACCAGATTACGTACCTAGACAGACAGCTCAGTCACACATGGACCCCCAAGTGAAACCACCGTATACTAACTTCAAAAAGCATGACAAGCCAGACTACAAGACTACTCAGAGATCTAATTTCCAGCAGCAGAGGCAAGGGGAAAAATGGTGTAAGCACTGTAGAACCATCACCCACAATACGCAGGAGTGCAACCGGAAAAACCCACCTCATCATGCTGCCTGCTTACGTAAAAGTGCCGCAAGGGGAAATGGACCGGAAGAACCTCTGGACAAACCCCGACATCCCCCGGTCGTTGAGACAGTCCTCGTAAATGACCAAGAGGTGACCTGCCTTTATGATACAGGCCTTGCATTCGACGCAGTTGTCTGTGCATCCCTAGTCAAGCCTGACCAGATGACAGAAGACACTATAGAAATACAAGGACCTACTAAAAGTGCAGCACCTATGCGTTTGGCCATAGCCAAGATTAAGGTCAAATCAAAATATGTGACTGGGGAAATCCGTGCAGCGATCTTGGACGACCCTATTTATCCCTTGATCTTAGGGTGTAGGTATGTGTTCTTGGGAGAACCCATTCACCCTCTGGTTGTGGCGGCTGTCACCACTAGAGGACAGGCCAAACGGAATACGGAGTTGGAATCCCCACCCAACATCCTTCCTGAGGAATTAAAAAAGGCACAAACGGAGGATCAATCTCTAGCACCCTGCTACAAAAAACTACCGAGAGCGCACACTCCTCTCCAAAAGGGAGACTTCTACAAGAAAAATGGGCTGTTGCATCGGAAAGCAGGAAATGGAGGACAGGAACATGGGCAACTTGTGGTTCCATCAGCATACCGAGCCCAGGTCCTAGAAATGGGCCATGCCCTTCCGTTTAGTGGCCACATGGGCATAAGTGCCACGATTCAGCGTATTTCATGTCATTATTATTGGCCAGGTATCAACGCCGATATCCAGAGATATGTGAAATCATGCCCGCAGTGCCAGAGGACAGCGCCGAAACACTGGACGGCCCCAGCCACTCTGGGAGAAATGCCAATCTTGGGCACACCCTTCGAACGAGTAGCGGTGGATATTGTGGGTCCACTTACTCGTAGCAAAAAGAGAAACAGTTATATACTCACGTTAGTGGATTGTTGCTCCATGTGGGCAGAGGCAATTGCTATGCCCGCCTGTGATTCTAAGCATGTTGCTGAGGCTCTGCTCACCATATTTACTCGGCTAGGGTTTCCGTCACAGATCCTGACAGATAATGGTTCCCAATTCCGAGGAAAACTCACCGAGGAAGTGTTTAGGATATTTCAGGCCCGACATATCCACACCTCTCCCTACCACCCCCAGGCAAATGGCCAGGTGGAGCGGTTTAACGGGACCCTTATTTCCATCCTTCGGAAACTTGCGCAGGAAAAACCAGAGAGCTGGGATCAATACTTACCCGCAGCACTATTTGCTTACCGCGAAGTACCCCACAATTCTACTGGGATGCCTCCTGCCACATTGCTGTTTGGTAGACCTATAAAAGGACCTTTAGAGGCACTGTTACGTACTTGGACAGATGATAAAGCTGATGAGACGGTCACCTCTGCATCCCAATACGTGAAGGAGTTGACCCAACGCCTTAAAACAGGATGGGAACTGGCAAAGGAAAATGTACGCCGTGCCCGTCGTAAACATGCGCGTTACTACAACCGCACTGCGAAGGATAGGGAGCTAGAAGTAGGAGAACAGGTATTATTACTCCTGCCCAGTAGCAATAATAAATTGCAAATCGGGTGGAGAGGTCCATATAAAATTGTTGAGAAAATGTCGCGCACCAATTACAAGATTGCCATAAAGGGGAAGCAGAAAATTTACCACATAAACCTGCTGAAGCGATATTATGAAAGACCAGGTGCAGAACCAGCACATTTCCTGACACTGGCTATTGCGACGGAAACTGAGGCAGAACCCCTGACCTCCTGTGAATACCCTCTTCGTCAGTGCGAAACTCATCAAGATGTTCAGATTAGTTCAACTTTAACGGAGGATCAGCAGGCACGGGTTCAACAGTTGTTGAGAAAACACCCTAGTACACTCACGGATAAACCTGGCATGACCAACCTGATAGAATTTGATATGAAGCTAACAGACCTCGCCCCGGTACGAGTTAAGAACTATCCTGTTCCTTATGCTAAAGCAAAGGCATTGAGTGAGGAAATCGAGTACCTGCTTAAGGAAAATATTATCTCAAAATCAGAGTCGCCTTATAGTGCGAGTGTAGTGTTGCTTAGAAAATCCACAGGAGAACATCGCCTCTGCATAGACTACCGAAGGCTCAACGCTGTAACGGAATTTCAAGCGGAGCCCTTACCGGATCAGAATCAGCTTTTCACCAAGCTGAGTAGAGCACGATACTTTTCGAAGATAGACCTTAGCAAAGGGTACTACCAGATCCCGGTAAAAGAGGAAATTCGACATATGTTAGCATTTAGTACTTCTGAAGGCCATTACGAGTTTAATGTATTGCCATTTGGGCTAAGCAACGCCCCAAGCGTCTTTACTCGTATGATGAGGAAGCTACTGGAACCCCTGAACCACCCTGGGATAAGTAATTTCATGGACGACATACTTATTGCCACGAACACCTTTGAGGAGCACCTGGACGCAGTTTCCCTACTCTTCGAAAGACTTAGAGAAACAGGACTCACCGCTCGCCCTACAAAATGTCAAATTGCCTGCGAGCAACTAGAATTCCTGGGACACACTATCTCGCATGGATGCATGTTCCCAGATGCGCGTAATATTGAGAAGTTACAGCGGGCCCCACGACCCCAGACTAAAAAGGATGTAAGGTCATTTGTGTCTCTATGTGGCTTCTACCAGAGATATATTAAAGATTTTAATACCCTGAGTGCGCCATTGACCGCATTAACCAAGAATGGGAACCCGGACAAAGTAACCTGGACAGCGGAGTGCGAAAATGCCTACACGCTGCTGAAGGAGAAACTCACAGCTAGGCCAATTCTGCGACTGCCTGACTTAACTCTGAACTTTACGCTGCGAACAGATGCTAGCAATATAGGGATAGGAGCCACTCTCCTGCAGCCTAGTGATAGACCTTCTGCAACTCTATTCCCCATCGCATATGCTAGTAGGAAATTGAACCCTGCTGAACAGAACTACTCTACCATCGAACGAGAATGTCTGTCGCTAATATGGGCTGTGCAGAAGTTTCAACCATATTTATACGGGAAAAAGTTCACGGTGCAGTGTGATCACCAACCGTTGATATTTCTTGCAGCGTCGAAGAACCTTAATGCCCGGCTTATGAGATGGTCACTCCTGTTGCAGCCATATTCCTTTCACATAGAATACATACCTGGGAAGAACAACGTAGGGGCAGATTTTTTGAGCAGACATCCGGACGCAACCGAGGAGATATGAGAAACTGGAAAAGAAGAGGAAGACAGGACAAGAGGAGTTGGACGGAACGTCAAACTTGAGGAGGGGCTTGTGTGACAACTTGCCCAATCTTCTCTTCATTTTTTTTTATTATTTACGTGACATCGTTTTTTTCTCATCCTCAATGCATGATCGCAAAGTCCCGGGAATTGTCACTGGCGGAAATTCTCCTAGCATTCAGTATTTTCTCCTCGCTATTTTTAGATACGACGTCATTGTTGACCAATGACCTCGGTAGCTAGGAACCTGTTTTAATTTAAGACTGCTTAAGCTGATAAAACCAGTTTATGCCACTTTAGGAAGACCCCACGTGACTTTTAACGCTATTGATTGGAGCGTTTATTTGACGCTAATGTCACATGATGCACGCTATGGATCACGTGTCCAAGCGGAAATGTCCCGCTAAAAGTGCGCCAAACACGGGCATTCTTCACTTGCCCGGAACCCTTGAGACAGCTAGGTCTAACCCAATTATCGGCGAATTCTCGCATTAAAAGCACTGAAGCCACGTGTCTAATTGCGGGTTAGCGTCCATCTTTGAGTAGGTAAGTGAAATCTCGCTAGAATATAATGTGATGAAATGTGTAGTACCTTGCAAAATCGACGCAAGATTGGTATGTTTACTTTATTCATATTTTTGTTTTACGATCACATCCAGCCACATGTGATCGGGTATATTTTATGATCCCACGGGATATGTACATGTTCATAATAATGTATAACGGGAATATATATATATATAGCTATTAATTTCCATATTATTTGATTATTTTCGACCCGACGTTTAGACTAACGGAAATTAATATTAACGATAATGTTGACAGACCGTGACATATATTCATTATAAATTATATGACGAGGCGACCAGACATGAAGTGTGTGATAATGTTGTCAGACAATTCTAAAAACACGGATGTCCAATTATTTGTTAAATTCATCATAATGACATGACGATTAGGCTAGAGGCACAGAACTAGAATACTGTTGCCGACATTTCTATGATAAATTGGGTGGGTTTAACTGACATTTATAATAATTCATCGGGTTAAGTTGACGATAAATCAGTCTAAAGAATTATAATACTGCCACTGGGGCAGAGAAATATAATAAAGGACAGACAGGAGAAACTTGAATTCAAGATTAGACTCTAGACATATGATGTTAGAGACTAAAATCTGAGGTGACGGGCAGAGGGACGGCTTAGGGAAAGACTGCTTTCTAAAGCTAGAAAATTAATGAAGCCGTCGTATTTGTCTTCAGTCTATGGTGGAGCCTTGCACGACAGTCCAATCTCAGCGCAGAATACGGAGTCGAGCACAGAGAAGGCAAATCCGAACCATTCAAGACCTACCGGGGCAACGTCAGGAGACCGGAGAACTAACCACACTTCACTATCAGCCAGGGGCTGAAAAGCTAAGTCCACGAAAAAGGAACCTCACTACATCAATGCCTAGTTTAGTCATCCATGATGAAAAACACTTGAATTGTGAGACACATAATACATACAGCAGACACTAATTCCATCGACAATACTATCATTCACCATCTATTCACTTTATTGCAATAAACCAATTGGGTGTATATACTGTACCCCACGCTTTGTTCCTTCCATTAGATGTTGAATATTGTCTATGTTTATCTTCCTTTATAAGGGAGGGGGGGCTCGTAAAATATAATATAATTTAAAGAATAATAATAATAGATAACTGAGAAGGGGACGACGGTAGCGAGAGACCAAATATCTCCTTACAATCTTTTCCAGACCTGTCGAGTTAAGAGAATTTACCCTCTTCGTCACCCTTCGGAAGTGGGAAAACCCAGCAGGGATTCCTTGAGCCAAATCTTCCACATCAGATCTATTATTTCCTCTAAATAATTCTCTTATCCTTTAAACGCTACGTGACACCCAGCTGATTTAATTCAGCGAAATTCCTCTTATTATTTATTTGGCTCTATAGATGTAAAAATAGGTATATATGTATATGTATTAAAGATTCTGGATCGTACGCTTGCTCTCATATCTATAGTAACTGAATCAGCTATGATTTTTTAAAATAACATATAACAAATTTAATAATTAATTATTCTTTAACAGTTTAAAATAAATATGACAAGAAAAGTGAAATTTAGTAAACGTTTTGTCTTCAGAGAGACTTGATAGCGGAATTATACAAAAATACTGTTGCCTTCGCCTTTTAATAGGAACGTAAGTGCTTGAGTACTGCAGCAGGTATTTCATCAAGTCTTTTGTGATGAGGGCACTCCTCTACACAACTCATCCAATGTAGGTGGTTAGTATCGAATATCCGCTCTTGAATCACAAGATAGTGGCGAAGACTCTTACATCAAACTGGTCTTGTACCACGAACAGTAATGTAGCCTCGTACCACGAACTTTAGAAACAATAAAAGAATAAATGCCTCTGCTAAGTACATTGTGATCGGAAGATTAAACAGGCGTCTTTTCTCGCTGTGCATCCACCAATTTTAGCCTCTCTGAATAATTATTCTCCCTGAGTATACACAGGATAACTCAGGGAATATGATTAGAAATCACCGTTATTCTACTGGTTACTTTAATGGGGAAAGTGTCTGGACAGCTCGAGTATAATGGCTTGTGCTTGAATTAACATTATCAAGTTACATACTTCTCACAAAATTATACTATACACACTATGCATATGTGATGTAATCATCATTCACTTACTCACTGCTGCATTCGGAGTCTGAGGTTACTTCTGCTTTCGGTTTTCTGTACGACTAGCAAGAAGCAACACCAGCGCTTGCTGTAGTGGTTTCTGAATATACTATTTTCATACGTTGAGGTTGCAAGCCTCGAATGGCTTGTATAACCACTCAGCAAGTAAAACATGTTACATTCACGTTTTAAAATATATATGTTCACAACTTACCCAAATCGGATCTACAATCTGCGGGCACAGATGAATGGACACAGCAACTTAAGTTAGATGTTTTGAACTCTTGGTCTGGGGTAATTTTAGAATCCCTCTTATGACGGGTGCTCAGATTTCTTAAGTCACCAGTCTTTGTATTTAGAAAATTGCGGGTTTTCTTTTAAGTTTCAAAGATGCCCAAATACACCGATCTGTCACTTAATTTGGAATCCGGTCTTATTCTTCTCTGGCTCCTGGGAGTTGTTACTTTGACGTCTTGCACTTCTCTGGCTCCTGGGAGTTGTTACTTTGACGTCTTGCAAATGCAGTCTGATTTCGCCTCCAAATTTGTTAAATTATATTTACATTTCTCACTCCAAATCCCACATGGTATTTACCAACAAACTTGTCAATCGGAGCTATTATTTATTTCCTACTTTCGATTTGGTCCAATCCTAAGTTTAGATCTGGGTGTGGTCGGGTTGGTGATGTAATTCTTTGCCACGTGTTTAAAATGATTACTTTAAAATTTAAACTAGTGTCCTATCTTGCAAATATGGCATGCTTAATTCCGATTGCACTTGTGCAAACTTGCGAACACATCTGTGATCTCATTTTTCACTGATTACTTCTGCCAATATTTTCTCCCCAGACAGGTTATTTGTAGCTAGTACAAACACTCCTTAGCGGAAGCGATTAGCGATTATGCCTCGCTTCCCCCTGTTTCCAGGTGGGATAATCTTAAACTTAACCGGTGTTTCAGACACACCCACTTGGTTTCTTTTGTTTTCTGAGCGTGTGTGCGATAAACACCACCTTCAAGATGGGCATACGTGTCTGACCAGTTGAATTACGTAGACAGTCGATAAGTCCTACAACGTTTGTCGTATCATTACCGACACGGGGAGATAAAACTATAATCCTAGGGCTTGTCTAATAGCCGTGAAGTGACAGAGACAGTGTATACATATCGATGAAAAGGAAGAGGAAAATGTAAGCTCATAAAATATGCCAAATAAAACACCGCTTATAGATTTTAACGCTCTAACAGCTGTTGCAAAACTGAGGTTTTGTTTTCAGCTAATTTCTCAAACGCTTTTCATTCCCAATTTCAACAAAGATACCATAGTTCAAACTGCAAGAATGCAGTTACTAATGGATGAGTAGCTAAGGAATGACGTAAAAAAGTGAGTTGTATGTGTGACGCCATAGCGCCTCGATGTGTTTCTCCATATGGTTTGTATGTCAGCCAATGGATTATTTATTCAGTGGATATGCAAGAGAATGTGGTAAGCAAAATGTGCTTTAAATGATAGGCAGAATAAGTTGCCAAGATTCAAAATGAATATAATGCGGGATCATAATTCCCAGAAGAATGTAAATGTGTTACAAGAAATAGATGAAAGTAAATGATATGTCGGAACGGTAAATCTCCCGCTAAAGGAAGAATATAAAAGAAATGTATTAAGGAGAAATAGAATTGGTTATTCATTTGGGACGCTAAATACCCCGATAATGGAGTTAATATACGTGAAAATTTGCTATTCCGGGATGCCATTTCCCCGATGATAATGTATTAATATATGTGAATATTTGTTGTTCCGGGACGCCAATTCCCCGATGATAATGGAGAATAATGAATGAAACTATATGGAAATATATTGAGAAGTTGGATAATGTAAATTTGGAACAGTGGGAATATATACAGTATTGACAGGCTGTTGTATGAGAAGACATGATATAATTTAAGAAAGTCGAACTTAGAGAAAGCAAGACTGTAGAATTGATGCGATGCATACATGCCATTATTGTAATTATGACGTTGAGAAGATGTACCTAGTGTTTATTAAAATTTCGCAAAATAGTCTAAGCCAAGATGTTTCTTCAGTTAATACCAGTTCGTTCTAGCATTTGTCAATATTTGAATATTTTGAAAGGAGAAAGGTTCAGACGCGAAGAGTGTTTACCGTAATATCTGATAATGTAAACCAAATCAAGAATTAAGGAGAACCAAGTCAAATACTTAAATTCTCACGTCTTTATTGACAACATTTTACTCTAAACCGAGCTAGAATTCGGGACATTTCTTCATTACTTAACAGGAGAGAATTATCAGGGAGGCTCGTCTCTTTGGATACCACCTTCAACTGAAACTTCCGACATCAAGAAGCGACTTTTATCACTACGCATCCGGATTCAATCGAGGCTAGACCACAACATTGAACTTTTACAAAGGACCATTGTAATTTTTGAGAACGTTACGATCCTAAATCTTCAGTACATTAACTCAAAATTCACGATGGAAGATTTCATGTAACGGCTGCTCCTTGAAGATACATAAAAGATCGTTGACCTGACCTTGAGAACTGTCAAGCTTCAACACGTAGGCATCTACAGAAATATTGAACTGTGATCATATGCGATGAGGATTTCAAAACTGGCAAAACATACATTTTCGAGGTTGAACTTCTATGGACAATCTGGCACATTGTAACTAATGACGTCATCAGAGCCGGCAATATATCGACCAAACAACATTTCCCTCGATTAGTCATCAAGTAATGTTTTCGTCCATTCACGTGTTCCTGAGGTCGACTTGAAGGGTCGAACACACTGATCCCATATCTGCGGCATTTTGGGTTCAAAAAAAGGATAAGGGGTATTTTAATTTATCTGATGCATGACATTATCTGATCATTTCAGCATCTTTGCCAGTTAACATTCGATCTTCATATTTTAGTCGTTTCAATGTTTCTTTGTCTAAATTAAAATGGGAGATGGAGGAGCTCACTGTTTGTAAATTTTCTTCGGAAATCTTACAAATGACGATTTCTTATTAGGATATTTGTTGGTTGTCCAGTCAAAGAACATAACAGAAGAATTTTAGTATTTGATTGAATAACTATACATCATTCTTTGTATAAATTGTGTCGTCAAGTTTGTGTCCTCCATTTTCATTCCCTAATTTACATAAGTGGGTCAATTTTCTGTACAGCTGTTGTCTATCGCTCTTGTCTAATTGTAAAATTGACGATTTGCTGTATTTGTGCGCTCTTTTTTGTCTTGTTTAATTGACAAGTAATCGTTCACATTTGGTATTACTTGTTAACAGGTCCATGTTTCTTTTCTTTCCTTTATATTCGTCTTGTGATGTGCCGTAATTTGACATGTCACTTCATTATCATCTTCATTGACTTGTACCTTCCTTCTTCACTGTGCTCGTCTCTTGTTTGTTCCTACATCAAGGATGAATTCAGTCAGTGCTATTACTTGACATTACCTATTATACATAATTTACTAATACTACGGGGAGATTTGACACTTGGTGATTCATATTGGGACACAAGATGTCTTAATTACATAATTTTATTGAGGTAGGTTTGCGATTAGGCAAATCTGGGATAGAATTAGAGACTTATGCTGAGAAAAATTATCATAACTATTTGGAACATATGGAACGGAGGGAACAGCGGGAGGCTGTTAAAAGAGAACATGAGTTAAAGAAGCAGGAGCTTGACCAAGTAAAGGAACTTGAGGAGAAAAAAACTTAATCATGCAAGGGAATTAAGAGACCTTGCTTCCTCGATTAGATCAAGCACACAGAAACGCTATAGAACTTCAATCATTGAAATTACAGTCTGATAAAGAAAAAGAGATTGAAATAGCAAAAATTAATGCCCAACATCATATTGCTCATCTACAAGGCTCTAGTAGCAATAATTTCAATTACCCAAAAATTTAATTACCTAATTTTGATGACAAACGTGATTGCATGGACTCATTTATTATGAGATTTAAGATGCAGGCAGCAGATTTGAAGATCCCAAAAGAGAGATGGCCCATAATGTTTTCAGACCATCTCATAGGTGAAACACTGAAATGTTTCGTTTCAAATTGATGAAACAAGTAGATCTGATTTCGATATTATTGCCAATACCTTAATGGCAAAATTTCAGTTCATTGAGGAGGGTTTTCAATCCCGATTTCATTCTGTGGTTTCGTCCAAGAATGCTGATTTCGGAGACTTTATCTATTCTATTAAATCCAGGAACTTGGGAGGAATTACATGTCTGCACATCCCAACAAGGAAGTTCATAAGATATCCTTCGATAAAAGCATTACCCGTTTGTGTTTCGTACCACGACGAAAGAGTAGATGACCACGTTCTAGCCCCATGAGTTTGGAGGGCGGACATAGGAATGATTTTTGATCTACCTATCGAGAACGGTACAATTTTCCTCGTCGTCAGTCACCATCTCACTTCGGTAGATTTAGATATTCCAATTACTCTAACCGAGGTCGTGGACAAGAATACGGTAACTGCAGTGAGGATATACATCACAAAGAGTATAGAAGAACTTAAGGTGAACGTTCCATTGATAATGGTAAGTGTCAGTTGGGTGAAATAAACAATAAGCACAGCAAAGAATGCAATCACAAAGTTGATCACAAACATGATTGTAAACAGGCAAAAGGGAGATCAGACCATGATCAGTCTGTACTCAACTTTGTGGTCAGGATAGTCATTTTGAACAAGCTAATGCATTTATTGTGTGCTCAAGCAAAGATAACAATTGCTCTGAGCGTAACACTTTAAATGAGCCAGGTGCTCAAATTAGACTTTTGTGTGGACATACTTTACCTGCTATGTCCGTATGTGATTTTATTGGTCATCTTTTCGTACAAAAGGGTTTATCCATAACAAACCAATCACTGTACTTCGGACATTGGTTGTACAACTGTTGGAATACGACAATCTGTATTGGATAAATCATCTTTTACCGGAAAATCGTTGAAATGCGTTACATGTGGCGGTCACATTGACTGTTTTACTGTGGCGTAGGTGCAAATCGACACTCCTTTTTATGCAGGAACTGTACTCGTATGTCGCTTGGAAAAGCCTGTGTTCGATTTAATTTTGGGAAACATTCATGGAGTGAAAGATTCACCTGAGGAAATTTCAGAGTGGGTCAGCAAGCACCCCCTGGTGGCGAATTCAATCACTACCAGAGCTCAGCATGCAGCTGATAATTTGACCGAATCATATCCATCAGTAGTGGAGGAAACGCCACTGAGAAATGCACAAAACATTTCTCCTACTCTATTTGCACTTAAACAACGGGAGGACGAATCTTGAAAGAAATTATTCGGTTTGGCTGAAACAAAACAAATTAAGGTCACTAAGAACTCGTCGTATTGGTTTGAGTTTCGTAACTCTGTTTTGATCCGATATTTTAAAAAAGGGAAATAATCATGAAAGAGACAGATTGTTGTAACAAAGAGTTTTAGACCGTTAATTTTAAATACAGGTCATGATTTATCTATGGCAGGATATTTGGGCATTAATAGTACGTTATTTCGACTAAATTCGAATTTTTTTGGGGTGGTATTAACACAGATGTGAAACGATATTGTCGATCATGTCATACCTGTCAAACAGTTGCACGCAAGGGTAAGAACCAGACAGCACACTTGCAAGTCAAGATGTTCCTATGTGGCCATTTAAGAAATTAGCTATAGACATCATGGGTCCACTGACAGTGTTGTCGGATCGTGGCTTTTGATTTATTTTGACGTGTATTGATTTGTGCACTAGATGGCCTGAAGCCATACCGTTAAAAACCATTACCACCATATCTGTTGCTGAGGCCTTACACTTATTTTTACAAAAATCGGTTTTCCCGAGGAAATGCTGTCCGATAGGGGAAACAATTTATGTCTCAGGTTATGAAAGATATAGAGAGCTTATGTCACATCAAAAATTCATATACATGTCCGTATCGCCCAAATTCCAACGGGGTTTGTGAAAGATTCAATGGTTCTCTTAAGTCAATGCTTGGAAAGGTCGCGGAAGCATACCCTCATAACTGGGATAAGATTCTCCCATCGCATACAGTGAAATACCTCATGAGAGTACTGGGTTTTCTCCATTTGAACGTCTATATAGCAAATCCTAGAGGTCCATTATATCGTTTGAAGGATTTAATTCTTGGTTCCTCTAATGATGACGCAACTCGCAGTAGGTACGAGTACGTAGCTGATTTACGACAGCGGTTAGTGGATGCATGTAATACTGCATCACGGAGTATTAATACTGCAACAAAAAAATCGAGGCTGCTACATAACCAATGTCATACTCTAAGATCATTTGTCCCAGGGGATGAAGTCTTACTTCTTCTACCCGTTAAGGAAAATAAATTGTTGATTTTATGTCAAGGGCCATACAGAGTCGTGAAAAAGATTAATGGTGAAAAAGATTACGGATGTTGTCTACTCAATTGATATCAGAGGCAAAACGAAAACGTATCACCTTAATATGTTGAAGTTATACACTCCCAGACATCTGATTTATCGGATGTCTTGGATGAGGTTCATCGATCCTCATGTGCGGTTGTTCATTCTGAGGGTAACACATCAGACATTCCATTGGAGTTTTTTTTTTTTTTTTTGCTTTCTGTTTCTACAAACGAAACTTGGCAGGATGTTTCTATTTCATCTTCGCTTTCGCATTCCGAACAATTTCAGATCCGTGATGTTCTGCAGTCTTTCTCTGGCGTATTGTCAGAACTTCCAGGGCACACTGATTTATTATCTCACGAAATCTCTATCACTGATTCTACTCAGATTAAGATCAGACCATATCCGATTCCTTTGCATTGCAAAGATAAAGTGGATAAGTAAATTTCAGATATGATTAACATGGGTATCATCTCACATTTTTCCTCCTCATATTCTTCTCCAATGGTATTGGTGGAAAAAAACCGGATGGATCTTTACACATCTGTATTGACTTTCGAAAACAAAATCAAATTAGATAACAGATGCTGAACCCATTCCAATCTTGGAAGACCTTCTTCCGCAGCTGGCTAACGCTACATTTTTAGTAAACTAGATTTAGCAAAGGGTTATTGGCACATCCCTTTGTCTGAAACATCTAAACATTTGACAGCTTTTTCTACAGCACGAGGTTTATTTGAATGGAATTATATGTGGTTCGGTTTGGTAAATGCACCAGCGACATTTGTTCGCATGATGCGCCGTTTACTTGGCGATAGACCTACATCGATGGCATTTGTTTATTTCATAACAGGTGAAAAGAACACATTGAAGGTTTCATTTCTTTACTAGAACTGCTCCGTTAACATCATTTGACTGTTAGAACTTCGAAAGTGCAAATTGGTTTTAAAGAGATTTCTTTCCTTGGTCATAAAATTGGTAACCATCGACTTTATCCTTCTGGTATTATTGTGAATAAGATTCTGAACATTTAGGTGCCGAAAAATAAGAAAGACGTTCGCAGTCTTTTAGGGCTTATCAACTATTATTATGAATTTGCTCCGGATTTTTCTCTTCTATTTCTGGTCCTCTTTCCGAGTTGACGCGCAAAGGTGCACCTCTAAATGTCCAATGGTCAGATACTTGTCAATTAGCATTGGATAGGATTAAAACACTCTTCGCGAATCACCCTATTTTGATTTTCCCAAATATCAATGAACCTTTTTTTATTCGCACAGACACTTCTCAGATTGGAATCGGTTGAAGTTTGATGCAACTTGTCGACTGTGTACTCCATCCATGTCTCTTTGTGAGCATAAAATTATCTGTTGCAGAGAAGAAATACTCTGCGGGAGAAATGGAGCTACTTGCTCTCGTGTGGACAATATCAACACTATCACGCTACCTTATTGGACGAAAATTCTATGTCGAAGTTGATCATCATCCTTTGACGTCTATGAAACCCAAGGCATTTAAGAACTCTAGGATCTACCACTGGTTTTTGCTGCTCCAGCAGTTTGCATTTGACATTTCACACACACGAGGTGAGGACAACTGGTTGGCTGATTTGTTGTCGTGGTTTGCAGCCCACCACGACTAATGTATAGGACAATTCCAGATTATTTCGACATACTTTATTGTCTTCTGGACTTGATAATCCGTCTGGAAGTATGGACTCAGTTTTACTGCAATTTTGTTGATTTGATTATTCTTGATAAATACTCTTGTTGACAATTGTTTCCTATGTGTGTCTTACTGACTTATACTTCATTCGTTGAGTTGGCTGTATGCATATTGTCTCTGCAGGTGGGGTTAATTATAGCTTGTACCCTACAGGATCGTGAGCGATTCCTGTAGTAAACGCTCGGGAGCGTTAGTAGTAATGTTGAGGCTTCTTCATGGTGTAATTTTTATCGCGGCAAATTATTATTAACACCGAGTTTTTGTCACACCATGTCGTAATTCAACTGAATGCAATAGAGACAAGAATGCAGTTACTATGAGATGAGTAGCTAGGGAACGACGTAAAAAAGTGAGTTGTATGTGTGACGCCTCCCAGAAGAATGTAAATGTGTTACAAGAATAGATGAAAAAGTAAATCGATATGGTCGGGACTCTAAATTCCCACGCTAACTTAAGAAATATAGAAAGAAAATGGTTTTTAAGAAATAGATTTTCCTTATTTCATTCGGGATGCGAAATACCCCGATAATGTGGTTAATATAACGTGAAAATTTGCTAAGCCGGGATGCCATTTCCCCGATGATTAATGTATTAATATCATGTGAAATATTTGTTGTACCGGGGTGCCAATCCCCCGATGATAATGGAGAATAATGAATAAAACTATATAGAGGTATATTGAGAAGTTGAATAATGTAAATTTGGAACAATGGGAATATGTGCAGTATTGACAGGCTGTTGTATGAGAAGACATGATATAATTTAAGAAAGTCGAACTTAGAGAAAGCAAAACTGTAGAATTGATGTGGAGCATACTTGCCATTATTGTAATTGTGACGATGAGAAGATGTACCTAGTGTTTATTAAAATTTCGCAAAATCGTCTAGGCCAAGATGTTTCTCCAGTTAATACCAGTTCGTTCCAGCATTTGTCACGTTATTTCTCAATATTTGAATATTTTGACAGGAGAACGGTTCAGAGAAGAAGAGTGGTTACCGTAATATCTGATAATGTAAACCAAATCAAGAATTAAGGAGAACCTAGTCAAATGCATAAATTCTCACGTCTTTATTGACAACTTTTAAACCTAGACCGACCTAGAATTCGGGACAATTCTTCATCCCTTAACAGCGAACTAAGAAACAGTTATACTTTCCGAATGTTCCTGTCACGCAGGTGGGAATAGAATTTACTGTTCCGAGTTCTATAGCCCATTGCGGTTGTTCCACAGCCAGCATGATGCCTTTTCTGCAGTTTCACTAAGCCTCTTCGGTGCCTCCTTGTTCTCGACTCTCCCCTCAGCCCCAACAGTTTCAATAAATCATACATTGATGCAGCCACGAGCCTTCTTGCACCCACCGCAACAGCCATGACCCTTGCAGTGAAACCCATCGTAATCTCAGATCCGCGGCCAGATCACTATACGTGGCCTCTTTGAACAAATGTTGCTCTTCCAATCTGGATTCAAATGATACCGTCAGTTCAATCAATATAACCTGGTGCGAAGATGAAGAATGCAGCCCAATATCCGACCGTCTTCGAAATTTCCTGATACTCTCTGGATATGTCCCTCGTCCAGGTGGATCTATCGCCATCTCCCAGTGGTTTGCACAGTCAATGAGAGATGGTACACTGCTACCTGATTTACTCGGTTTTGGTGTGCTGACTTTCCTGCTGTCAGACAGTATGTGTTTGCGGTGTTCGGCCTGACATTGCAATTCGCCTTCATCCTTGCCAGATCTATTGTCGCAGCCAGTCTCATTAGTACTTTGTTGTGGACGCCATGTGTATCGCCCTTTTCCCTTGCCGTTGCAAGCTGAGAGCACGTGTTCGAGTGTCTGCCCATCCCCTGCCAAATGGGGTCCTGCTCATCATCCGACTTTACCCATCTCACAAGGTTTGTGGCCGATGGCAGGAGGTCATAAATTGATCTAATAAATTACGAAGCTTTACAGGGCTCCTTCCCCATGTTGTCTATGCGGCCTTGTTGGGCCTGCTGCACTGCTTTTTTGCAACCTCTTATCATTCTTCGAGCTCCTCGTATCTACTGAACTACCATGTCCCATGTCTGCGCTCCCTGCTTGATGTCTTGGATACACCACCAGCGGATGTCTTTATGACCAAATTGTTGGGGATGGAATTAGTGGTATATCTTCTCCCCACCGAGTTCTTCTATAAATCATCAAAGTTAAGCTGTTTCTTGGCTTCCAGCTTGTCTAGGGTATATTTTTTGTAACAGGCCTCTAAGTCCAACTTTTAAACAGCCTTAGAACGTTTGTAATCAGTCTTCAACAGTCAGAAACTTGGTAGGTCAGTTTGACAGTGAAGAACACATAATGACTTTTAATGTAGGACGAAGCTCCTTATATATTTGCATCCAATATATGTAATAAATCAATGGCATTCTCTAGCCAGTCCCCCTCCCCTAAACCCGTCTGTCGTCACGTAGACTATGGACAAGCTGTCTTATGCATACTGCTGAAATCTTTAATGAAATAGTTCCACACTCACTCCCTTTTACTATTCAGCAGTCGCTTGTCCATTTAATTATAATCAAGCCACTAGACTCCATACTGTAGGGACGACCTAGCTGATATAAATTCACAAACACTCTATCACAAGAGTTCACTTTCTGGAGCTCGTCAAAAACACGTCTTTTTCACACAACAGTAAAATACACATTGGAAAGAGGACGAATACTAGCTCACCGATTTGCTACGCAAGCCATGCAAAGAATCGTCTGCCAAATATTTAGCAGACTATTGACGTACCTTACGGAGTAGTTCGGGCATACGCATATCAAAATGGAGTATGTATACAAACCATGTCGAGTGTGATAAAACCTGTTATGATTGTACTCATAACACAATTTCCGTCTATTCGTTTGTGTGTATCCGATTAACCTCCCTCAGCTTGAGCGACTCTTGGGCAGCATCAACAGCTTCTTCCATCTCCACTTATTTGTGGACCCGTTTTCAGTGTGGGCTGAATGGACTATAACCACGTCATCTCGCTGACTCGTGTAAGCCATCATTGCAAGAGCCTTGCCTTTCCAAACTTTGTACTCTTTTCAACAGCTGACACGTGAAAGGAAAGCAGAAGTTTTGAATTTTTGCAGTGCAGCGCTACATCTGACAGACGTGGTGGTACGCCTAGCATCATTTCATCGTGAACTTGTTGAGCCTTGTGCTCTATAGCTTTTAAAGTACTTGCGTGTTTTATATTCATATGTAAGCAGTGGCCACAGCGAACGTAGGTATCAACCCCATGAACTGGAAGGCACCGCAGTTTGAACTTTCCCAAGTGTCTGCTTTGTTCTATGATCTGCAGCCCTCTGTCTGCCATTTCGAATGTCTGTTGCACTGCCTTCGAGTCTTTTAATGAGGCATTGTACACCATGCTAAGACATTTAACAGGTACCTCAATGACAGTAGGGATTCTTTGGTTTGAAAACCATGAATAGACCTCTGCTATCTTCCCTTTCCTGGCTGATAGGCTTCTCGACTTCTTGGGTTTGAAGCTCATTATGCACCAGCTGACTAATTCATCCAGGCGTGTTAACATCCTCCGGGCCTGATGTTCATCTGATGTCAGAATTGTTTTGTCATCCATGAATTGAGCATGTGATACATTCCACTGCGCTTTGGACCTACAGCCATTCCTTCAGCGCATTGAGGTATTACCTGCATAAACCATCACGAAAATAGTAACGGAGAGATGGTACATCTCAACGCAATTGCACAGCGGGGGGTGGGTGTGTTGCCGCGGTGGGGGGGGGAGGGGGTGGGGGGGGGGGGGGGGGGGGGGGGGTGACAGGGGGGGGGGGGGGGGGGGGGGGGGGGGACCAGGACGGCGGGGGGGCGGGGGGCGCGTCGTGGTCCGTGTGTGGGTGTGTTGTGGGTGGGGGGGGGTGGTGGGGGGTGGGCCGTTGCGCTTTGGGGGGGGGGGTTGGTGGGTGGGGGAAAAGTAGGGCGGTGGGACGGGGGGGGTGGGGAGGGGGAGAACCCTGCGAAATAAACCCGTCTTCACATAGCATTGCCTACAGAATCTCATCTCTTGGTCAGGAAACATGAATTACATTTCGCGAGTTCTCTCGGCCACAACATGCTGTTGTGAGAACAGATTCATAAGCATTTGCTAGATCCAACCAGATTACATGGAGGTTTGTTCTGTCAGACTTTTCCTTTTGAATTGCTTCCCAGATCATTGTGGCATGCTCTTGACATCCTGGTGTACCTCGGATACCTCCTTTCTGAATGGTAGTGTCAATGTACCTATTTGCCAGGAGGTATGTAGTGAGCCTTTTCGCCATCACTGAGAAGAATATCTTCCCTTCCACATTAAGTAGTGAGATTGGCCTGAACTGACTGATGTCTATGGAATTTTGTTCCATCGGGATGTAGACTCAGTTTGCCTTTCTCCATTCCTTGCTTACAAGCTGGGTTTTCCACGCATTCTTCAGTAAAGGGAGCCGTCATTTGAGCACCTCATGGCATCTCTTATACATAATATATGGAACACCCTTAGGACATGGAGCTGACTTGCATCGAGCTTTCTGGACAATGCTTTCTACCTTTTGCATCGTTGGGGGCTTGGTGTTAAAATCAGCTCCTGGCTTACTAGGCCATTTAAGGCCTGCCATGCTGCTGAGCGGCTCATCACTGCGACCATCTCAATAGGTCATTCTAAAGATCTCGTTCTTCGGGTACCATGCATGGTGGCGGGACGATCATATATTTCCAAAACATTCTGTCTCCAGCACTTTTGTCAAATCTGTCGTTGACTTCTTTCCGTGCCATGTTCAGTATTTTCTATCTTTGTCAACTTCTTTCTATTTCACTCTACAAACATACATGTTGTCACAGTATATTCCAGCTTTCTTTTTCTCACAATATGCCCAAATAAAGTGCATTGCTTCTTTCTTGTGTGAGAAGTAATCTTCCTTTGTGCATTGGCCTCCTTTCGGTCATTCTCATTCTTTTTAGCTGCCCATGGTTTTTTTTTACACTCTTCTGTAATACTTCATGTCAGGGCTTCTAGTGCTTTCCTACTTGTTTACTAATTGTCCGTGACTCACTTCCGTATGTCAGTATCAGTTCTATATAACACCGAAGAACTTCATTTTTTACTTCAATTGATAAAGAGTTGTTGCATAAAATACTTTTCATTTTATAAAATGCAGCTCTACTTCTCATATCTGAGATATATCTTCTTTCCGTTGTTAATAACATGTCTGGGTATTGGCATTTATCAACTTGTTTTAAAACGGTTCCATATACTTTGATAGTGCATTCTGGAGATAGTTTGTGTAAATATCAATAGTCATGCAAAAGCTGTTTATATATTAATATATCTTACTGCAGAGACTCTAACAATCTGGAGTATGCGTCCCCAGTTGGTTAGTGCGGAATGGATACAGAGGAGGTGTGAGGTGCTTCCAAAAATAATGGATCGTAGTTGCTTTGACACTGGAGTTTACAATTAACCGCTATGTTTTCCTTGTATGTATGTTTGTATGAAACGAAACGCCACTCAGGGGCGACCTTTCGATGACCTATGCATGTGAAGATTGGACTAAAAATAGAAAAGCTATTCATTCATGACCTTCAGCTCCACAAGACTGTCAACAAACTTATGCCAAGTCTTCCTGTCACGTGCCATCAGGTCAAGGTATTTCTATGTCTTCTTCATGCCCTTCATGTCTGTCTCCAGTTGTCTTCTCCGTGTGTTCCTTAGTCTCCATATAACCTGTTTACCCTAGGAATTTCAGAACAATGACTGGCTTGTAATGCTGTCAACAGGTTTCCTCAATGTGTGTTAAATCACGTATGGATGTGAGTCATGGGCAATGACTACAACCCACAAAAGCCAGATCCAAACATCATAAATAAGGTATCTGAGGAAGGTGGTTGAAGTAACAAGAAGAGACATGGTCCGCAACCAGACGATACATCAAGGCCTAAAAACCCAACCCCTGCAGACCAAAGTAGAACAGTCCCAACTGAGATGGTTTGGTCATGTCTGCAGAATGGGAGACGATCGGCTACCACGGCAAGCATGGGAAACTAAGAGCCAGGGATCCAAATCTCCAGGACGACCCAAAGTCCGCTGGGAGGACAACATTGGAAATCTTTGAAGGACTGAAGACTAGAATGGAACCAGGCCAGGAGGAAGACAGCCAATAGAATAGTGTGGCGCTGTCTCTTACAAATCTATACACCTCATGGTAGCAGAGGAACGACTAAGTTGTAGTAAGTATTGTTAAATTAGTCTCCAGTTTCTTTTTCTCACCTCTTGTTACACTTGCATTTGTCTAGTTCTAATCATCAGTTGAACATTAGTAGGTTTGTCATATCACTTCGATCCTTCTGTTCTATACAAGCATTCAAATATGAAAGTCTCTAAAGTTTTTATTGTCACTTTTTGTAGGTTTTTCTCCGTGTTTCAGAGCCACAAATTGTCGACAAATACCCAGTACATATAACCAGTAGGCTCATTGAGACAAAAAGGAAATTTCATAGACACAGATTTGGTACCTTAACGGTTTCCATCGGAGCTGTGAGAGTGCAAATTTAGGAATCGCAAGAATAACTTTCTTAGCGCACACTAACTCGGTAGTTCCCTGAAATAGGAGTTAAACTGCTAAATTAATGCCTATTTCAACCATGCAAAATGTCTTATGTATATCTAAATGTGTAGTCTATCTGTCTATCTATCTATCTATCTATTAATCTATCTATCTATCTATCTATCTATCTATCTATCTTCATAATAAATATTACTGGTAGCCCATTAAAAAACGCACCACCTGTATAACAAGTCTCTGAAGGAAATTCCGGGGAATCAAGTCCCATTCACGTGTAAGAGCAGCTTCGAGCTGTTGCAGATTAGCTGGAAAACCTTGACTGTAGACTCTGCGTCCAAGCTCGTCCCACAGATGTTCTATATGGAACATATCTGGTGATAGGGCAGGCCAATCAATCGTATCAATGTTCTGCTGCTGTAGATATTGCTGCGTAATGCATGCGGTATGCGCACGTGCGTTATCCTGCTGGAGAAGCTGCAAGTCTGGATAATTTGCGAACGCAGGAGCAACCAATGCATCCAGAACCTCATCTCGATATGTCACAGCATTAACATTTCCACGGAAGACGTGAAGAGGCAAGCGATGGTGAAAACTGAATCCTCCCCAAATGTGAATACTGCCACCTCCAAATTGGCTGTGCTGACGAACACAGCAATCTGCAAAGCGCTCTCCATACCGTCGCCAAATCCGCATACGTCCATCAGCAAAGGATATGTTGAATCTGCTCTCGTCTGTGAATAGGACAACATTCCACTGCAGTCTAGTCCATCTGACATGTTGCTCTGCCCATTGCAGGCGCTGCTGTCGATGTCTGTGAGTCAAGTTTGGCCCAACATAAGGTCGTCTTGCAGTAAGGCCTTTATCTCTGAGTCGTTGTATGACTGTCATTCGAGAGACTTGCCCACGTCTACCAATTATTACTCTTGCTGTTTGACTTGCCGGGAGACAACGATTCATTAGGTGACTCAGCACAATATGACGATCTTGCGCAGGGGTAGTAACTCGTGGTTGGCCACTCCGAAGTCTATCCCGGGCACTGCCAATGGTTCCGTAACGTTCATTGAGACGTACAATAGTGCTGTGGTGGCAATTCATCCTTCTGGCAATGGCCCGCGAGCTCATTCCGGTCTCCAACATGCCAATGGCTCGTTGGCGGTCGTTTTCAGATAGTCGTGGCATTTCAAGCACATGTACTGGGTCTTTTGTCTCAACGGCCTTTTTATACCGAGTATACTGCCACAACGCGTACACATTTTCAGGGTCATAGCTGTTGGGAATCGTGTTGCACGTGTAACTTTCATTGTTTTCATGTAGTCTGTACACAAACCCGTGGGTTAAATCATGCACTTTCCATTCCAGCAGCCATTCGCTCTCTACCTCATAACAAACACGGGGAAAATCCATTCCCACACTTTTTTCCAGCTTCTCGGCATCAGTATATATAATAGTGGTGCGTTTTTAATGTGCTTCAGTATATATATATATATATATATATATATATATATATATATATATATATATATATATATATATATATATATATATATATATATATATATCATCATCATCATGTGACGTATTCTTTCCAGAACGTTGTCTCCATTACAGCTGCTCTGAACGCATCACGATTCTGGGCAAGTCGACCTGCATCAGCCAAAGACAAGTTCAGACTCTCTGTGATGTCCTGGGTCCACCGTTGTGTAGTATTCAGATTAGCCATTATGGATTTCTTGGCATTGTACATCCAGTAGTTTGCCATTGCTTTCTGGATGGTTCTGGCCGCTTACCATTACAGTCCATGGTGCGCCCTCAGCCCGATACCAGGCCTTTCCAACTCCTGCCCTAGAAGCCGTTGTCAAAATATTATTGATCATCCGCCCGTTCGGCCAGCAGTTGTGTGTACTGTTTAAGGGGGACCTCCCTTTTTCAATTTACTCATGTAGTTCTGCCGGCCAGTCAAAGCCGTTGCCCGGGGGGTGGCGCTGCCGTACACAAGCAGACTCGAGGAGCCATACATGAGCTGAACTGGAGTGGGGGAACCAAATAGGATCCAGGCCATCCTCAAAAAGAGGATATATATATATATATATATATATATATATATATATATATATATATATATATATATATATATATATATATATATATATATATATATATATATATATATATATATATATATAAGCAGGTATCAAAATTCACAAGAGCCGGCTATTGGCGACAAATGTCTGTGGAATGAGTCTAATAATAGGACAACAGATGGCATTTTAAGAAAACGCTTTAATTTTACAAGCATTACTTGCACAAGTACAGACTATCCATGCGCCCTGTCTGCATATGACAAGCTGGGAAGGTTTCGACAATGGGAAATATGACGCTAAATATTTTCGGGCTAGGTTGTTTTGGTAAACAAGGATGTTGTTCGGAGAATAACAGTCCTGATAAAAATTAAGGCAGAGAAACGATATAATCGACTTCCGACAAAATGACTTTGTTGTAATAAACAAAGATGAGAAGGAAGTACAACCTTGGAAGAGATTATCAGTAGTAATAATCAAGGGCAGGGAGGTCACTTGATTTAATGGTTAGGGAAACATGACTCGTAGAAGGGTAATACCTTATATGGTAAAGTGATAATGTTCACATGACAATGGGGGTAATCCCTACTAAAAATCAGACTCCTTACAGTGGGGGTTAGTTAAGATTAGAAATAAAACAACTAAACTTAATTGGGTTTCACCCAACAAGAAACTCACAGAATAACATTTCTTTATTATTATGATTGGATCTCCCCTGCCACGAGTTGTCTCCCCTGCTTTGCAGTAGTGGTCCAACAGTGGCCAAAACTCAAAAGTATCTAATATGGGCCTTCAAATGTGTCTACCTTTGCACAAGATAACTCTTGGCAAAGTTGTAGATAGAAGGATAATGACGCTTCTACTTCAAGATATTCAGAAAAGTGAGAACAATGCTGCATTGGCTGAGCATGTTAACTCTAGGATCTGACGACAACTTTTGTGAAGAATTTAGCAATGATTAATTTCAGCTCGTTTAAGCCCCCACCTCTGATTTACTCAGTGGAATTCTTATTATTATGGTATAGCTCTGTTTAGAATGTGTTTAGTAAATTGACTGAGACAAGCATGCAATACTTTTAAAATGATTAAATCGAAGTTAAATTTGTGTATTAACAAATAACAGATTTAATAATCGTATAGTTTAACAAGGGTTTAGAAAATGAATAATGGTTTATAAAAAAGTTGTTCATTAGTGTTGTGATCGGAGATTAGTTTTAAAAGACGTTCAAGTGGCAGCTTATAGTTTTCACTTAAACTGCCACTAGTAGGTTCTGCTCTTGCTGAAGGGTTAGTTCTGTGCAGATTGGTCACTGGAGTTCTCGCGTCTCAGGTCAAGATTAAAGACGCAGCACGTTCCCAGAAATGTCAAAGAGTAACTGCCAAGCTGGTCCCGCGTTTCTTCGTCAGTCCACGTCTACCTTCACTTTGTTCCAGAGATTAGTACCCTCCTGGTACCACCAACAACAACTGTGGTAAAAGAATAGACACGAAACGCTCTCCTGAATATTGCGTTTCCTGACACATACTTATGTGTCCCCTTTCTCTTATTCCACCATCCCATCTACTCAGACTTTATCCTTGTTGAGAAATAAACTTAATCCCTCGAGAGAAAACTTTCTTTACATTTAAATTGAATAGCGTTATCCTTATTTTACATTTAAATGAAAAGGTTAATAATACAGATAGAATATGTTTACATTTACATCTCCACTGACTGAAACGTGTTCACAATATAAATTGAATATTTTTTCATTTATATCTACCATTGTTGAAAAGTTTGACACTTTAATGAATTTTAAAATGAATTTGTTTACATATACATTTATACTGGTTTGAAAATGTAAATATTATACTTAGAATGTACATCATTTCTTTCCTCTTTCTCTCCCTGCTCCATATGAAACTTGGGACTACTTAGCTTGTATTTCTCTTTAAGAAACTACCGATAAACTGTCACCAGCCCATTCAGTGGTGGTTCATGAAATCATCATTCTATACGCTGAGGTTGCCAGCCTCAAATGACTTGGACATTCACTAATGATTTTCACATGGTAATATTCATATGATAATATATACATATTAGTTCACATGTTAGTAATAAAAAAATATAGAATGTAAAATGACAACTTACGCCAATCCTGGCTCACAGACATTTTGCTAACATGAATAAAGTTAAGGTACTTGATAGGCTTGTTACTGGTATTCTTGTGGTCGTTACTTTTATAAGATAATTCTTTCTATGACTCCGTGTGGTCTCAGTTTCCTCAGTCCCTGTTACCTTGTTAAAATTATAGAGATTTCTGGGCTGTTTTGTAAGTCCGTCAAGTTTCTCCAAGAAAAGGTCCGGCCTGGCAAAATGGAATTCTGAATTCTAACTTTTGGCAAGGTCTGGTTGTGTCATCTTGGCAAGCGATTTCTCACAATGAAATAACACGGAAACGTGTCAGGTTATTTGTCTGTCCTACCCCCGCATCTGTTTGTAATAAAGCTAAGAAAGAGCCAATCGTTTTCAAACATACGTGTTGGGTGGGGAATTTCAAAATAATCCGACATGGAATAATTTTGCGCGTGATGCAAAGGTCACGTCTCCCATAAATGGCAATCAAACATCTGATGCCGTGAGTACAAACTCCCAAACACATCGGTAAACTTTCTCAGTAATGTGTGTAAGATGTAACATCTTATTACTTTCATATAAAGTAATGTCCTCGGACAGGAAACGATTATGTAATTTATGTCCATTAAAAAGATGTCGAGCAGACTAGTAATCTTGTTATCTCTCGCTTTAGCACGCACCCTTCTCGTTTCCACCTTGGCAACAGGCGCAACCTTGCTTTATCAGCAATTAAACAACTACGCTATGCGATTTTCGTGTTATCTGTCCCGGCCAAGGTTTGGTACGCGAGAATTTCCGACATGACTATCGCTCCACTATTGCATCCCCTGTCTACTCTCTCAGCTGGGATCAAATTAGCAGAGGAGTGAAAGATGTGCCGACAATCTAAAAGGAAGTAAATAGTCAGTACAATAATTGTAACTGATACTGCCGTAGTGAAAGAGGAATCTAGAACAGGTCACTTCAAAATCCATCTCGTGACATCCCCCAAAAGAACTTCGCGGGAAGCCATGTGTGCGGGTCTAAATTTCCGCTTAAAACCTTAAACATTTTACGATTTCTGCACTGTATTCTATCTTCGTGAAGGAGAGATCATAGACATCTAGAGTAACAAGTAATATTTAGCATTCCATTAGAGGTCAAGCGAAAGAACCATGAGCACATTTTAAAATTAAATTAAGGAGTAAAATACTTAACTCCCCAAGTCCTTGGAACCTTACTCAAGTGTACCAAGTTAAAAAAACAAACTCACCTGAAGAACGACATCATCTTAAACTTGTTTCCCAACACATTACGAATTTATGTGCAAGTTTGTGTATTAATTCATCCAAATTCGGGGTAAGTTGTAACATGTATATTTTATCATTTTTATTTGCTTTTTAACATGTATAAATTGCTTTTCTGTATAAAGTTGCACATGGGGCTAGCAACGTCATCATATAAAATAACTTGCCACATAAACCACCAATGCAAGATCTTGTGACTGCTTCTACTTGGTTTCCTCCCAAGGAACCATTAGCAGAGGTAGCTCCAGGTTCCATAGGGAACAGAGGGTGGATTATATCATCATGGTAAAAGTATTTTATGTCCACCTTTTGAATTACGTTTTATGTGTATATTATTTGAGTATAGAATACATGTGTTGCCTTCCGCTCTCCTAATGCACTTTCATCTGACTCGATGAGTTCATATTTAATGCTCAGGAGTATCGGGTAAAATTATAAGAAGATGAAATAAGGAAGGAAGCGGAGGTCACCTGATGTTTATATCAGGCGACACGATACTCAACAGAGGCATTTGTGTCCTCTCAGTTTTTTGTTCAAATTGCCAGCAGTCGACGTTAGACACCTACGCCAGACGGATTATGTAGACACTCGACTAGGCGGTTCTTATCATAGGAACAACATGCCATTTACAACACCAAGATTTTCTAGCTGTGTTTAAAATGTCCTTTCATTCTTCTGTCTGCCTCGTCACTAAGTCCATGACCATAAGAACGATGGTTGCTGAAAGCAGACATCATTGCCAACCCCACTATGTATACACTTTTACCAAATAAACTATTTACATTAGAAACCTCGAGTTAGGTAAATACGTACCAATTCTATTGTCAGGTCATTTACTGTTCTAGTTTTCCGTAGATGAAGTTTATGGAAGCAATTTTCTTCATCACTTATTGCTTCTAATTTTCTGTTGACAGTTAGCTTGTGGCTGTGGAAAAAAAACGTTCCAACAATACTTAAGTAACGTAATAAATGACGTGAATGATATTTTTTTTATTAAACATGTCTTTTATATTTGGACATGCGCCTTAATTTAACCGACGAACAGTTTATCTAAGATGAATTGCCATCAAGGGCTCACAAGTTTTATCTACTCACAGCATGCTGGTTTTAGGGCACCAAATACTTACCCTCGTCCCTTCTCCAATCAGTTTAAATAGTCTCGCCGCGAGAAGGACAGGAACTGGGCTTTTACTGTCTGAGGTTATATGTTTCGGATTTAAATGGAGGTGAGTTAGGGATCCATAGCATAGCTGTTCTTGTGATGGCATCAGGGTCTCTTCTGAGGACATGGCCAACCCAGCTCCAGCGTCTACCAGCTATGATGGTGTGCATGTCCTCATGCTTGCTCCGAGTAAGCAGATCTTGGTTGGTGATGGTATTCGGCCAAAAGATTCGGAGAATTTTTCTTAGGCATGTTGTGTGAAAAGAGGACAATTTCGACATTTCCTTCTCTGTAACTCTCCAGCTCTCCGCGCCATAGAGAAGCACAGAAAGCACACAGCTCTGATATAATCTTAATTTTGTGTTTGTGCTGTACTGAAAGGACTTACAGATGTTGTTTAGACTAAAAAACGCTGTTCTTGCTTTGTTCATTCTGTTGTTGATGTCTTTGCTTGCTCCGCCGTCTGGTGTTACTATGCATCCTAGGTATGTGAATGCGTCTGTCTGTTCCAGTTGCTGATTCTTTACCGATATGGGCTCAGGGTTGCTCACATTTGGACCATTAGTAAATAGAAATTCATTTCAATTATTGATCTTACACCCCCTCCCCACCCCCCAACCCCACCCCGGAAAAAATCAACAAACAAACAAAAATAATAAAATTAAAACAAATTTGTTTTTGAATAAACAGTGTGGCTTGCACCCCGTGTAGTTTCGCTGGACTCTAATGAGACAAAGAACCAATATCACGACTGCTCCTTGTCACGTGACCGATAATTTATTTTACCATCTTGTCCATAATTTGATTACTCCTTTAAATGTTCTGTTTTCCTGGACATTTTGTATTTTCTTTTTCTTTCATTTTCTACTTTCGTGGCCAAACTTTCTCACCCTCTCAAATCCCACCCGAGGTTGGTTACGTTCTGACTTTCAGTAGAAATCCCCCACTGGTCAAAACGGTCAGCGTAGCGGCAATATTACAACACGCACCTAGTCCGTCCAGGAGAATTTCTCTGGTCGCTTTAAAACGTTTGATCACGAGCGGCTAGTACTCTTTGAGGCCTGGGTAACGAGTTTGATCGGTTTCAGGGGGAGATAACAATCGCGGTCAGTTTGTGGGTTGTTTGCCCTTAGATGAGCAAGGAGCACATAATATTATGATTGTCTCTCTGGGGAATTTTCGCAAGTTGTTGCTTCTGAAACCTTTGTCTTACCCGGTATTACGATTACGCCGATACATCTGTAGAAATATGCAGGCCAGGTGTCCGGGAGGAGCGTCCTTTGTAATCTGTAAGAGTGATGGGTTTAATAGACAAAGACATTCGTGAATATTCCTGGCCCGTAGATGACCATCATAAGATAAGGCAAACTTTAACACAGTACTAGAATGTGTTTGCCTATGTTCTAGTCATTTTTCGGGGTGAGTTGACATATCTTATAATTATAATATGATATATTCATATTAGCTTTTATATATATATCTGTTAGGGAAGTGAATTCATTTCTGAAGACTTCTCCTAGTAATTTCATTCAGTGATAAGGTAGCGCTGTCTACGGCCTAGTAAGGGTGCTTAAACTGTTACGGTTTATCATGGGTTAAATGTTAAACTTACAATAACAGATAATAGGCGTAGAATCAGTCCACAGACGCTTATCATGGGTTAAGAATGGGCTAAATTAACTGTCATTTCTGTAAGATAATGTCAGGTGTGGATTGTTCACTTTAAAACTGAATAGTGAGATGCAGGTAATAACTCTGGATTATAGGAGATAGTCACTTATTCCTTTTTGATAGATATTTCTAGGGGCAAGGGAGGATCATTTTATGCTTACTTGTGTGGCTAGACACTATTTAAGCCTATGCGGGAGCGTGTTGATAATTGATATTTTTAAGGAACAGGAGACATGGTTAAAGACAGCCCTAAACTATCATAGCAATAACTACAATAAATTTAATCCCATAGTGGAGCGAAACTTTCTGTATAAAGTTAGTGTGATTTATTATTTCTTCTTCTTCTTCCGTCCTTAGCCAAAGACCGACCAAGCAGTCAGAGGCCATCACGCCTTGTGGCGTCTTAAGGGCAACAGCAGATTGATTTTCTCCGTTGTAGTTTCCCATCACGCCTAGCGGCGTCTTTAGGGCAACAACAAATAGATCCATCTGCCGTTGTTTCCGTAATCGGTGTGACAAGCCAACGGGTGATCAGCCCATTGGATTTATTATTTGCTTGAGGTAAAAGGTCTTTTTTGGGTCTCAGTTTCAGGGAGACCGAATCGCTAGAGCAGACTCCAGTCAGGCGAAGAACGAAATATTCTCTTCGATCTGGAAGGGTTTCTGAATACCGCTACCAAATGTAGTAGTAGTTCTCTACTCGCCTATTGGATTACCAGCCAGAGCATTGCGGCTTCCAGAATATCAAAACCGCCCAGCATGCAGATAGCAGAATTCCATATCACCCGCCTTTTTGTGCCTAAACGGGGCACTCAGCAAACCACAGCCAAACCAGTTTAAACAGGATTTACAGCCAAGCAGAGCCTAGCGCCGGATATGCGCGCCTGGGACTCTTTGTCCTCAAGTGGCTTCTTCGGGTGTATTTTTCTGGATACTTAAAACCTCGCACGTATGAGCAGCCATCTATGGACAGAGTTCCATCCCCCTCACGCAAGTAGCGGTCACCAACGTTTAGCACCAACAAGGAAAGTTTTGTAGGCTAGTCCCTCACGAAGGATCTACACGTAATACACTTTCTGGAGCTAACATTTGGTCCCACGAAAAAAACAGACAGGCTGTCGCTCAGTTCGTTTATTTGGTCAGCAGGAGATAAACAACGTCTTCCAGTGTTCCGTGGCGCAATTAGGGGTCACCAACGTTTAGCCCGACAAGGTAAGTTCGGTATTTCACTTCAGTCATCTTGAAGGATATTTATCGGTAAGACACTTTCTGGAGCTAGCGCCTTTGGTCCCCGAAAGCGGACCCTCTGTCGGACAGCTTAGTTATTTTCTCCGCGTTCTACAGGTTTTAGGAGTGTTGGTGGTGTGTGTGTTTGTGGGGGTGTATTTGCATTATTGATGACTATTGATGAATATTTGATTATTGATGTAATTTATGCTGTGTATGATGATATGCATTAATTCCATGTTTTTCTTCTTTAATAAAGTTTACACATTTATTAATGCGCTGTTCCCGACCCTTTTCATCCATAATTAACTTGTTTTAGCTCCTTACTAGAATCTCTATGTTTGATAAGAGAAAAGAGTGAGAGCAGGAGATGCTTAGACAGTGAAAAGTGAGTTGAGGCTTGGAGAGAGAGATCATTTTGGTAAATCTTCTTCCAGGTTGTCTCAAGTCCATCTCCTATTTACACCTTTCTGTGTGTGTAATCTATAACTCTGTCAGTCCACTATCCCTTGTCGATTTCACTACCATTGTCCAACTCGACAAATACTCTACGCTTTACTCAACCACGACAATTAATGGGAGCCCGTCCGAGATTCTAGAACCCATCTAGTACGACAATTAATATGTGCTCGTTCCGAGGATGAATCTCTCACAAGATTCTATCTTGATTCTTAGAGTCTAGTGTTCTGCAGATTATATGAATTTCTTTCCCCTAGACATTTCGAACTATTTCTTTTGGGTGGAAGTCGGAACAGCGTTTTTTCTCCACAGCAATCATAAATATTAAGTTACATTTATTGTTTATGCTACAAATGAGACAGCTGGTAAAGGTTGATGGTATCACTGCTGAGTTTTTGGTTGACAAATCTGACGACTATTGTTGTAAAAGTCAGAAAAATTTTTTTTTAGGGTTAACATTTTTTCAGGAGTAGCTCTTTAATCTGAGATAAGAAGCTACAGATAGTCAGTTACTAGCTTGCATCTGTACCAAGGGAGGGTGTTCATTCGGATGATAGTAACCAATCCTCTCAATAGCTTAGTACTGACAGAACTGGGGTGAAGTGATAGTAATAATTTTTACATCACTTACATTTTTTGGAGTTTTTTTTGCGTTTTTGCTTGTCGCAATCAGAGTAGCTACAAACTTTCTTGTTTTTAAAGTTCCCAGGCTAGCCTAGATCTTATCGACTATTAAGTTAATCAGCACCTAGTGGACTAGGTAACTAAGATCTCTAGGTTCTATTCTTCTATAGTGTTTGCTCACCCTGATATAATGGCCGATCTAGATAAAGTGCATAGGATTGCCCTCGAGGTAGCTAAGTACATGGAGTACAAGGATAGCGAAATCCAGCCCTTTCTAGAATTTGCAGTAAGCCTGCAGGATCAATACGAGGTAGACAATTGATTTGACAGCCGTTTAATCTTGGCATGGTCCTGTAAACAAACTGGGGAGAGTGAAGCATTCACCCGACAGTATGTAGAAGAAGTGATAGAAGATGAGAAGCAAAGGGAAAAGCAAAGACAAGAACGGGACAAGCAATTGGAAATGGAGCAACAAGAACGGGACAAGCAATTGGAAAAAGAGCGACAAGAAAGGGACAGGCTACACCAAATCAGAATGAATGAACTGGATAGCCAAATTCGGAGGGTGGAAACAGATACTAAATGTAGTCACTCTACTTCCCCTTCTACTGTGCCCTTAACGGTCAACGCCCCTGCAAACCTTGCGCCCATGAAAGAAAACTTGCCTGCTAAAACTGAACCCCAACTCCAAAAAATTGACTTTCCTTTGGACTTGGATCCGAAGCCCAAACAAGGAAAGAATTTACGTCGGGACAGCAGACCTAAAGCCACGGGAAAAATTACGCAACGTTCCCAGGCATGGAAACTGCACAAAGGTGAGAGAGGTGCTAACAAGAATTGTAATACGGATTGTTCCCGTCTGGCAAGCGGCGAACCCCGAGCCTCTCACGCTCCAGACCGAGCAGCACCTAACCGACACGTGACGTCGAGAAAAGGGAGCAACACCCTATCACGTTATATTTCGCAAGATTCCCGGCCGGACAGCGAAAAACCATATGCAGAGGCGTATCCCTCCAACTCAACTATTAGAGAAAGGAGGTGCCGCTCCTCTTATCACCCTGAGCTTAAAAGGTGCAAGAATAAGTCGCCTGCTAAAAAGGGTAAACTTTCCAAACCGTTCCAAGGAACTTTGGAAAAACACACCGAGAGTTTTTTCTCGGGCACTTCGCGATCTAACGGGATCTCAAACTGTCCAGTCTTTTGCATGCAGTCTGCGGGGCCTGTCAACCAGGAAGTGGATCTCGCATTGCAGGACAAAGTTCAACTGACGCCAGTAACTTCCTCAGGGGAGGGCAAAGTTGACGTTTATAGTGGACACAGGGTTCCATGCGAAGGGATCCCTGGTATTCCATTTGAGTCTCTCACACTTCTCAGGGCAGAAGACAGTGAGAAAAGCTGCCTTACTACTGTACAAGGAGCCATTGTTGAGAGCCTTGGCTCACGTCATGCTAGTAATGGTAAAGCGACTCATCAAACTCTGCAACTCGCAGATATTACCTATCTTTCTCCACGGATAGAAGCTACGGAGATCTGTTATGATTTAGTAGAACCCCAGAATGCGAGCGATTACTCTCTGCTTCAGGCAGCTGAGTTCTCTCATTCAAATCGCATTATTCCAGTGGTCTCAACCCCACTGATGGACAGCAAAGTAGTCGCCTCCGCCAGGCCATTACAGAGCAACTTGATCATTTCCGTTGACCAAGCCAGAGTTGTGACTGGCAAGGCAAGGAAAGCTCCAGACCCACCTTTAGACGGCACAGGTCTGAAGATTGATCAATGCTCCCACCGAAACAGGGGAGTAGGTGGGGAGAGGCAGAAGAAAAATGCTAGCATTTCTTCGGCCAACGAACGGCTTTATTGGCCAACTAGGATTACACGCGCGCGAAAACTCCCGATAGACTGCAGCTATAGAGGGCTATTCAAAGCCACGCCAGTGACAGGTAAATATATACATAAGCAGCCTGAGCCCAACAATGATTACACCGCGCATAACAGGCGGATTATCTACGCAGTGGCTAGTGAGTTCAGGCAGGGCCGAAAACCACAACAGGTGCGGATAATTTTCCGGACCATAAACAGGCACAGCGAATGGTGGAACCAAGATCAGGTTCACACGGAAACGAAGGGCGTCAGCGCCGACTGGCCTCGCAAAATCCCATTCGCTGAACGTCTATTAGACAGAGGGAAGAAAAGAAATGAACTCGGAGCTAGTCATACAGACAGACAGAAATTGGAAACGTATTTGGTTTATGAGTATAGGATGTTCCAATGATAGGTAACGGACGTCGATGGAAAAGATAAATTACTGTCATTTTTGTCCGTATTCCTCGAACTTTAAAAGGGGGGGCACTTGTCACGTGACCGATAATTTATTTTACCATCTTGTCCATAATTTGATTACTCCTTTAAATGTTCTGTTTTCCTGGACATTTTGTATTTTCTTTTTCTTTCATTTTCTACCTTCGTGGCCAAACTTTCTCACCCTCTCAAACCCCACCCGAGGTTGGTTACGTTCTGGCTTTCAGTAGAAATCCCCCACTGGTCAAAACGGTCAGCGTAGCGGCAATATTACAACACGCACCTGGTCCGTCCAGGGGAATTTCTCTGGTCGCTTTAAAACGTTTGATCACGAGCGGCTAGTACTCTTTGAGGCCTGGGTAACGAGTTTGATCGGTTTCAGGGGGAGATAACAATCGCGGTCAGTTTGTGGGTTGTTTGCCCTTAGATGAGCAAAGAGCACATAATATTATGATTGTCTCTCTGGGGAATTTTCGCAAGTTGTTGCTTCTGAAACCTTTCTCTTACCCGGTATTACGATTACGCCGATACATCTGTAGAAATATGCAGGCCAGGTGTCCGGGGGGAGCGTCCTTTGTAATCTATAAGAGTGATGGGTTTAATAGACAAAGACATTCGTGAATATTCCTGGCCCGTAGATGACCATCATGAGATAAGGCAAACTTTAACACAGTACTAGAATTTGTTTGCCTATGTTCTAGTCATTTTTCGGGGTGAGTTGACATATCTTATAATTATAATATGATATTGCAACTGTCTTTTTCTCTTGTTGAGGTGATCAACATTTATTGACGAGAACACACATGGTATCAACAGGAACAGTCAGTGTAACAAGGTCATGCTGACCGGAAATCGATAGGTATACATTAGGCATTCAACAAGCTGGTAAACATTTGAATATTCGTGCATGGTCAATACAATGTTCTTCAAAAATGACAGTTCGTGGCGTCGCCCTGGTATCACTGACTAAACGCGTCAGATACCTTAATCACTTTGACACATAGGTGCAACTTGGCATTCCCCGCCAATTGCACATTATCAGGCTGTAGTATAATAGCCGAAAACACAGGCCTCGTTCTGACGTCGGCTGTGTACTGCTGATAAGCAGGTTACCATCAACCCTGCAGTAATGCTTATGTGGACATAAATATGCCACCAATCTGCGGCTCCCACAATATATCTTCGTCACTGGATTTCTGGATGGTATGAAGACTAATAGTCTTGGATGGCTACCTTGAGCACAACATATATGTTCTGTAATGGAGGACCGGTGAGTTGCAGTTCACAGACTAGGTAATCTTCTAACATGTTCTGCCACCGAAAGCGTAATAATGGAAAAAGTCGGTATTACCTGTAACCGAGTCCACAGAACCTAACAAGGAACTCTGCTGTCATTCCAACGCACAGAGATTCACTGGGGAAAACTGCCATCGCAGTCACTTCGAAGATTTTCCCGAAAAAACAATGGACCCTTGGTCCCTTCAGAAAACCCCGGACACTTCACGGCTTGCCGGAAGTCTAACCCAACTCCCGCTTAAAAAACCCTGCCTATGGGCATACGCCAGAACTGTCTACCTTTGACCCTAAAGGTCAAACACAATGAATGAATAAACAAGGGAAGACAACCCCTAATCAACCTGACATCGCAGGTAAAGACACAATTATTCTTATGATAAAAACATAAGCAAATAACTTGACAGATGACTCCGTCAAAAATGACAGCAACATATTACTACAACCCACCTGTAAAAAAAAAATGAAATTTTTTTTTTAATATGTCCATGAGCAAGATTGCACAAGTATCACTTATGTGCTCATGAAAAAATGAACCTAATATCAGGTACAATAGACGCATAAACAAAGCGTCTGAAGAGGATACAAATCATCTCCCAACATAGGAGAAAATATTTCCTTTAAGCCAAACAAACTAAGGGGGTACCATTAAAGAAACCTAAGTTGCTGGCAATACCAATCATATATCAAACATTACTAAATACTATAATTATAGCAATATACAAATGTCATGAATTACAATGCTATATTAGCAACATATCACTGATGGATGGACAAAGTGAAATTTGTTAAATTATCTAAACATCATCCAAATACATTTGTATTACAACATATTAGGATATTAAGGACAGACCTAAGTCCGAAAGTGTATCAGGAAAAACTAGGACACAAGATTTAACTGGAATCATGTGGGCATCTGGACAATATGTCCGCCATCACATTATCCGAACCACGGATAGCTCGCACCGTGAAATGGAAAGGCTGAAGAGCAATAGCATAACGAGTAGATCTCGAGCTCTTCAAATCCTTACTTTGCATAGCCGTAAGAGCTTTTTGGTCGGTTTCCATAAAGAAATGCGCGCCCAGAAGGAACCTTTGTAGCTTAAGAATGGACCAAACCATAGCCAACAATTCACGGTCTAAAACCGAGTAATTTCTTTCTGCCGCATTTAGCTTCCTAGAAATATACATTACAGGATGCAGAGTTCCTGAATATTCCTGCATTAGTGCCGCTCCAATCCCAGTGGAAGAGGCATCACTACGAAGAACAAAAGTCTTATCAATCGTTGGTAGTCTTAAGATAGGATGAGATGAGAACAAATTCTTAACCTGATCCAATGAAGATTGGCATTCCTGGGACCAACGCACCATATTAGGAGAACCTTTTTTCAATAACGATGAAAGTGGTGCCATAATGGAGGACAGATTCTCAATGAATCTTCCATAGAATTGTATCAATCCCAAGAGACTACGCACTTGCTTTTTTGTCTTCGGAACCGAGATATTTAATATCTTCGAAATGTTTTGGTCCTCTGTCTTCAACAGACCATGACCAACTCGATGACCTAGGAAGGAAATTTCACTAAACCCAACAAAAGCTTTAGAGGGTTTTGCAGTCAAACTATGCTCACGTAGAGTAGATAGCAATTCCTTTAGACCCAAATAGTGTTCTTCCCAAGTATCGCTGAAAAGACAGATGTCGTCTAAATATGCGATGACATCTGCACGATCTGATAGAATTCGTCGCATCATGCGCACGAAAGTCGCTGGGGCGTTCATAAGCCCGAAAGGCATAAAATTCCATTGAAACAGACCCCTAGGTGTCGAAAAAGCAGTGAGAGGTTTGGCGTGTTCCGTCAGTGGGACTTGCCAATAACCTTTCGACAAGTCTAGTTTAGTAAAGAATTTAGCTTTAGAAAGTCTAATAAGTAGATCATCTAATAATGGCATAGGTTCAGCATCGAACTTCGTAACTTGATTTAATTTGCGATAGTCAACGCAAAGACGTATGTTATTGTCTTTCTTTCGAACAATAACTATCGACGAAGAATAAGCTGAAGTGGATGGTTCAATTATTTGCAGTTGAATCATTTCATCCAATTCTTTCTCGACTTGTGCTTGAAAATGAATAGGTATTGGGTATGGTCTTACTCTGATCGGATTACGATCAGTAAGTATGATGTCATGTTCTATGACATCTGTGTGTCCAGGAATGTCGGTAAGGACATCCTGATATGATTGTAGCGTAGAGGATACTTGACGTTGCTCCTCAAAAGACAAGTTCGAAGAGATTGTAACGTCCCTCCACGATTCCGTTGAATTCAGTGGAATCGCAGGAAGAGGTAAGTTAACGTCAGAAAAAAATAGTTTCCTCATCCTGTATAACGGACAGGGATGAGATGTGACCATGTTGGACTGGAGAGTCGTCCATCGCCTGGAAAATAGGCTGCAAATAGTCTGGACGTTCAATAAACTCTGTTAGCATATTTATATGGAAGGTTTTATGCCTTCCATCCACATCGACAATATAGTCGACATCGGAAATTTTGGAGACTATAGTGTATGGACCTTTCCATGAAATGAGAAGTCTATTCTCTCTTGAGGGAAGTAAGACATATGCTTTGTCTCCAGGACAAAGTTGACGTAGGCGTCTTTTCTTGTTAGCAAATCGCCTAGCTTTTTCTTTCGCAAATTCGGAAGATGAAGTTGCTAACCTGCACGATTCGATAATCTTTTCTCTAAGAGCAATGACATATTCATATGACGATTGTGTATCATCGTCAATATTATCAGAAGTTATCAAATCGTGTAACAAGGACATCGGACCGCGCGGTTGCGCACCAAAGACAAGTTCGAAAGGAGAAAACCCTGTATGCTCGTTGGGAACTTCTCTATAGGCAAAGAGGACTGCAGGTAAAACCCTGTCCCAATCTTCAGGATGATCCTCCGTTATCTTGCCAAGTAAGTTCTTTAGTGTCCTGTTAAGACGTTCTACCAATCCATTGGACATTGGATGATAAATACTACTGAGAGACCTTTTAATGTCTAGCGTAGCCATTACCTGAGACATAACGTCCGAAATTAACTGAGTGCCGTGGTCCGACAGTATTTCTCCGGGAATCCCAGACGAGAAAATATGAGCCAAAGAGCATCAGCGATATCGACAGTTGATATGCTCTTCAGAGGAATAGCCTCTGGCCAACGCGTGCACATGTCCACGCAAGTGAGGATAAATTGGTGTCCTCTGGCTGACTTAATCTTGAACGGACCAATGATGTCTATAGCCATTTTCTGAAACGGCCGAATCGGAATATCTGCAGCCTGAATAGGAGCAGCATGTCTCGGACCTCTAGACTTGACCTCTTGACAAATTTTGCAAGATCGGCAATAAATTCGGATGTCTTTATTCACGAATGGCCAAAAGAAGGACGCAAGGACTCTAGTTTTAGTTCTGGAAAACCCCATGTGTCCAGCACACTGAGAATCGTGTGCATGCTGAAGAATTAAGGCTCTCATACACTTAGGCACAAGAATTTGCGAGTGCATAGACTTGTCCGAGTGTTGTACCATCCGTACCAATATACCATTCTTCATAGTAATATACGATTTGTGATTAGTATTTTGATTGGGATCCCCTTTCTTTGCAAGAAGGAAGAATTTCTTCAAAGACGGATCCTCTTCTTGACGTTTAACAAACGAGTCATGGGAAATCACCAAGTGCTCGTCTTGGCTATCAACTTCATTACTATTATCCGATGAAGTTGGGGGATTAAGAGCTTGAGCTCTTGTCACCACTGCATTGACCGTTTGAATGTTTTTTTTTCCTCCCAACTAGAAATTTGTTGCGGGTGCATTCCTTAACCCCATGAATACGACCGATTATAAGATCCGCAATAGGATTAGGAAGAAGACATGCATGGACATCTCCTGTGAAGAAGGGAGTGTCAATCCTAATAATAGCAGTAGGATAACTTTCCATAGTACCACCAAATGTAACACATTTGATTGTTTTTCCAGTGGCACAGCAAGGATCTATCAGAGACTCCCTAACCCCGACGGTAGTACATCCCGAATCGAAAAGTACTGAGACTAGCCTATCATTTATTAGACCTTTATGTAAGATGAGAGATCCTCTCCCATCATGCGCAACTGTAGCAGGTAGAGCAGGAAGAGGGTGACCACAACTTAGAGTAGATACAGTCGATGAGTCGAACAATGTTAAGCATTGGGGGCATTCAGTTGCTCTCCCAAAATCGAAAGCACAACCAGTGATAGCCCTAGAGTTACCACTATCATTTACTGTATTACAGGCTCCATCAAACTCTTGTTGTGCAGAGTTTGCCTGTTGGAAAGGTCTTTTTTTGTTAAATCTAGGTCTGCCTCGATTATCATTTCCCCTGTAATTATTTCGACTATCATTTCCCCTGTAATTGTTATCATATTGCCTATTGTAATCATCATTCCGGTTTGAATCCCGGTTTCTAAATTCACCATCGTCATAATCTTGACGTCGAGAATGATTACCTCGAAAGTTCGAATAGTTATTATTTGGATAGCCTTTGCGAAAGTGTCTCAAATTATTACCACTAAAATTACGAGAACTACCATCTTGTCTCCAATTCATAGACGAAGAACCATCATGTGTTGGATTACTCCGCTTCTGAGTGTAATTCTGATTACTTCCCCTATTCCAGTTTTGTTGAGCACCCTGAAATTTTTTTTTTAAATTAGGGCCATATGGTGTTGCCGAAGCAGCTGGCAACCCTTCTTTCACTTTAGAATTGCTAACTGTAGCATGGGGATGCGCGGTGGCATACTGACAACAGTATTCCTCCATATCTTTTAAGTTTTTAGGCTTACGCTCATGAAGGAATGCAAGAAAAGAATCATTAACAGATGACAAAACCTTATCTCGCAATAATAAGTCCATTAGACCTTCATATGTTTTCTCAGTCTGAGACAACTCAACCCATCGTGTAAATGTACGACGTATTTTTGTAACAAAATCAGAGAAATCTACTCCATTTTCTGGCAACATTGTCCTAAAACGAAGACGATAGTCTTCTTCTTTTAGTTGGTATTTTTTTAGCAATGCTGCTCTAACAACATCATAATTAGTCCTGTCATGTTCGTCTATTGTCATAAGAGTAGTCACTGTGTCACCTGTAAAAAATTCCATCAGTTGTTCAACATATTTTTTCCTTTTTTTATGTTATGCGTATCGCATAAAAATTGGAATCTATCTAGATAATCTGCTACGTCATCCTTTAAAGGATTGAAATGAGGCAATTTAATCCTATTAACAAACTCCTTTGTCGTACTCGAAGTTGTTTGCTGAGCACCCGTACTCGCCAATTTCAATTTCTCTAACTCCAAAGTTGCGAGTCTTTCATCAAGTTCCATCTTCTGTTTTCTTTCCTCATGTTCCATTTTTCTAATTTCAGCCTCAGCAGCAGCTTGAAGTTTTCTCTCCTCTGCAGCAGCTTGAGCTTGAATTTTTTTCTCCTCTGCAGCAGCTTGAAGTTTTTTGTCTTCCATTTCCATCTGGAATTTTCTTTCATCAGCAGCAGCTTGAAGTTTTTTCTCCTCAGCAGCAGCTTCTCTTTGATACTTTTTTTCTTCAAGTTCTAATCTTCTATTCTCAGCTTCTAGCTTTTTTAGTTCAGCTTTTGCTCTCCTTTGTTCAGCTTCTGCTTTGAATTTAATTTCCTCTTTTTGTTTCTTTTCTTCTGACTTTAATGCAATGGCGAATTGAGTAGATGAATATTCTTCCAATTCTTTGCCAGACTTACCAAGGGTCAACCCTTGCTGGATGAAGAAATCCAAATTAGACATTCTGTCTAAAGAGATCAGTAACCTGAAAAATTCAACAATTACCTTATCCCACTTCAATGGGAGACAAGTCTGAAATGCTAGACTTGTATACTCACTTCACTTTATTTCACTCTCTTAGTCTTAGACAAAGACCTTGTATGGTCCTCTTGTTTATAATGTAACAAAAAATCACTTGAGTACCTGTGGAAAATAATTCCTTTATATCCCACTCACTATGGGCACAAGTCTTTTTTATAAAGAACTTGAATATGTATTTCACCTTGTCTCAATCTTTGTGGATAACAAGTCTTTTATCAAAGAACTTGTATAAATATCTTATATAATAATATTTTATTAACAATCTCTATATGAAGAGTGTACCTTATCAATAATAATAATAATACATGACCAAGTATATGTATGTAGACTGTGTATGACAATAATGTAGTACAATCAAAAATACAAAGACAAAGATACAGAACAATGACCGAAAACGTTCGCAGAAGTCAAATAAACAATACAGCAAAAAGTAAAGAAAATGTTACACAAATGTGTAATGATGACCGCGAAAAATAAACAAGACAAATGGCAACACTGTTATAAACAAAAAAGGTGTAAAGAAATAAACGGAAGGAATGAGAGAAGAACAGATACAAACAAAACTAATCGAAAATCAAAGAACGGAAAAATAACGAAAACAACACTAACTCATGTCGTCACAGCTAAAAAAAAAAAAATAGCAACAAAAGTCGCTAGCAAATTTCAATTAAGAAAATTGCAATCCCTACAGAACGCTTACAGTAACCCTCGATTAAGTGGCATATTTACTGTAAGACCCACCAACCGAAAACCCGCAGAAAAACACAAGAAAAATACACAAAAAACAGTAGAAGTAACATAAACATATATATAGCAATCAGTATTTCAATGTGTTGCAGAACAAGTTCAGTCACAGCTGAAACTAAAGTAAATTTCTTGCTCCTTGCGAACACAGAAACAAAATGTCAAGCGCGCACTGAATGTCAAATCCACTGTAGCATAAAGTGGTATTCACGAACAAAAGTTACTATGACCTTCTCGACTTAGGACTTGCACATTGAATGTTTACAATTTCCACGTACTGTTTACAAACACTTGACCTCGAACAATGTAACTTGAATGCTCGGACATAGAAAAGTCTGTTGTTGACTGCAACGTGTAACAACCAGCAGTACTGTTCACAATAGGGACTCGCCTTCTATGCAGCTATGGTCCACGTAGCAAACGGCTCGATGCCAACTTCAGTATTTGTCCTGTTGTTGTTCACGCAGCATTATAACATAAATGCTAGCACTGTTTATCTGGGTCAACAGTTGATGACCTATTTCTGTCCTGTTGTAGCCAAAACTTGCAAGTGTAGAATTAGCGATGTGTGTTACAGCTGTCCAGTGTGTAGCTTAGACCCACAGATCAGAAATGTAATGTGTACTTGTCCTTCTTGTAAATTTCTGGACAACACTGGAGACATCATACATGTAACAGCAACTGTAAATAGCCTGGGGGGGGGTGTCTGTTTAACGCTGGGTGCTGTATAGGATGATTTATATAGCCCCATCAGCTGGTCAACCAGAAATGTAAATTTCTGGATCCATTAATGTCACCAATAATGTTAATTGCTCGCTCTGTTCTTTTTAAACCCACAGATCTGGTCCACCAGAAATGTAACTGTCTTTTTCTCTTGTTGAGGTGATCACTGGCCCAAGACAGTATACATGTTGTTAGGTGTGTAGTGCGAGCGTATGATGAACTGAGTGTGGGTGCGAATGAAGGCGCGAATGTGTTTAGGCTCGTATATATGTAGACCCTGCAACCCATACACTCACATGCAGTAGTCAAGGATGCTTGGACACTGCAGGCACGTTTCAAAACATTTATTGACGAGAACACACATGGTATCAACAGGAACAGTCAGTGTAACAAGGTCATGCTGACCGGAAATCGATAGGTATACATTAGGCATTCAACAAGCTGGTAAACATTTGAATATTCGTGCATGGTCAATACAATGTTCTTCAATAATGACAGTTCGTGGCGTCGCCCTGGTATCACTGACTAAACGCGTCAGATACCTTAATCACTTTGACACATAGGTGCAACTTGGCATTCCCCGCCAATTGCACATTATCAGGCTGTAGTATAATAGCCGAAAACACAGGCCTCGTTCTGACGTCGGCTGTGTACTGCTGATAAGCAGGTTACCATCAACCCTGCAGTAATGCTTATGTGGACATAAATATGCCGCCAATCTGCAGCTCCCACAATATATCTTCGTCACTGGATTTCTGGATGGTATGAAGACTAATAGTCTTGGATGGCTACCTTGAGCACAACATATATGTTCTGTAATGGAGGACCGGTGAGCTGCAGTTCACAGACTAGGCAATCTTCTAACATGTTCTGCCACCGAAAGCATAGTAATGGAAAAAGTCGGTATTACCTGTAACCGAGTCCACAGAACCTAACAAGGAACTCTGCTGTCATTCCAACGCACAGAGATTCACTGGGAAAAACTGCCATCGCAGTCACTTCGAAGATTTCCCGAAAAAACACAATGGACCCTTGGTCCCTTCAGAAAACCACGGACACTTCACGGCTTGCCGGAAGTCTAACCCAACTCCCGCTTAAAAAACCCTGCTGATGGGCATACGCCAGAACTGTCTACCTTTGACCCTAAAGGTCAAACACAATGAATGAATAAACAAGGGAAGACAACCCCTAATCAACCTGACATCGCAGGTAAAGACACAATTATTCTTATGATAAAAACATAAGCAAATAACTTGACAGATGACTCCGTCAAAAATGACAGCAACAGATATATTCATGTTAGCTTTTATATATATATATATCTGTTAGGGAAGTGAATTCATTTCTGAGGACTTCTCCTAGTAATTTCATTCAGTGATAAGGTAGCGCTGTCTACGGCCTAGTAAGGGTGCTTAAACTGTTACGGTTTATCATGGGTTAAATGTTAAACTTACAATAACAGATAATAGGCGTAGAATCAGTCCACAGACGCTTATCATGGGTTAAGAATGGGCTAAATTAACTGTCATATCTGTAAGATAATGTCAGGTGTGGATTGTTCACTTTAAAACTGAGTAGTGAGATGCAGGTAATAACTCTGGATTATAGGAGATAGTCACTTATTCCTTTTTGATAGATATTTCTAGTGGCAAGGGAGAATCATTTTATGCTTACTTGTGTGGCTAGACTCTAGTCTATAACTTTCACAGAAAGCAGTCACCAGGCTTAGATATAATTATATCTTATGATTTAGCCACAACTGTATTATTATAGCAAGAACATTGCATTTTCTATGTACTCATCTGTGGGATATTAATATTTTGTTTCCCCAAAGGGACATATGACTTATTTGGTAATGTCAAATGCTGTAATCTGTTTATGTAAATTCATTTAATGTTGTAAGATGAATAAGCATATTCATCTAACTGTAACTACAGGTTAGGTTTCCTGTATGTTGAGATTGGGAGAAGAGGAGGAGATTTTGCTGTCAGAACACTTAATGACAGTTACATGGGTGTACAAAAAGATATTAAGCCTATGCGGGCGCGTGTTGATAATTGATAGAATGGAAGGAGCGGAGCATGACTAGGTTATAAAACATTAGATTGATTTTAGCGTTGCTTGAGGTAAAAGGTGTTTTTTTGGGTCTCAGTTTCAGGGAGACCGAATCGCTAGAGCAGACTCCAGTCAGGCGAAGAACGACATATTCTCTTCGATCTAGAGGGTTTCTGAATACCGTAATCGTAACGAATCGTCAACCCCGTTCCTGAATCAAAATCCCTTTTGTCAACGCCAAGTTAAGCTCACGCAGTACAACGGAGCCAACGCTAAATCTGGAATCACCAAATGTAGTAGTAGTTCTCTATCAAACCCGCTCAGCATGCCTATAGCAGAATTCCATATCACCCGCCTTTTTTGTGCCTAAACGGGGCACTCAGCAAACCACAGCCAAACCAGTTTAAACAGGATTTACAGCCACGCGGAGCCTCGCGCCGGATAAGCGCGCCTGGGACTCTTTGTCATCAAGTGACTTCTTCTGGTGTATTTTCTGGATACTTAAAACCTCGCACGTATGAGCAGCCATCTATGGACAGAGTTCCAGCCCCACTCACGCAAATAGCGGTCAACCAACGTTTAGCACCAACAAGGAAAGTTTTGTAGGCTAGTCCCTCACGAAGGATCTACACGTATACACTTTCTGGAGCTAACAATTGGGTCCCACGAAAAAAACAGACAGGCTGTCGCACAGGTTCATTTATTTGGTCAGCAGAGATAAACAACGTCTTTTCAGTGTTTTCCCTCGCGCAATTAGAGGGTCACCAACGTTTAGCCCGACAAGGAAAGTTCGGTATTTTACACTTCAGTCATCTTGAAGGATATTTATCGGTAAGACACTTTCTGGAGCTACGCCTTTGGGTCCCCGAAAGCGAGACCCTCTGTCGGACAGCTTAGGTTATTTTTCTTTTCTCCGCGTTCTACAGGTTTTAGGAGTGTTGTGGTGTGTGTGTTTTGGTGTGGGGGTGTATTTGCATTATTGATGACTATTGATAATTATTTTGATTAATTGATGTAATTTATGCTGTGTATGATGATATGCATTAATTCCATGTTTTTCTTCTTTAATAAAGTTTACACATTTATTAATGCGCTGTTCCAGACCCTTTTCATCCATAATTAACTTGTTTTAGCTCTTTACAATAGAATCCTCTATGTTTGATAAGAAAAAAATGAGGGTGGGGAGAGCAGGAGATGCGTAGACAGTGAAAAGTAGATTGAGGCTTGGAGAGAGAGAATCATTTTGGTAAATCTTCTTCCCAGGTTGTTTCAAGTCCAATCTCTCAGAGACACATCTCCAATCCAACCTGCAAGTCTGGAAGGAAGAGCTGGAGAAGAGAGGGATGGTCATAAGCAGCTCTAAAACAAAATCCATGGTGATATCACGAGAAGAAAGAAAACATCAGATTAAGTTGGGAGAACAGGTACTTGAGCAGGTCGACCACTTTAAATATCTCGGAGCTATTATAGACCGAAAGGGAGGCATCAAAGAAGAGTTAGCCACTCGAAAAGCAGCGGCTGGGAGACTTTTTCAGGCCATAAATCATGGATTCCTCAGCATGAAAGAGGTTGGTAAGAAAACGAAGATGGCTGTATACCGTTCCACCTATGTCCCAGTCTTGACATATGGATGCGAGTCATGGGCAATGACTACAACCCACAAAAGCCAGATCCAAACCTCAGAAATGAGGTATCTGAGGAAGGTGGTTGAAGTAACAAGAAGAGACATGGTCCGCAACCAGACGACCCGTCAAGGCCTAAAATCCCATCCGCTGCAGACCCAAATAGAACAGTCCCAACTAAGATGGTTTGGCCATGTCTGCAGAATGGGAGAAGATCGGCTACCATGACAAGCATGGTAAACAAAGAGCCAGGGATCCAGACCTCCAGGACGACCCAGAGTCCGCTGGGAGGACAACATTAGACAATCTTTGAAGGACCGAGGACTAGAGTGGAACCAGGCCAGGAGGAAGACAGCTGATAGAATAGTCTGGAGCTCTCTCTCTCTCTTCCAAACCTCTACACCTCACGGTAGAAGGGGAACGACTATGTAAGTAAGACTAACAAGAGGTTGTGCCTGGAGTAGGCAGCCTCATTATGTAAAACAAATTGCTACGGAAACCATCCCTGCATGAACACGTGCTTGTTATTGCAGACTTCTTGCATGGGATCAGCTGTGGATCCATGATCAATACGAATCTAACACGAAAATGATTATGACGATTACGGATTGTTACAGTTTTTTAAAATAGACAAATCTGGAGTTTTAAAATGTCTAAATGATAGTCGAGTAATTTTTTTACCTGTGACATATGACTTAAGAAAGTATCTACAGTGACATCGGTATTTTGAACTCATCCCCTTCTTTTAACTGACAGGATACTTTTATTCAGACTGCTGGAAAAAACATAAAGGAAGAGAAAGTTCTCGTCAGCGCCAGTTTACTCACGGAATTAAAGAATTTCACTGCCACCTACTCGCTCTTTAAGCCCCACGTGGACTGGCGTCGGTCATCATGAGGCTTAACAACTTCCAGTCTCCAGTGTTAGTTGGTGCTTATTTCTGTTTTGACCTTTTTCATAATATGGGCATGATATTAAACTGACCTTTATCTTCTCACTTTTGCGTCCACTAACTTTTTCCCCCCTGCCAGCTTCGTCTATTGTCACAATGTATTTAAATGTTTCCCTTCCCATAACGTGCCTAAAAAACGCCTAATGTTGTTTACAGATTTCCTTTGCAGATTGATCTATTTCTTGAAATCTTCATCAGTCACTCTAACCTTCAGTGGTATTCTTAAGACTTTTATAAAACCGCATCTCCGTTGCGTCCATTTATTAATTTTTAAATTGATTGTCCATTATTTGCTTCTACATGAAAGGAACGGCTCTGTGTAGCACTGCATAACTCTAACTATCTTTATATCCCTCTCTCTCTCTCTCTTTCTCTCTCTCTCTCTCTCTCTCTCTCTCTCTCTCTCATTAACAAGCGTAGAATGCTTTATTTTTTTTTTAATGTAAAACTTTTGCATCGTTTTGGCGAGGCGCGTCCCGTTCAACCTAGTCGGTTATATTAGGGCGCATGTCCAAAGGGCTGACACTCAAAAGAAATGAAGTTACGGAAAAAACAACAAATGAACAAACTTTGCTGCGGGACGGACATCCGGAGTCTGAGGCTCGTATGACTGCCAGTGGTGAAAGCCGAAAGGAAGCCACTGACACGAATACGAAAACGTGAAACAAGAATATGATTTTGGAATGTCAGGACAATGAACGAGACGGGTAAACTACAACAGGTGACAGCAGAAATGAGAAACTATAGATTACACATTCTAGGGATAAGCGAGAGCAGATGGACAGGGGCAGGAAAAGTTAAAACAGCAACAGAAGAAACAATACTTTACTCTGGAAGAGAGGATGGACAGCACAATGAAGGTGTAGCCATTATTCTACAGAAAGGAATAGAAAGGACATTACTGGAATGGAAACCCATCAACAACAGATTAATAAGAATAAGACTGAGAGGGAGATTCACCAACACTACAATAATACAGTGATATGCAAACCAACGAATGACAGCGATGAAGAGGTCAAGGATGAATTCTATCAACAAACTGCAGAAATAAATGAAATGAACACACCTAGATATGATCTTATCATAGTAAATGGGAGACATAAATACGAAAGTTGGTACACAAAATACATAAAATGAAAGAGTAATGAGGAAATGTGACAGAGAAACAGCAAAAGAAAATGGGGATAAATTAGTAAGTTTCTGTAGCACTAACAACCTTGGTTCATTGGAGAAACACTTTCCCACACAAAGAAATTCACAAATTAACATGGAAAAATCACCAAATTGTCGGACAGAAACCAGATAGAACCACCAACATATTAATGCTAAATGGAGACATGCATTACAATATGTGAAGGTAAGAAGAGGTGCAGATGTGGGAAGTGATCACCATTTAGTAGTAGCAAAACTGAAAGTGAAACTAAGAAGGGCTGGACCAACTGTAACTACATCAGCAAATTGAAGGACCCCCCTATACCAGAAAAGCTTTTTGCGGCTGATAAAAAGAAGCGATATCAATTTGCCAAAAAGTCCAGTAAAATACATTGACTGATGATATAGAACCAGAAATTCAACACCATTTCAACAATATACAAAGAAAGCAGCAAATCATGCTTGGGATTCCAGGAAAGGAAGAAGCAAGACTGGATAACACCAGAAACATTAAACACCATAACGATGAGAAAGGAAATGAAAAGAAAGAAAACTGAAGCGAAGTCCCCCAGGTTAAAGCACCTATATATCGAAAAGTACTGTCAGATGGACAAAGATTGTTAAACGCCAAAAACCCGAGCCTACAAAAGAATTTCCCAGACGATTTTGGCAAGACATGCAGAAGGACAGCACTTAGAAACGAACAAAGCTGGTCTTAGGAAGCCGT
>JAMPIV010006468.1:0-64198 GCA_024509875.1 Oreohelix idahoensis | reverse complement strand
GGGTAAATCGACTTGATGACCATCATGGGGGACTATTTCAGGTTCACACAATTCCTTAGTCTGGAATCCTCAGGGTAAGGGAGATTGAGTAAGACCAAAGAACGCATGGAGAAGAGGAGAACTGGATGGACAGGCAATGAAGGGGATGAAGCAGGACACGGACAGACTTGAGCTGATGGCACGTGACGGGAAGAACCTGGCATAAGTTTGTTGGAAATTTCAAAATCATACAGTTCACCAATTAAATGAATTTTATTAAGCAAGCTAGTTGGTTTTCCCTGGGAATGCGGTTTAAAAAAAAAAGTACCTTTAATTATTGTGATACCTCGCTTTTAATGTCGGCGGGAGAGAGTTAAACCGAAATTTCCATAGCTTAAAAATTCTTGTTTCCCCCTCTGTCACCACAGATCTTGTAGTAAAATCTGCGAGAATAATCGCTCATTTCAGTAAGATTTTAGTCATAAAATGAAATAAATAAACCAGCCCTATTGTGTCTGACGCTGATGCTCTCACACGCCAGCAACGCTGCCTTTTGTGCAGTGCGAAAGCCTATAGAACGATTCCACGATAAAATCTAACAACGCGTTTTAGTTTCGGTTTCGAAAACGTACTACCCAACATTTAACATGTTGCCAGATCTGCTGCATACATTTTGCAGCCTAGACTTATAATTAACGATTTTGCGGAAGTGTGCCGCAAAATAACTATCTGAATTAACGTATTCTGTCAACTTTAACGCAAAAATAAGTAGTAATCCTTACATTTTTTGGTAGTGTTACACGATACAATACAAATTATTAACGCCAATTCTTAACCCGCCACGCCAACACCCCGCGTTGCTTGACAGTCCGCCATGCATATATACACGCTGGAACAAAGCCAACAGAGGCAAAACACGCAGACAATTTTATTGCCTCCTCGCGGTAATGTTTCTGACGTCACAAAAACAAGTTAGTTATTTGAAAAATACATGCTAGCGAGATGAAAGAGAGGGGAAGATGGCCGTCTTGTGTAAAATATTTATTTGACGATGACCGGTGACAAAATTGAAAATCTAAAACCATAATGAAACTGATCATAAAAATCATATGGTAGTATAGCTTAGAGTCCACTGAGCAAGAATGTGCTTTAAATAATATAATAGTCCCATTATTAGCCAAATTATTGAGAAAATACTAAATGTCTACGGACGCACGACCAGACGGACTGTTGTTCCTGCTTGATTTTTTCATAACGTTAGTGGGGACTGTGGTAAGTTGGGATTATATAAATAGTTATATGGGACTTAGTGTACTGACTGAGATCAGCTGTGAAGGTATCTGTATCTAATAAGTGTGGTGTGTTACAGATGACCTTACTTTGCTACCACATTTAGACCTCAATCAGACTTATTCTGGAATATTGTGATGACTACGTTGAATGTCTAGGGTTATGATAGTGATGAAGTGTAAGTTCACAACAACCAACAGACAGATAAACACTTTAATTAAGATCCACAACACTTTACAACACTATGACAAGCACATACATATAACACACTAGAAGACTAGCTTAAGTAAGTCAAGTGTTAACTTTTAAATTATGTATTAGTTTATTTCAATAATAGATATCCTGATCCAACTACAGAGTGAATCAGGAATCACAATCAAATGTAAACACAAGGTTTATGTACAAAATTTATACAAAGGATCTTTGTCCTGACATATAATATTATTACAATATGTGTGTAGGGTTGTGATGTAGTATTATGAGGTAATACTGGCTTTTGAAGCTAGGTTGTTGTTTGTCATCACGACTTCATGTGTTTGTTACTGGTGGAAATAATATTGAAGGGTTCACAGTTTCTTTTTATTTGTAAAACAATAACTGTCCCTCTTGATTTAGTATTACAGTCAATTTTAGGGTGGGTTATACAAGGGTGACGCTGCTCTATGGCTGCAGGAAACTGTTCCTCTGCTCGCTTGCTTCTCAGTTATCTTGAAATACACCACTGGTCGATATCTTGGACAAGGAGTCTGCTGCTAGCCCTCTGGATCCAGCAAAACTCAGACCAGGTGCTGCTCTAATACTTCAGTACCACGGTCCCTGAAATAAGAAGGTTGTACCTCCTTCTTCAGAACTAATATATAATATATTTCCACACTGAAGTACAGGACATTACAAACACACATAAGTTTAGAGCTGTAGGCCCAACTGCTAGCTTCTCATGTGACAATATACACCAGTATTCCTCTCCCTAATGGTTACAACGCCTCTGCAATTCCAGTGTTAATTCCTTCTATACAATAGGATAGGTGTCATGTTACTATTTGGCAATCCCATATATGCCTATGCAGTTATACTCCTCTCTGACAAGCTTTTACATGTGGAGCAATATCTAGGGCTTTTTAGCCTTCTGTTTGGTACTGAACCACACACACATACAGACACAATTTATCATTTCATATTCAATTTTCATATTATATATATATATATATATATATATATATATATATATATATATATATATATATATATATCTATAAATATATATATATATACATATATATATATATTATATTATATAAATATATATATATTATATATATATATATATATATAGGAAAATAGGTCTAGCTTACCACAATTCAAGGAAATATACACAAGTAACCGTTGACTGGCGATGAATTCTGGCACAATTTTGATCTGCCTTATTCCAGGCTTTTATTAGAAAAAATATTAGCTTGATCTCAACGCACTTGCTTCTCACAAAATTTATTTTCAAAACTGGCCCTGAACTGACGCTTCTATTTGACTATATCGAACGTTCTAACCAATGAGACCATGTTTACAAGAGCCTTTGAAAAAAATTTTTTACCCATCCTACACGTTGCCATTAACCACAATAATAGTATTTGCAGTTCGACTAATAAGGTTTCGCCTTACATATTACTACAGCCAATCAAATCGTATCTAACTTGTTGGCCTCATTTCCCCTAAAGCAGTGTTTTTCAAACATGCCATTATGAGCAAATATGATCTTGTGCTGTCAGACAACCCCACTATAGTATTTTGGCTATAATTTGTTAATTACTAGCCTATTTGCGTATCACATAACATATTCTTTGTCAGCAAGTCCTAAGGCACACAAATATATAATTTTAATGGGGCCAAGTGGCTTCGTTCAAAATATGTATTTTTATAGGATAGTCGTGTATTTGTTTTTTTTACCACCCGTTCACTTCTACACCATGGGATGTCTTCTGTACTGTCAGACTAATGTCAGGAGCTTAGACATAAATCAGTAGAATGTCAGGTTTCCCAATAAGATTTTAAACCTGTTTTCAAAAGCTAACCTCGTATCGTTTAGTGTTTTTTTTTACTGTTTATTTGATAAAATCAGGTCTTCATGCCTTTCGCGTGTGATTGGCGTTCACTTTTTAATCGCGAGACGACGTGGTATTATTGCATGCGTTCCTCCGTGCATCTCTCTCTCTCTCTCTCTCTCTCTCTTCTAAGCCCGTCTGTCTTTTAGGTTAACGTAGTGTGTATAATGACATTAATGCTAGTATTTGTATCTAGGTCATTATGCAGTTTGCGTATCTCAAGGTTTTCTAAGTAACACAGTACCAGTTTTATTTTTAGACACGCGTGTAGTTTATGCAGACGGAGCAGAAAAAGGGGTTTTCTTGTTCAGCCATTATGGCGTTCTACAACACAGGCGTACGCTATTGTGAACGTACTGATCTTTCACCATTCTTCTTTCTTTCTATTGAATTACTTCGTTAGGCTTTACATTTATTTTCTAATTTATATATGTGGATTAGAATTTTTCACCACAAATTCACCCCACTTAAAACAGACATCATATGTCAGTCCATAATTCTATATACACATAGAGAAATTTAATATTATTCCTGGTGATCACGGTGATTCTCATCACACGGATGGCGGCTTAGAAAATCAGCATCAACGTTTCGCTGATTTTATTTTTATCATGGATTAATGCAGGTGGGTCACTTCAAAGTAAGCACTACTGACGAAGGTTGCCTCAGACATCTGCAATCCAAGAATCCATTTCAGATATGTTACTGAACAGCTGCAAGTGGTACTGCTTGTCTTACTACTGCTTAGCAAACAATATTCACCATTTCTCTTCTCTGAGTCTGCTCAACGACATGTCTTGAGAATATTAGATGTTCCTCAAATTGTACGTTATGAGGAGTTGATCTATATTGTGATATCTGAGTTGTGTAGTGGATCCAATAATTTTCTCATCATTCTAGAGAAGACACTGGGCGCATTCTTTAATCCAAATGGCAATCTGTTAAATTCATAGTGTCCCTCTGAGGTACTAAAAGCTAGATAAGGTCTAACCTCAGGCTTTACTGGAATCTGATAGTATCCTTCGCTCAGATCCACTTTTGAGAAATATTTAGCTTTATTCAGCCTTGCAAACAACTGGTTTGTATCCGGCAATGGATCCACCTGAATTTCTGTGATAGCATTCAGTCTCCTGTAATCTATACAGAGTCTATGTTCTCCAGAGGGTTTTCTTAAGAGCTCCACACTGGAACTATACGAAGATTCACTGTGTGAAATGATTCCTTCCTTCAACAAATAGTCTATCTCTTCCTTCAAAGGTTTCACCTTAGCAAAAGGAATCGAATAGGCTTTCATACATACAGGTGTTGGGTCTATAAGATTCATATCATATTCCAATAAGTTTGTATGCCCCGGGCGGTCCGTTAACACCTCTGTATGATCATCTAGAACATGTTGCACTCTCTCCTTCTGATTTTTCGTTAAGGGTGTACTGATTTTCACCTGTGCAGCTGTCTCAAAGGGGTGTAATAGATATTCAAATGATGAAAGTGGTTCTTTTTTCATCTCCATTGCAATAGACAAGGTCAACAAATGTGTCTCTTCCTGATTTTCTCTTTCCAAATATTTCTTCAGGAGATTCACATGATAGATTTGTTCTTTACCCTTCTTATCTATCTTATAATTTGTTCTAGATAACTTCTCTAGAACTGTATATGGACCTTGCCATCCAATTTGCAACTTATTCTGACTACCGGGTAGAAGAAGCAGTACCTTCTCTCCCACAGCCAAATCTCTGTCTTTTGCTTTCTTGCCTATTTTTCCATGCACCGGTAGGGTCTCTTCCACTAGAAGCACTGTAGTGATGATTTTTCTTCCCAGAATCATCATGCACAAAACGACCGCTACCAATTTTTTTCTTGGGGCTTTCTCCCCACTTAGAATTCTTGATGAGAGATTTCCTCTCTACATCTTCTTCCTCCAGTTTACATAAGGCCGATTGAGGGATTTTCGGCTTATCCTGGGGTAAGACATCTTTTTGCACTCTCTGCATAGTGGCCATTGTCCCCATTCCACTTGGTCCACTTTATTATTCTTTCTATTGTCAGGCCTACGTTTGCCCAGTGGCGTGTTCAGGTCCTGATCAATGTTCCCACTTGTGGGTGTTCCCTCATGTGCTATGCTACACCTTTCTACAAAATTCTCAATGTCCCACCTTGCCTTTGGCCAATAATAATTTTGAGCTACCTTTTGGATGATGGTACTTATTTTTTCATGGTCCCCATCGTTTCTCACATGTAAGCTCCTTATTAAGTCTGCCCTATACCTTTTAGGAAGTACCAGCTGTCCCTGACCTTTGGATCTAGTTCCAGTCTTCCGGTATATCAGTTTGTTCTTCATATAGAAGTCTCCTTGTCTTGAAGGTGTGTGACAATTGGACAATTTTCTAAAACAAGGCTTGAGGGTCTTATCCCCAGCATGCGCCTCCCTCATCTCTTCTGGAGTGGTATTTATCATAATATCCTCCTCCTTTCTTGAGGTTGACCTGACCTGAAGGGTGGCCATTACTATAGGATTCCTTCTACAACGGTCAGTATCATGATTGTCCATCCGACAATTTTTACACCACCTCCTTTTTTGGTTGAAAGATTTTCTTTCATCAAATTTCCTTTCATCGAATTGTGGGGTTTTATTTTTATTATTATACCGTGGCCTATCAAACTGGTGCTTACCTTTGTTCTGATCTCTATGATCAAATTAATTAAAGTTATGTGGTGCCTTAAAATTGTCTACCTGTTTCTTTTTATTACCTGTTACCTCTGCTTGAGCTGCCTGATATCTTTCAGCAACATTTAGTAACTCACCCAGCCTCTCTGCACCTTGTTCCATGAGAAACTTTCTCAGGTCTGGCGCCATGGACTCTCTTAGTTGTTCTATAAGGCTCATTTCCTTAAGATCTTGGGTTTTACCCAGAGCCGCCCATTTCTCCAAGTATGTCTCTAACCGTGCAGAGAACTGGTGATATGTCTCACCTGACAGTAGTTTAGCATTCCTGAACTTTTTTCTATAAAATTTTCCGTTCTTTTCATATCTTAACAAAAGAGCCTGCTTTAACATGTCATAGTTGTCTTGATCATCTCTGCTCATTTTGGCAAAAACATCATCCTGAGGTTGAGGCTACCTGACTAGCAGTGGCATCGGATTTAAAGGGACTGGCACCATTTTCAGGAGCATGGCCTTGAAATTCCAACTCCCTTAGTCGTAACTCATGTTCCCTTTGTAATCTCTTCTCCTCCTTTTCTGCTTCCCTTTCTGCCTTTTTTCTTCTAATTGGAGCCTTTTAATCTCCCTATCTGCCTCCAATGCCTTAGCCTCTTTGTCAGCCTCAATCTGCAACCCCTTAAGTTCTTTATCTGCCTCTATTCTCTTATCTTCGGCCAATCTATCAGATTCTAATTTTCTTTCAGCCTCTTTTTCTAATCTTTTTTCTTCGCGTTCAATGAATTTGTCACATTCAGTTGTGACATAGGCAATCATAATTTGCCCCTCCATTCCCAATTCTTTAGCAGCCTGCATAGCAGCAGATCGAAATTTTGCCAGGTCTGCCATTTTCTAACAGGCAAATTTATACAATGTCTAACTAAACAATTCAATCTATGACTAATTATACTAAGGACAACCACAAGCACTGAGAGCTCAACCTTATTTATTTTCCACCCAAGAATACCTTTTAAATTTTTATTATTCCCTGAAGTGAATTACCCCCAATATATGTAATAGGAGAAGATTCAAAATCCCGGACAGGACCCCAATATATGTGGTAAGTTGGGAATATAAAATTAGTTATAGGGGACTTAGTGTACTGACTGAGATCAGCTGTGAAGGTATCTGTATCTAATAAGTGTGGTGTGTTACAGATGACCTTACTTTGCTACCACATTTAGACCTCAATCAGACTTATTCTGGAATATTGTGATGACTACGTTGAATGTCTAGGGTTATGATAGTGATGAAGTGTAAGTTCACAACAACCAACAGACAGATAAACACTTTAATTAAGATCCACAACACTTTACAACACTATGACAAGCACATACATATAACACTCTAGAAGACTAGCTTAAGTAAGTCAAGTGTTAACTTTTAAATTATGTATTAGTTTCTTTCAATAATAGATATCCTGATCCAACTACAGAGTGAATCAGGAATCACAATCAAATGTAAACACAAGGTTTATGTACAAAATTTATACAAAGGATCTTTGTCCTGACATATAATATTATTACAATATGTGTGTAGGGTTGTGATGTAGTATTATGAGGTAATACTGGATTTGAAGCTAGGTTGTTGTTTGTCATCACGACTTCATGTGTTTGTTACTGGTGGAAATAATATTGAAGGGTTCACAGTTTCTTTTTATTTGTAAAACAATAACTGTCCCTCTTGATTTAGTATTACAGTCAATTTTAGGGTGAGTTACACAAGGGTGAGCTGCTCTGGCTGACGAATTCTTAGCTCATATGTCGGCGGCAGGAAACTGTCTCCTCTGCTCGCTTGCTTCTCAGTTATCTTGAAATACACCACTGGTCGATATCTTGGACAAGGAGTCTGCTGCTAGCCCTCTGGATCCAGCAAAACTCAGACCAGGTGCTGCTCTAATACTTCAGTACCACGGTCCCTGAAATAAGAAGGTTGTACCTCCTTCTTCAGAACTAATATATAATATATTCCCACACTGAAGTACAGGACATTACAAACACAGAGTTCAGCGCTGTAGGCCAACTGCTAGCTTCTCATGTGACAATATACACCAGTATTCCTCTCCCTAATGGTTACAACGCCTCTGCAATTCAAGCGTTAATTCCTTCTATACAATAGGATAGGTGTCATGTTACTATTTGGCAACCCCATATATGCCTATGCAGTTATACTCCTCTCTGACAAGCTTTTACATGGTGGAACAATATCTAGGCTTTGCCTTCTGTTTGCTACTGAACCACACACATACAGACAGACACAATTCATATTAAATATATATATATATATATATAATATATAATATAATATGAAATGATATGAAATGATTGTGTGATTCCTATATATATATAGGTCTAGCTTACCAAAATTCAAGGAAATATACACAAGTAACATTGACTGGCGATGAATTCTGGCACAATTTTGATCTGCCTTATCCCAGGCTTTTATTAGAAAAATATTAGCTTGATCTCAACGCACTTGCTTCTCACAAAATTTATTTTTGTGCAAAACTGGCCTGAACTGACGCTTCTATTTGACTATATCGAACGTTCTAACCAATGAGACCATGTTTACAAGAGCCTTTGAAAAAATTTTTACCCATCCTACACGTTGCCATTAACCACAATAATAGTATTTGCAGTTCGACTAATAAGGTTTCGCCTTACATATTACTACAGCCAATCAAATCGTATCTAACTTGTTGGCCTCATTTCCCTAAAGCAGTGTTTTTCAAACATGCCATTATGAGCAAATATGATCTTGTGCTGTCAGACAACCCCACTATAGTATTTTGGCTATAATTGGTTAATTACTAGCCTATTTGCGTAACACATAACATATTCTTTGTCAGCAAGTCCTAAGGCACACAAAATATATAAGTTTAATGGGGCTAAGTGGCTTCGTTCAAAAATATGTATTATTATAGGATAGTCGTGTATTTGTTTTTTACCACCCGTTCACTTCTATACCAAATGTCTTCTGTACTGTCAGACTAATGTCAGGAGCTTAGACATAAATCAGTAGAATGTCAGGTTTCCCAATAAGAGCTTAAACCTGTTTTCAAAACCTAATCTCATATCGTTAGAGTTTTTTATTTACTGTTTATTTGAAAAATTAGGTCTTTATGCCTTTCGCATGTGATTGGCGTTCACTTTTTAATCGCGAGACGACGTGGTAGTATTGCATGTGTTCCTCCGTGCATCTCTCTCTCTCTCTCTTCTAAGCCCGTCTGTCTTTTAGGTTAACGTAGTGTATATAATGAAATTAATGCTAGTATTATATCTAGGTCATTATGCAGTTTGCGTATCTCAAGGTTTTCTAAGAAACACAGTACCAGTTTTATTTTTAGACACGCGTGTAGTTTATGCAGACGGAGCAGAAAAAGGGGTTTTCTTGTTCAGCAATTATGGCGTTCTACAACACAGGCGTACGCTATTGTGAACACACTGATCTTTCACCATTCTTCTTTCTTTCTATTGAATTACTTCGTTAGGCTTTACATTTATTTTCTACTTTATATATGTGGATTAGAATTTTTCACCACAGGGACACCGGCATAGAAGGGAGGCATTGAGGTAAATTCAAATTCGCTTGGGTAACAAGAGTATAGGAGGAGAGGGGAGCGGTAGGAAAATTGTTACCAAAAACTAACATCGTTTTGTATTGGCATAACTAAAGCAGACTGGCCAATCGACTACCAGACGCAGAGTATGTTTGGAATTATTTTTGTTTTTCAAAAACTGCATTTGAATTCTGGTAGTCGCAAGCTTTCGATTGGCCAGTGCTACTAAATATTTAGCAAAAAGCTTTCACTATTCATTGCCAGTTGAACAGTATTTTTTTTCAGATACGCTGAGAACTGATGTGATAAATTTAAAAGTAAATAACAAAACTAAATAAGTATTTCACAGTCTGGACGGAGCAGAAGAAACTGAGGCCATTTCTTTGCAAAGTCAGCGTCATTTGTTTATATTTTTGATTTATGGTAAGAATGCTTTTATGAATTTATTATGTTTAATCCCATTACCAAAGTTCGATACTGCTATTTTGAAAAAGTGAAGGACGTGCTGGCAGCAGACATTGTTGAGTCCTCACGTTGAAATGTATCTAACTAATGTATGCTGTCATCCTTATGTTTGAATATTATTGTATTAGAGTATATTAGTAAGCCTCCGTGTTTCAAGGAACACTGTTCAACATGCTGAAGCATTTATATTTAAAAAAGAAAAAGAGAAAATATATAAAAGGAAATGTTGTTACCCCACATTCTATTATTGAGGAAAACTATGTAAACGTACAGTGGCGTATCTGCCATAGGGACCTGAGGGGGTTGGTCACAGCAAGGTGGGAGTCATGAAAAAATTAGGGGGTGAGTGCACCTGAAATGCACTCGAGGCTGACCCCCATACCCACGTATTAAATTAAATAAAAGAATAAGTGATCAGATGTAAAAGGCCAGGGGTCCTTTTGCTGCAGAGGTTTTGTTTCCTGTTGCCAGCTGGTGAGACAGGAAACCTGAGGAGTGACGATAACGCCGAGAAGGCTCCGACACTTCATGTATGCTGTCAAGAGATAACAGCAGGAGCTTGGGCGTGTGACGTGATATCGATATTTCTGCAACTATGCACTATCTTATCATTCAACAAGAAACCCCAGGTGATATGTTAAGGACCTGGGTATATCTGACAGTTTCGGTTTAAATAAACCTTTGTATTTCAAATCATACTCAGGAAGTTGATGGGGTATGATGATAATACAGCCCCTCATACACAGTGACTCTCCCTCTTAGAAGAATATAGTGTAACTGGGAAACATTCCAACAGGAAAGACATATATTAAACATTGTAAGTTATTTGGGCAGATTGTCCACACAATTTTAGTTAATCTTTTATGTAAACTATCTTGTCCTCATTTTCAAAGACCTGTCCAAACGATATGACTGGACAGGCAAAATAAATTGTACAAAACATTATCAAATTTAAAGAAAAACTTAACCACAGGTTTTATTCACTTCCTCATAGAAACTTAAAGTGTTTTTGTGTTGTGTACCATCATTTCATTTCTCCCCTAGACACTAGGTACATCATACACCAGACACTAGAGCCAAAATAGGGACCGTGTGAGATCTAGGGAGGTAGCGTTAGGTTCCCTGCATATAATTCATCATCATCATTTATAGAGTCAGGGGCCTACATGTGCTTGACCTCACACGGGTAATACATACACGGATTTCATTCTTTTAGGATACCATCATAACCTCCCCAGCAAAATCAAAACTTTGCTAAATATCTACCAAATCATTCCCTGTGATCTACCTGTTGTTCACGACAGATCGTTTGCCGACACCTGCCTTAGAAGGAATCGCTTTTAAAGGAAAGATTTTTCTTTCCCAGCTAATTTTTTTGTATAAATGTATTGCAACACATTTCATGCGTGTTACAGTAAATTATCATACAAAATAATAATAATAAATTTTATTTTGGCTGTAATGAAAACTAAACAATAAAAATTTAAGATTAAAAAATATTCCTTTTATCTTGCCAAGAATGATTTATGTGGTGCAATACAATTTATTAGGTGTCAAAAAACTGGGCTTTAAGGGGAGCTTGATCGATATTGTGTTTGTAAGTTCTGGGATAGTCAAGACTTGTGGTATATGTGATACTGTTGGCTGGTTTGATTGTTCTATTGTAAAATTGTATTGTATTGTATTGTAATTGTATCGTATTGTATTGTATTACATTGTATTTTATTTTATTTTAGTTTATTTATTTTAGGCCCATGCACAAGGAATATGGTATTTTTACCCTGTGTCATCTAATATCAGGCTGAACCCAATGTGGTTATAATTTGGGTGTATAGTGTTTCTTGGTTTGATTTACGTGGGTTGTGACTGTTACTGAATATTTTAGAGCGAAGCTCGTTTGATTTTGGCGGGTAAGAGTGTGCCGAGTTTTGAAAGCTAATTTGGTTGTAAGCTTTTGAAACGGAAGGTCGTGAGGTCGATTAGAGAAGTAGTGTATGTCTTCAGCTTACTGCTTACAAAAGACAGGATATGAATTTTTAGGCCTGGAATATTGTTGGATCTAACTGGCATATTTGATCAACAGTGTTCTTCCACGAAATGTAGGAATACCTAAACCCCGCAGAAGTGTCTTAAAAAACTAAATTATTCGAGGACAGAAAGATTTTCTGTCTTCAGATAAGTATATACAGAGGAGAGAGAGAGAGAGAGAGGGGGGGGGAGAGAGAGGGAGAGAGAGGGGAGAGAGAGGGGGTGAGAGAGAGGAGAGAGAGAGAGAGAGAGAGAGAGAGAGAGAGAGAGAGAGAGAGAGAGAGAGAGAGAGAATAAATGTGTGGCTATTATTTTGCCATCACTTACATATTTTTACCTGGACAAGATAAAGATCATGGTGTGGTCATGCATAATCCCATCTTGATAAATGGGGTTCGTCCCAAGAAAACTTATATTTTTCAAGTTTCCAAGTGTTGTTGTCTGTTCCGCTTGACAAGTTTTGTCGAGCCAGTATTTTCTGAGATGTGAATGGCTCAATCTTGAAATATATAAAGATCAATAGCTCACTCTAGTCTAGCAGTAGGCAAACAAACAGTTAAGATAATCTACTTGAGAAACTATTAGCTGTCTAAAAATATACTTAGTCGTTCTTTTCTACCGTGATGTGTAGAGGTTTGGAAGAGAGAAACGCCAAACTATCCTGTCGGATGTCTTCCTCCTGGCCTGGTTCCATTCTAGTCCTCGGTCCTTCAGAGATTGTCTAAAAATTTCCTCCCAGCGGACTCTAAGTCGTCCCTGGAGGTCTGGATCCCTGGCTCTTAGTTTTCCCACACTTGTCGTGGTAACAATATCTTCTCCCCATTCTGCAGACAAGGCCAAACCATCTTAGTTGGTACTGTTGGAGTTTTTGGTTTTTAGGCCATGACATATTGTCTGGTTCCGGACCATATCTCTTCTTGTTACTTCAAACCACCTTCTTCAGAAACCTCATTCTGAAGTTCGGACCTGGCTTTTGTGGGTTTTATAATCATTGTCCATATGTCAAGACTGGGACATAGGTGAAGCGGTATACAGCCATCTTCATTTTCTTGCCAACTTCTCTTTTGCTGAGGAATCCTCGATTTATGGCCTGAAAAAGTCTCCCAGCTGCTGCTCTTCGGGTAGCCAAATCTTCCTTGATGCCCCCCTTCCAGTCTATGGCAGCTTCGAGGTAATTAAAGTGGTTTGACCTGCTCCAGAATCTGTTCTCCCAAGCTTAATCTGATACTTTGTTTCCTCCTCGTGATATCACCATAGTTTTTACTTTGGAGCTGCTGATGACCACTCCTATCTTCTCCAGCTCTTGCTTCTAGACTTGCATGGTGGACTGAGACTGAGACTGAGACTGAAAATGTGCCTCTCATTTAGCAATCAATAAAAAAAATGTATATAGACAAAAATCATGTTCTGTGTTCATATTTCATGACATTTGGCATTTGAAGTAAGTGTATCCTCTATGTAACCTTTATTTCTGCCCGACAATCTCCTCCTGCCTGAAATTAAAGTTAACTTCACTAGAAAAGGAAAGATCGCGTTTCGTTTGTATTTTACACAGGTCACAAATAAATGGCATTTTTGTAAGTTAGGTCGTGAGTTTTTACTGGGAATGCGAAAGGTATCTTTAAGCGTGGGGGGAATACGGGCGCTGATAAATGCTGGCGCGAGAGGGCTAGTTCGAAATTTCCATAGCTTAAATTATTTCTTTGTTCCCATCTATTAACTATAGATCTACCAAACACTCTCTGTGATCTACTGGCAGTCGCGATCGACCGACTGCCGACTCATTCTCTAATCGTTCCACTTTGACTGAGATCTTGCAACATGTATTTCATTTTTATGGTATTCTACTTGACCTTGTAACTCCCAAAGGAGCATAGACCTTAAAAAAAAAGAATGCCAAGTCTTCCTGTCCCGTGCCATCTGCTCGAGGTCTGTCTATGTCTTTTAAATCCTCTTTATGTCTGTCTCCAGTTCTCTTTTCATCTGCCTCTCTTATCCTAGTGACTTCAGAACAGGGATTGTCTGGTAATGTCATCAACAGGTTTTCTCAATGTTGTGACATTGTTTCACTTTGAATGATGACACGTCATATTAAATCACTTTATTCACCGGATGTCTGCGGAAACAAAGACAAAATAGAACTTTTGCTCTCGGGCATGTCACACAAGCCCACTCGTGTCACACAAGCCCACTCGTGTCACACAAGCCCACTCGTGTCACACAAGCCCACTCGTGTCACACAAGCCCACTCGTGTCACACAAGCCCACTCGTGTCACACAAGCCCACTCGTGTCACACAAGCCCACTCGTGTGAAGTTTTGTACGGAAATGTCAAACGGTATCGAGTAAAACTAATTGTTACAAAAAGCACTGTTGCAGTAGCAGCCCTCTGGACAACTTCTCAGCTCTGCCAGATCTTGAAGTGATTTCGGGATGTAAGGAACTTTCGTTCGTTCGTTCGTTTGTCTACTATGTTGCTGTTATACCCTGTTCAACCTGAAAGTTGGTTATAATTGGGGTATATTGTGCGTTAGGTTCTTCGGTGCTAGTCGATTGTTAGTCCTGAAAAGGACTGGTCCTGAAAAGGACCACTAGCTGGCTGTCTGGATTCCTCTTCGCTGCTTCTCTGTTTATGGTGTCGTGGCGTGTTCATGGTGTTCATATCCTGCCTCCCTATCTGGCTTCTTTGGATTTGTGTGTTTTTGCTCTCCTTGTTTCTGGTTCTTGTGTCTTCCTCTTCTCCTGTATAAGTAGTAGTGCTTTTTCTATTATTGCTGGTAGAAGTTTTTCAAGTGTTTCTTCGATGACTTCTTCGTCTGATTGCTCGTTTGTTTTGGTCGCTATTGTGTTTGCTGTCATTTCCTCGATGGCTCTTCGCTCTGCTTCAATTTTCTTGAGAATTTTTGAGTTTTCTTCCGTCAGTTCTGTCAGCCTCTTTACATCTGCTTCTATCTGCTGCTGAAGGCTTTGCATGTCTTTCGTCATTTCTCTGACGTTCTGTAGTTCTATTACATCATCACCGTTGTCTTTGTCGTCTTCGGGAGCCTGCTTGTTTCTGTTTACGACCTGTAGTTTCATTTTCATATCTTTGACTTCAGCGGTTAGTTTGTGTAACTGTCTTCTGTCGATCATGCTTTGTTTTTCTGCAACATCCGCAGCCACTCTGTTTTTTGCCTCTTTGAAAGGTATGTTTTTGGACACGGCCTCTTTCAAGATGCTCTTTGTTTCCTGGAACATCGGGCAGCCTCGGTACCTAGCCCCGTGGTTTCCGAGGCAGTTTGCACAGATGCGGTTTGCGTTTATTGCTTTGTAGTTGAGGTCCTCCTTCACCTTGGGGCAGTCGCGATATAGGTGGCCACCCGCACAATATCGACAGACTGCATCTCTCCTGCACGTTTTTTTTTGTGTGTGAGAGAACTGCTGGCAGTTGGAGCACTGTATCACAGGAGGGATATATGCCTCTGTCCTCTTTGATGTCTCTTTGAATGTCAGTCTTTCAGGTCTTGTCACTCCTTCAATACTAACTACCACCAGATTGGTATCTTTTCCATTCCATGTCCTTAACCTCTCGACCTGTATGACCTGGGCACCTGTGTTTTCAGTCTGTAGGCAGCCCTGGACTTCGCTAGCGGACCATCTTGTATCCACCCCTCTTAGCACCAACTTCTTAGTTGTCTTGCTGGTCTCCATCACTACTTTTATCTGAGTGAGGCAGCATGAATTCTTTCGGTCCGGCCTCCAGTTCTGTCATCAGTGAGGTTGTATTATCCGTGCTGTTGAGCGAAAGTACGACTCCCTTTTCGTGCCTCCGTACCTTAGAGATGCTTCTCCTGCCAGTTATTGTCAATAGGATGCTGATCACTTTGTCATCTGGTAGGGCCCGGAGTGAGGCCTCACCTCCAGACATCTGTGTGATCTTAACCATCCTCTCCTGTAGTGCCTTGTGACAACTGGTATTGCTTGGTTTGTGCAGGTGACGCGTTCTGCTTTCCGCCTGCGTTAGATTGTGTGGTGTGTAGGTCGGTCTCACGTTCTGTTTTGTTGACTCCTGATCACTTTCTGTAGTTGTCTGATTACTACACACTGGAGCCTCTACTATGACGTCTTGCTTTAGTGGTGTTTTTATCGTCTTTTGAGTTTGGAGCAGCTTCCCTGGAGCAGCCACAGCTGTCAAATCGGCATTGTGTGGTGGTGTCATTGGTGTCTGGTGCAGCCTCTCTGTGGTTGACAGGGTTTCTGCTGACGATTCGGGTACTTGTGGTGGTGGCCCCTGGGTTTTAGGCTTCTGTCTTCTTTTTTCTCTTCTTTCCAGCATCTGTTTTATCGGTTCTAACGCTTTCATCTGGTCTTCTTCTTCTGACATCTGTTCTATCTGCTCTAGCGCACTCATCATGTAGTCATATTCTGGGTCTTCATCATCACGGTCAGAACTGCTTGCATCTGCTTTCTCCTCTTCCTCGCAAGGAGTCTGGCCACTCCGGCTTTCAGCCGTGTCGATTGTAGTGGTGTTGATGGTATTGTATGATGGTGATATTACTAAATGTAATTGTATGAGGCCAGCTGTGAAGGCTCCTGAGATAAAATGTAGTTGTGAATTGTCAGAAGGCCTTTCTTGCTACCACTACGACCTCACACTTAATTTTTTTTAATGAATGTGGCTACGTAAAGTGTCTAGGGTTATGATATGAAGTGTGGTGTAATAGGTTATAGATATACCCACAGATATTTAAGAAGACTAACAATATTAACAAATGTTAAAATACACTGAACTAACTCACGTGTGTAAAATTTTTTTGATAGAATTATATTACATTTATTTTGTTCTGGATCAATTTTTTAGATTGACCAGAACTTAAAAGGATTTAGAGATTATGAAAGAAATGCATGGAATATTATATCATAAATGCAATAGTGTACATATATATGTACTATACTAGTTAGTTTTATTAAAATGTTCTAGTAGTCATCTACTTGGGAGGATAGTTCATGTTTGTGCTGTTGGGGTGGCCTCATCACACCTGTCTATATTGACTACACAGTGTCCAGAAAATGGTGGGAATTTTTATGGGGTATTAGTAACTACAAAGTGTTGGTGAATGTCCAGCAGACCAGAGGCTCACTCATCTTGTAGTTGTAGCTCTGGTGCTGAAATCAGGTGGTCCCACCTCTCCGTGCTGGCGGGCAATAATGGTGGTCTCTGTCACAAGTACTGCACAGATACACTCGAGTAAAGTCACCAACTGAATAGACACTGCTTTGTTGACAACAGAAACTCACAGCTCTGCAATCAAAGTATGGGCCATGTGTCAAAATCTATTCTCTACCCACGTCTGGACACAACACTGACACAACAACCACATCATACAGACAGGTCAGATCTCTCTGACCAAACAGCACATTTACCATGGTGGTTTTACATCAGATAGATCCTCCCAGACTATAGATTCTGAAAAATATTTATTAGTTTTCTGCCCTAAAAGAGGATAGGTAATATGTTTCATTATTCTCAACACTTGATCTGTCTTGCCTAACCCTTGTTGGAGTTTATGTATATTGTTGGTCCCTAGACCCTGACTTGGGCGGGGGGTCTAGAGCAAATCCCTACTTGTTTGTAAGGCTAGATTTCGATATGGCAGTATCAAATCACTCAAACATGAAACAATATTCAAAATATATAAGGAAATAATTTCAATCTTACCAGATTATGAATAAATAACACAGAATTGCTAGCAAAACTCAGCTGAGCTGCTGGCTATAGTATGGCGTCCCTAAACTTCTTACACTTTCTTTCATATGGAAATCACCACACTTTAAAATCTGTGTCTATCACTGAACAACTATTGAAGAATGGCCCCACTTTCGCGTCTGAGCGCTAATGATATGATTGTCTGTGGCCAATCACTGCCTAGGTTTATTTTAAATTCAAATTTCCTACCCTAAAGTCATTTCAGTCATGCTTCAGTCAAGTATGGATGGTTATCTGTTAGTCTGTCCGTCTCTACTTGTGTTTCTACAAAACTGTACTTGATTTTTGAACCAACCTTTCTCTCCCCTCCAAAATTTTGTCGTTAAAAGTTATTTTTAGACACAGCCACCACAAATATCCCTTCTCTTCCATACTACGTAGATTTGAACACCTGCGTCTCGAGGTCGTTTTTTTTTTTTTCAAATAGCGACACTTTTAGATTCAATACAGTCTGTCGATGATGTGAACAACACTGTCTTTTGTCATTATCTTCAATATTATCTATCCGTCTGTAAAATTAAGACCATATTAGTTCACTGCTCAGAATGGGCCATCCGGCCAGCTAATTTTTATATTCCTAACATTAATATTAAGAAAAAAGTACTTTTTAAATTTTGTAATATTTCGAACATCTGCGTTTAGCCGCTGAATTCAAATCAAGGGCTTGGTATCGCGCAAAAGCGTCCAATAAATGACTGTGGCGTAACATATCTATGGTCCCTTCTGTCGAGTTGCTTACTTTTTATGTCAACTTGGGAAACGTGACTTTTCTCCGTTTCCCCCCCCATTGCGTCTCCTTAGCCTTTCTAGTCTCACGCAATCTTTCCAGTCATATTTTTTTCCTTTTTGATCCGCCGTTCCCCTCCTGTCTAGCAAGTCAATTATTATGGAGGATGATGACCCGCGGTCTAGGCGATCATGTACATCAGCAGCCTACGCATTATGTTTTTATCCTTAAATGTTATCTTTGGAGGTATTTTACCGTTGTATCTCTGTCAATTTCACTACACATCTCCCCACTTGAAAACATGCCTATGGCAAGTTCCAAAACCAGCGATACACATAGGTAAAATTACTCCTCACGTCTGCCACTACTCTAATTTTGATCACAGGGGTGCCGACTGAGGAAAACTGCACCGACATTCAATTTACGGCTTGCATAAGCGACTGGTTTCAGTTCCCCATCAGGTGAAGATGATCTTTGCAACAAAGCCCCTCCGAGTCCCACATTACTTGCATCGGTTCTTAAGACAAAGTCCTGTGTCAAATCAGGCAGTTTGAGAATAGGCTTGCTAGTGAGTTTTTTCCTTTAACTCTTGGAACGCTAGTTCACATTGTGCAGTCCAAATAATTTTATCTGGAAGTCCCTTGCGAGTCAGATCAGTCAGAGGAGCACAAATAGCGTTAAAATTCTTGATGTATTTCTGATAAAATCCGCATAACGACACAAATGATCGCACGTCCTTTTTTGTTTGCGGCCCAGGTGCTCTCTGCAGTTTTTCCAAGTTCTTAGGATCAGGGGTCATATTACCCTGATATACAGTGTCCCAAGAATTCCAACTCTTTGCATCCAATACAACATTTTGTTGGCCTAGCAGTTAAGTTCGCTTCCCGAAGTCTATCAAACAACATCTCCAGAGCTTCAATGTGTTCTTCAAATGTCTCTGTGGCGACGAGAATATCATCCATGAAATTCGTGATACATGGGTTATTCAGGGGATCCAACAATTTGCGCATCATCCTTGAAAACACACTCGGAGCATTTTTCAGTCCGAATGGTAGCATATTGAATTCATAATGTCCATCCGAAGTGCTAAAAGCCAAATAAGGTCTCACTTCAGGCTTCACTGGGATCTGGTAATAGCCTTTACTAAGATCCACCTTTGAAAAGTATTTTGCCTTGTTCAGTCTGGCAAATAACTGTTTTGTGTCTGGTAATGGATCCACTTGTCCTTCTGTGACAGCATTCAGTTTCCTGTAATCTATGCACAGTCTGTGTTACCCAGACGGTTTTCTCAACAAAACGACACTAGAACTAAAAGATGATTCACTGTGCGAAATAATCCCCTCCTTCAACAAATACTCTATTTCTTCCTTCAATGCCTTCTCCTTCGCGAACGGAATAGAATAGGCTCTCATACAGATTGGATTTGAGTCTACCAGTTTCATGTCATACTGTAGCAAATTTGTATGGCCTGGTTTATCTGTTAATACATCTGTATGTTCCTCCAGAACTTGTTGAACTCTCTCCCTCTGGTTTTTAGTCAGGTGCTTACTGACTTTTACCTGTGCTGCGGTTTCACAAGGATGTAATGGGTATTCATGTGAGGTGAGTGGTTCTTTTTGCATCTGGGTTGCAATAGCCAAGGTCAATAAGGGGGTGCTTTCCTGGAGTGGTCTGTCCAGATACTTTTTTAACAGGTTTACATGATAAACTTTCTCCTTCCCCTTTTTGTCAATTTTATAGTTTGTTCTAGACACCTTCTCTAGAACCGTATATGGACCTTGCCAACCAATTTGTAATTTATTCTGGCTTCCGGGTAGTAGAAGCAGCACCTTCTCTCCGACTGCCAGTTCCCTGTCCTTTGCCTTCCTATTAAAATATGCTGCATGTTTCTTCCTGGCTTGTTTCAAATTATCATTTGCCAGTTTCCATCCAGCTTTCAAACGAGTGGTCAGTTCGTTCACGTATTGATACGATGAGGTAACAGTCTCTTCCGCCTTCTCATCTGTCCAGGTCCTTAATAGGGCTTCTAATGGACCTTTTATTGGCCTCCCAAATAGCAGAGTTGCGGGAGCCATCCCGGTTGAACTATGTGGTACCTCCCGATACGCAAACAATGCGGCGGGCAGGATTGATCCCACAGATCCGGTTTTTCGTGTGCCAGCTTTCTCAGGATAGAAATGAGAGTCCCGTTGAACCTCTCTACCTGGCCGTTCCCTTGTGGATGGTACGGACTACAATGAAAGTGTCTGGCTTGAAATAGCTTAAAAACTTCTTCCATTAGTTTCCCCTTGAACTGAGAACCATTATCCGTCAAGATTTGATGCGGGAATCCTAATCGGGTAAATATTGTAAGTAGTGCCTCTGCTACATGTTTTGAATCAATTGATGGCAGGGCTACCGCCTCTCCCCACATAGAACAAGTGTCCACCAGAGTAAGGATGTAAATGTTCCTCCTCTTGGTCCGAGTGAGAGGTCCTACAATATCCACTGCAACCCTCTCAAAAGGTGTTCCCACTATGGGCATTTCCCCTAGAGTTGCAGGAGCAGTCCAGTGCTTTGGAGCTGCCCTTTGACATTCTGGGCAGGATTTGACATATCTTTTTATATCCTCCGTTATCCCTGGCCAGAAGTAATGACAAGCTATACGCTGTCCTGTGGCGCTGATCCCCATGTGACCACTGAAGGGAATCGCATGCCCGAGTTCCATCACTTTATCTCTATATGAAGTGGGAAGAACCAGCTGGTTGTGACCATTTGTTCCAGTTCCGGCCTTCCTGTATAAGAGTTTGTTCTTCATGAAATATTCCCCCCTTACTCGGAGGTGTGTGGCATTTGGGCAATTTTTTAAAACAGGGCTTGAGTGTCCTATCCTCAGCCTGCGCCTTCCTCATCTCCTCTGGATGAGCATTTATAGGTTCACCTTCTTCCTCCTTCTTCTGTGACCTGGTCTGCACTGTCGCCATGATCACAGGTTTCTCGGGATTCCCCAAGAAGACGTATCTACACCCCAATATCAGAGGGTAGATTGGTTCATCTATCACTGTTGCTCTGATTTCTCCTTCCACATAGCGAGTTTTCACCGTTATCCTTGCGATGGGAAGTGTCATGAGTGGTATGTCCTTAGTCGCCCCTTGTATTTCCACTGTTTCTGTGTTATACTGACTTGGGTCCACTAGGCTAGACTTCACAACTGAATCATAATCCAAACCTGTATCATAAAGGCACCTTATGGTGACCCCATTACAAATAACATCCTCACAAACTGGGGGGGTGATAAGGTTCCTGTTGTCCATTAGGATTAACCTTTAATCTTTGCGTCCCCGACTTCATTGCAGCAATGTTTGAAGGTTTCCTTCTACAAAATTCGGTGTTATGGTTATCCTTCTTGCACCATTTACACCATCTTTTCCCTTGGTTCAACGGTTTTCTTTCATTGAACTTTTGGTCATTGAACTGTGAGTTTCTGTCGCGATAGTCATTTCTTGGCCGCTCAAAGTTTGTCCTACCTTTATTTCCCTGCTCTCTATTATCAAATTTATTAAATTGCTGTGGAGCTTTAAAATTGTCTATGTGCTTCTTTTTAGCACCACTTACCTCTGCCTGGGCTGCCTGATACCTCTCAGCAACATTTAAAATTTCCCCCAACTTCTCTGCACCTTGTTCCATGAGAAATTTTCTCATGTCTGGAGCCATGGACTCTCTCAATTGCTCAATCATGATCATTTCCTTAAGATCTTGGGTCTTCCCCAGAGCCGTCCATTTCTCCAAATAGGTTTCTAGTCTAGCAGAGAATTGGTGGTATGTCTCCCCAGACAACAGTTTGGCATTTCTAAATTTCTTACGATAAAATTCACCATTCTTCTCGTACCTTAATAACAAAGCCTGCTTTAACATGTCATAATTGTCTTGGTCTTCCCTGTTCATTTTGGCAAATACTTCATAAGAAGTACCTCTCAATCCCTGTGATAGCTTTAAGCTCCACCTCTCTCTCTCTAACCCATATGTAATAGCTAATAACTCAAAACGTCCTAGGTACCCCTCTATGTCATCGTCTTTTTCAACAAAATGGTCTAAATGAAACCCCATAGCTGAGTTTGAGGCTCCCAGACTGGGCGTAGCATCTGAGGCAAAAGGGCTGGCACCATTTTCAGGAGCCTGGCCTTGTAATTCCAGCTCCCTTATTCGTAATTCGTGCTCCCTTTGCAACCTTCTATCTTCTGCCTCCCTTTCGGCCTTTTTATCTTCTGCCTCCCTTTCGGCCTTTTTATCTTCTGCCTCCCTTTGCTGTCGTTTTTCTTCTGCCTCAATCTGCAGCCTCTTAATTTCTCTATCAGCCTCTAACTTCTTCTCTTCAACCAACCTGTCAGACTCCAATTTTCTTTCAGCCTCTTTTTCTAATCTCCTTTCTTCCCGTTCAATATATTTATCACATTCAGCCGTTACGTATACTGAATTAAAATCTGACCATCCATTCCCATCTCCTTCGCGGTGAGCACAGCAGCTGATCTAAATTTTGCCAGCTCCGCCATACTTTTTAGACAATATAATAATATACAAGATAAATCTCTAACCAGTAAATACACTAAGTACTTCTTATGACTATAGTCTAACTAATTCTAACTAACCAGTTAACTAATTAATTATTACTGGCTGTGAAGATTCACCAACTTTTATCTGCAGGGACACTTTTAATTTTAAAGGAAATTTTACAATTTATTTCCCTACTTTTATTTCTCCCACCAGGAGATCCTAATATTACTGTTGGGCTAATTATCCCTGGACAAGACCCCAATGTATGTAGTGGTGTTGATGGTATTGTATGATGGTGATATTACTAAATGTAATTGTATGAGGCCAGCTGTGAAGGCTCCTGAGATAAAATGTAGTTGTGAATTGTCAGAAGGCCTTTCTTGCTACCACTACGACCTCACACTTAATTTTTTTCTAATGAATGTGGCTACGTAAAGTGTCTAGGGTTATGATATGAAGTGTGGTGTAATAGGTTATAGATATACCCACAGATATTTAAGAAGACTAACAATATTAACAAATGTTAAAATACACTGAACTAACTCACGTGTGTAAAATTTTTTTTTTTGATAGAATTATATTACATTTATTTTGTTCTGGATCAATTTTTTAGATTGACCAGAACTTAAAAGGATTTAGAGATTATGAAAGAAATGCATGGAATATTATATCATAAATGCAATAGTGTACATATATATGTACTATACTAGTTAGTTTTATTAAAATGTTCTAGTAGTCATCTACTTGGGAGGATAGTTAATGTTTGTGCTGTTGGGGTGGCCTCATCACACCTGTCTATATTGACTACACAGTGTCCAGAAAATGGTGGGAATTTTTATGGGGTATTAGTAACTACAAAGTGTTGGTGAATGTCCAGCAGACCAGAGGCTCACTCATCTTGTAGTTGTAGCTCTGGTGCTGAAATCAGGTGGTCCCACCTCTCCGTGCTGGCGGGCAATAATGGTGGTCTCTGTCACAAGTACTGCACAGATACACTCGAGTAAAGTCACCAACTGAATAGACACTGCTTTGTTGACAACAGAAACTCACAGCTCTGCAATCAAAGTATGGGCCATGTGTCAAAATCTATTCTCTACCCACGTCTGGACACAACACTGACACAACAACCACATCATACAGACAGGTCAGATCTCTCTGACCAAACAGCACATTACCATGGTGGTTTTACATCAGATAGATCCTCCCAGACTATAGATTCTGAAAAATATTTATTAGTTTTCTGCCCTAAAAGAGGATAGGTAATATGTTTCATTATTCTCAACACTTGATCTGTCTTGCCTAACCCTTGTTGGAGTTTATGTATATTGTTGGTCCCTAGACCCTGACTTGGGCGGGGGGTCTAGAGCAAATCCCTACTTGTTTGTAAGGCTAGATTTCGATATGGCAGTATCAAATCACTCAAACATGAAACAATATTCAAAATATATAAGGAAATAATTTCAATCTTACCAGATTATGAATAAATAACACAGAATTGCTAGCAAAACTCAGCTGAGCTGCTGGCTATAGTATGGCGTCCCTAAACTTCTTACACTTTCTTTCATATGGAAATCACCACACTTTAAAATCTGTGTCTATCACTGAACAACTATTGAAGAATGGCCCCACTTTCGCGTCTGTGCGCTAATGATATGATTGTCTGTGGCCAATCACTGCCTAGGTTTATTTTAAATTCAAATTTCCTACCCTAAAGTCCTTTCAGTCATGCTTCAGTCAAGTATGGATGGTTATCTGTTAGTCTGTCCGTCTCTACTTGTGTTTCTACAAAACTGTACTTGATTTTTGAACCAACCTTTCTCTCCCCTCCAAAATTTTGTCGTTAAAAGTTATTTTTAGACACAGCCACCACAAATATCCCTTCTCTTCCATACTACGTAGATTTGAACACCTGCGTCTCGAGGTCGTTTTTTTTTTTCAAATAGCGACACTTTTAGATTCAATACAGTCTGTCGATGATGTGAACAACACTGTCTTTTGTCATTATCTTCAATATTATCTAGCCGTCTGTAAAATTAAGACCATATTAGTTCACTGCTCAGAATGGGCCATCCGGCCAGCTAATTTTTATATTCCTAACATTAATATTAAGAAAAAAGTACTTTTTAAATTTTGTAATATTTCGAACATCTGCGTTTAGCCGCTGAATTCAAATCAAGGGCTTGGTATCGCGCAAAAGCGTCCAATAAATGACTGTGGCGTAACATATCTATGGTCCCTTCTGTCGAGTTGCTTACTTTTTATGTCAACTTGGGAAACGTGACTTTTCTCCGTTTCCCCCCTAATTGCGTCTCCTTAGCCTTTCTAGTCTCACGCAATCTTTCCAGTCATATTTTTTTCCTTTTTGATCCGCCGTTCCCCTCCTGTCTAGCAAGTCAATTATTATGGAGGATGATGACCCGCGGTCTAGGCGATCATGTACATCAGCAGCCTACGCATTATGTTTTTATCCTTAAATGTTATCTTTGGAGGTATTTTACCGTTGTATCTCTGTCAATTTCACTACATCGATACACGTCGCAGCTAGCTCCGTCATCGTGTCAAGAGTTGGAGAAATTTCGGTCCCGGCACGAGTACTTGGGGCAGTTTTGCTTTCTGGCTGTCTGTCTTTGTTGTTTGTGTTATTTCCCTGGCTGTTCTGCGCTGGTGGGCTGGTATAAACCTTCCTCTTTTTAGCGCGTGGTTTATTTCGGCCCATTTTGAGTATTGCGATCGCTGTGTACGTCCTGAAAAGGACGCTGGTTATAGTGCGGTTGTTGTTGAAATGTATCCTCTTGTGGACTATTGTTGTGATGTAAGGAACTGTGTTTGAGACGGGCTTATATACCTGTAACAGCGCCATCTTGTCTTCGCCATTGTCTCCGTGGTTCAGTGCCTTTCTACCACAACATCTTCAAGAGGAAGATATATTACTAGGCCACAATAAAGCCTAGAAATAGTTGTGTGTTATATTTGTGTTTTCGCTCTTTCTAGAGCATCCATCGCGTGTGTTTTTTAAGTGGTCCAATTACTGCGCGCGCACTACTCTTGTGAGTCATATAGGCTGCATGAGATATTTGAGCAGGCAGCAGAGGCGCAGGAGAAAGCCAATGGTGTCATGTTTGACGAAACGGTGCTAAGGGACCAGTTTGTTACCAGTCTAAGGGACGACCTGACGCGGAGAATGATGAAGGACAGGGTCCGACACGAGCCTGCAGTATCATTTGTGTCCATAAGATATGATGCTCTGAGATGGACTGGGAGTGGTCAAGCAGCAAGAGCTGGGATAACCTCAGTCACAGCATCCGACGAAAAAATGGCCGCTGATAGGAGGGAGAGAAGTAATCAGCTTCCAGGCCCCACACCATTCTTAATCCTCTATTTTATGTTTCTACTTTTCAACACAGGGATGTGCGGATTATTCTTCTAGGTGAGAGATTGTTCCATGATTGAAGTTTAGTCTGGTCTAACAAATCATCATCATCATCATCATCATCATCATCATCATCATCATCATCATCATCATCATCATCATCATCATCATCATCATCATCATCATCATCATCATCATCATCATCATCATCATCATCATCATCATCATCATCATCATCATCATCATCATCATCATCAATATCATCATCAACATCACAATCATCATCATCATCAATATCACCATCATCAATATCATCATCAATATCATCAAAATCATCGTCATCATCATCAATATCATCATCTTTATCAATATCGTCATCATCATCTTCATCGTCATCATCATAAACATCATCATCATCACTATCATCATCATCAATATCACCATCATCAATATCATCATCATCATCATCATCATCATCATCATCATCATCATCATCATCAATATTATCAAAATCATCGTCATCATTATCAATATCATCATCAGCATCAATATCGTCATCATCATCTTCATCGTCATCATCATCATTATCACCATCATCATCAATGTCATCGTCATCATCATCAATATCATCATCATCAATATCATCATAATCATCTTCATCGTCATCATCACACCATCATCATCATCATCAATATCATCCTCATCATCATTATCAATGTTATCATCATCACCATTCTCTTTTTCGTTCCCTATGGAGCACGGAGCCACCACCGCAGCTGCTCCCTTGCAAGAAATCTGCAGAAAGCATTCACATTTTCTTGTATCAGTGGTTTCTGTAGCAACCTGTTTGACATGATGATGTTGCCAGTCCAATGCATAACCTCATATTAGTGTCATTGTACACCATTGTCTGGCAAATATATCTGTCAAGTTAATCCTCATCACTATAATTACTATCATTGTGTTCATCATCGACGGATACTGTTAAAAGTCATTCATATCATCATCATCGGCTTTCTGTCATAATATTCTTCATCGATATTGCCATGAACTGTCATTACTATCATTAACATTATCTTTTGCATCAATATCATAAATTAATCTTCATCGTCGTCATCTCCACCATCATCGATATCATAATCGTCATACTTACAATTATTATCATTATCATCACAAACTTCACCTTTCAGGATTAACAAACAAGTTTTATGGTATCAAAATAAGAAAACTATCGTCCTTTCGCCCAGCGAAACCATCGTCACCACAAGCGAATTATTAAAAATTTCGAAATTAATGAATAATTCAAAACAAAAATATGTCATTCATTCATTCATTAATTGCACACAATCTCCTTAAGGAGCATACGCGCTCAAGAAACTCATACCAAATCCTTCTGTTCTTTGTCATCAGCTAAAGGTCATTGCGTGTCTCTTCCGCCTCAAGGTCATTGCGTGTCTTTTCCGTCTCAAGGTCATTGCGTGTCTTTTCCGTCTCGAGGTCATTGCGTGTCTTTTCCGTCTCAAGGTCATTGCGTGTCTTTTCTGTCTCAAGGTCATTGCGTGTCTTTTCCGTCTCGGGGTCATTGCGTGTCTTTTCCGTCTCAAGGTCATTGCGTGTCTTTTCCGTCTCAAGGTCATTGCGTTGTCTTTTCAGGTCTCAAGGTCATTACCTACCATGTTGTTTTTGGGGTTTCGCGCCAACAGGTTTTCCTCAGTGTGTTATATCATCGCCAAGTTCTCATCACTTGTTCCACTGGCGCTTGTCTGGTTCTTGTCATCAGTTCCACTTTAGACATCTTGTCACGCCACTTCAATCCTTCTATTCCAAGAAAGTAGCCATTTATGAGAGCCTGTAACTTCTGAGGTGTTTTCCCTTCACATCAGCTGAATTTGTTTGTGGTAAAAATGTCTACAGGAGAGTGGTAGCCGGCCCCAAGTCTTCCTTTCCTGCGCCGCCTTTACGTCATGCTCGGAAGATTTTAGTGATAATATTTTCAATTGCTCTCCTTCCGGGCCCCACAGTTCATTTTATTTCAGCTTATATATATTTTTTTAATTTTGATGCTGAGTAAAGTGTGTCAGCAAACCAGGGCTGTGGAGTCTGTGGAGTCGGTGTCGTGGAGTAAGTCATTTTTTTAGTGGAGTCGGAGTCGGTAAAAACTGTCTCCGACTCCAAATTTTACGAGACTTGAGTCATGGCAGATCCACGGTTGATCAATCTGGTTTGGGGGGGGGGGGGGGGGGGGCCGCTTAAAAATTTTAAAGTAGTAGAACTCCTAAAATGACTTTCGTGTTAAAGTAAATCCATTTTTACATAATGTAGGAAAATTTCAGTTGCTTCTAATCATAAATAAAGTGTTTTTCACCACTGATAAATGTGTTGGCACATTTAGAAAAAGTACACAATAAATGAAAATAAACTATTTACACTGTAAATTTTTCTGTCATTTTTAAAATCCAACTATTTTGCCTCATGGTATTTGGCAAAGCATTCATTTGTGTGCAGGTGTGGGGAATTTGTTATTGTGTATTACTGTATGAATGAATGAATAGTTTAAAATGTAGTCTATGAAATCCACATAATCATTTGTTCACACACATACCAAACGTATACATATAACTCCATATAAGTGCAATAATTTTATGCCATTTCACTAGTTAAAAAAACCTTAAGTCGGAGTCAGAATTTCCAGAGTCGGCGTCGGAAAATTATTTGGCCGACTCCTCAACCCTGCTGCAAACGATTACATAAGATGAAGCTTATCTTGCCTTACATTTCTTGTAACTGGCATCGATTAATTTCTGCTGCGTTTATTTTTCACTTTTTTCTATGAGTGAACGTCGAGGCAGTTCTATTGCATGGCTCTGAAATCTGTTAAAAGGTGTACGTAGTCCAACAGGAGACGATGTCGTAAGCGAGACATGGGTTAGAGACTTCACCATACTAGCTCCATCTTTTTAAGGTGGGGTGACCGGACCCTTTCCTGGCTGTTTTTGCCTTCCCTCACTCAAGAGCAGAGTCAGGTACCCTTTTATAGCTAGACGCTACCAAGTTTCGATCTCGAAACATGTAACTGCCAGAGACAAGCGTTCTAACCACTCTGCAAATTAGACGCTCAAAGACAAATTGAGATCAACACAAACGACAGTCGGCTTCAAGTTCTTTCCTTTGTTTTCTTTAGCACTCTCATTTCTATTTCCAATTCTCTTTTATGTTTGTGTTTTTTTTGTTGTTCTTGTTTTTGTTTTGGTTTCCCTCTACCTGTCTTGCCCCGTGGATTCAAGAGCACGGACTTGTATAGCTATATCAATATGTTCCCTCAATATGTGTCCTATCCACCTCCAGTATCTTCATCTTATCTCTTATTGCACTGACACTTGTATAGTTCTTGTCATCAGTTCCACATTGGTGATCTTGTCATTAGTTGCACATTGGTGATCTTGTCATCAGTTCCACATTGGTGATCTTGTCATCAGTTCCACATTGGTGATCTTGTCATTAGTTCCACATTGGTGATCTTGTCATCAGTTCCACATTGGTGATCGTGTCATCAGTTCCACATTGGCGATCTTGTCATTAGTTCCACATTGGGGATCTTGTCATTAGTTCCACATTGGTGATCTTGTCATTAGTTCCACATTGGTGATCGTGTCATCAGTTCCACATTGGTGATCTTGTCATCAGTTCCACATTCGTGATCTTGTCATTAGTTCCACATTGGTGATCTTGTCATCAGTTCCACATTGGTGATCTTGTCATCAGTTCCACATCGGTGATCTTGTCATTAGTTCCACATTGGTGATCTTGTCATCAGTTCCACATTGGTGATCGTGTCATCAGTTCCACATTGGTGATCTTGTCATCAGTTCCACATTGGTGATCTTGTCATCAGTTCCACATTGGTGATCTTGTCATCAGTTCCACATTGGTGATCTTGTCATCAGTTCTACATTGGTGATCTTGTCATCAGTTCCACATTGGTGATCTTGTCATTACTTCCACATCGGTGATCTTGTCATTAGTTCCACATTAGTGATCTTGTCATCAGTTCCACATTGGTGATCTTGTCATCATTTCCACATTGGTGATCTTGTCATCAGTTCCACATTGGGGATCTTGTCATCAGTTCCACATTGGTGATCATATCGTGCCATTTCACTCCATCTATTCTACGTTAAACAAATTGACAGATGGCAAAAAGACACTATTGAAGTCGGCCTTTAACAATACACCAGGGAAGAAGGTCAACAAGGAATTTGACATAGACTTTACTAAAGACCATAATACGAGTACAAGGAAGAGTTGGAGGAAAACATGCAAGGGGAAGACAGCGCTATAATTGGAAAGATAACATCACGAGATAGACAGGAAAGAGTCTTTTAGAGTGTACCATCAAGACAAGAGACAGAAAACGTTGGAGATCTACTGCAGCCGACCTTCCATGTGAAGATACAGCTGATGAATATACTATCCCAGGAAGAACAAAACTTGAGAACGAAAAACGAAGGTAATGAATACACATTAGCGCGTGCAGAAATCAAGCTAACAAAAAATATGTGCGAAGTCAGGAATGAGAACCCTAGAAACAGCAAAGTGAGCATTTATTTCTCAACCTGCAATAGTCTGATCACAACAGCGAGTGCTGCACAAATGTGTTTTTTTATTCCGGGGTCAGTTTACCTTTTCGTGCTAGTGCTAAGAGAAATGGCAGATATCAGAAAAGAGAAAAGCATGCTTGTCTTTCTTGATATAAACCGTTTGGCTGTTAAATATAAGCGCTCTTTTCTTCCTCGGGCCGTCAAATAAAGCTGCTTTTCAGAGGTCTGAAAATCTGGCCCGTTTTTGAAAAATGATGTATGGAATTTATATGTAAATTAATATGTATAAAATTTGCACAAGTGGTTTAACTCATAAGCAGACCAGTAGCTAGATAAAACGATTAGGCAGTCGAGTACACACATAGATAACAAGAAAACACAAACATGAAGGTAGATGGAAACACAGAGACAGATACATAGGGAGTCAGTCAGACAAACAGATAAAGAAGGCAGTCGAATTTGAAACTAGATAAGTAAGCAAGCAGGCAGACTGTCAAACAGATAAATAGATGCTGGAGAGACAGACATATAGACATGTAGGTAGGTAGATAGACACGCAAGCAGGCAGAGAGACAGATAGACAAGACAAACAACCGACAGACATACTGACCGACAGACAGACAGACTGATTAATATATAGGTTGGTAGAAGAGTATGTCGATATAATTATAAATGAATCGACAAATAGCTCCTCTATATTTCATTTTGTAACGATTTTCTAAACGAAGTTAGAAGCCTACGTGCTCACAGTAACAAATCTGCAGAAAATTTGCCATTAATAACCCAATTATTTCTACCAGCTCCACATATCACAGCTGGGACCTTGTGTCATTTTTAGCAACAAAGCTGAGATTATAATTAACTACTGTATTTGTTACGAGGTAAATGATGGCCAAATTGCGCGTGCACCCTACGGAATGTGGACTTGCACGTGATTCTTGGCAGCATTATGGATAACACATAAGGAAGGGAAACCCAAGGCCTGTAAACAGTAAATAAGTATTAGACAAACATAAAAGTATATTTTCAAGCACTCGTAAGAAATAAAGAAGTAGAACACTAGACAACAGAAAAACAACAGACGTGAGTGGCTTAAACAGGACTCGAACCCAGGACCTTCCGTGCGACAACCTCGCCTAGCTATGCAAGCGAATCACACTATCCTCCCTGCCATCTAGGCATCACCAATAAATGATGCTTCGATGACGGGTCATTAGTGCGACCCGCAAGACATAACACCGGAAATTTACCATGTGCAGTCCAGCCTATTAATGACGCAATCACTTCTGTTGTTCCCCTATTATACAGTATAGGTCAGACTACTGTACACAAGAGTTTGAAAATACCATGTAAAGGCCAATATCTTATGTTGCCATGCAGTAATGTTCTAGATTAGAGGGTGGGATGTAAACCCCTACCAATAACAGACGCCTTGATAATGGGTGGTTTAGCATAAAATGCTAAGATAGACTGCTTTTTATTGGATCTCTCCTCAACAATGCAACATGGGTGTGTGGCGAAATGTTTGCTTGTAGCACCACATCATTTTTAAGACTGCTTCACTGACTTCCAATTTCGTCAATTTCAAGGAGAAATCATAGACAGCCAGGAACACAGAATATTAAGAACTCAAAATATGACAGGCCATAGGACTGGAAGTGAATTCTAAGATTAGAAAGGGGTAACTCAACTCATCACTTTGCTTCATAAGTTCTCGGATCCTACTTCAAGTACACCCAGTTAGACACATTACCCACCTGAAGATGCGGCATCTTAAATCAGTTGCCCAATAATATTGTCCTGTGCAAAAAGTCTGTGTTCCCCTGATAATCTGGGTAAGTTGTAATATGCACATTTTATCTTTTTGTATTGGCATTTTGACATGTGCAATTTGCTTGTGGGTGTACAGTTGCATTGGACGATATAAATTGTAAGTGGATGTTTTTTATAAAACAAAGTTATAAGCGTCCATTGTGTCACATAATTATTTTTGGGTCGATCTCTGCTTCACTACAGCCGTATCCTGCACATTTGTTGTACTGACTTATTACATGGTCGGCACCTTTTTCTTTCTCTGCTATGTAGCAGATATTTTGTATTTTCAAACATTCCTACACTCCTCTCAGCGATACGTCGTCGTGTATGTTTGCTTACCTGTTCCTCCCTACGGGGAAAGAACTGATAAGATAATATTAGCCGACAACCATGTTGGTTAATTTCGGGTGCGCCCGACATCAGGCTGCGGAGTAACATTAAAATCGCCCAGCGCAGTTGTTTAATCGCTGATAAGGGCAGGGTGCGTTTTCTGCCAAGATGATAAAGAGACGGATTGTGTGTGTTAGTCGTGAGATGGATTTTTGGGGCGTCCTCTTTCCGATCTCTGTTTCACTACGGCAGTATCAGTTACATTTTTGTACTGATTGTTATTGCGTGCTTTCAATTGTCGCACTTTCTATCCTTCTTTCTCTGCTATGTGTAGCAGATATTGGGTATTTTTATTCTTATACTCCCTTCAGTATATTTCGTCTTCTCTGTTCACCTGCCCATCCCTAAGATAGTAGACAGGTGATGCAATGTTGGAACGACAAGCAGGTTGGTAAAAGTCCTTTGTACCAAATCTTGGCAGCGACAGATTAGCTCCATGCAAATTGCCAGTATATTTGCTAATCGCTGATAAAGGCCAGAGTGCGGGACAGATAACGAGATTACCGTCTGCGATAGATTACTTTCTGATAAAGTAATGATTAGTTACATCTGACAACACATTGTCGTATGAGTTTAAAGATGTGTTGGGGAGTTCACCTGCTCAGCAGTCAGATGTTTTCATACCATATATGTAAGAGATGACATCTACATTACGTTCAAAATTATACCATGGCAGCTTATTTTGATATCGCCCCAACCAGCATGTTTGAACCGATTGTAGTTTTTTCTTAGTTCCATAACAAACAGAGCGGGGGAGGACAGTGAATATAACCTGACGCTTCAGTCAGTCAAATTTACTGTGAGATTCATGCTTGCCAAAGATACCAGACTTGCCAGAAGTTAGAATTCAGAAATTCTATTTTATCAGGCCGGAAATTTTATTGGAGAATCTTAACGGACTTACAAAAACAGCCCAGAAGATCTCTATCATTTTAACAAGGAAACCGGGACTGGGGAAACTGACAACACACGAAGTCAGAGAGGAAATTAAAGTTAAAATTAACGACCCCATGTACACGTGAAATAAGGCATCTGCCAGTGCATTTATTCCTCTGAGCAAAATGTCTGTGAGTCAAGATTGGCGTAAGTTGTCATTTTACATTATATATTTTTCATTACCGGTACTAACAAGTGAACTAATATGTATATATTACCATGTGAATATTTGATGCGTGATGCCATATGATGATGGATGGCATCCGCATGTCTGGTTTTGTGTAGTGTGTAGATGTGTTCAGTCAAAACAATGTTCATGCAACAATAACAGGGCAATCCACATAGGACGTCAGTAAACTCACGACGTATAAAGTCAATGAGTCTTGAAACAGCCATTGACGTTTTTCTTCATTATTTATTGTGGACGCCACAGTGACAAAATGGTTACGCAAATGTGTAGGCACATCAAACAGTCATTATCACAGCAACATTCAATACAGCAATAAACGGTAGACAGCATTACAATGATGAGTCAGATGCATGTTATATTTCAAAGTGCTGTAAATGTAGTCAGGTGAACAACTCCATCCTTTTCTATAACAGCCAGGAGATAACCAGATGTATGAGATCAGTTCACTCTCCTTAGTTTGACTTCAGCAAGACAGACACGTCTGCCGAAGTATAAATAATGTCCTCAAAAATATCCTCTAGATAATAAAGGTTTTCCAAACCTAGTTCATTTAACAAAGTAGCAAGTAATGGTCCTTGGTACCTGCATCAACCGATGCAGTACAATGCAGCGACATGTGAGCTAGGAAAACATCTCGTGACGACGACTTTCGCAGACAGGCTATGAATCGAAATCGCTCACGACCCAAAATCAATAGAGTTAATGAAAATGTTAATTTACCTTGCTTTCAAGAAATACAGAAATATCACGCCTCCCGGCATGTGCAAATACACTAGAGGTATTATCCCGAATAAACGAAATATCCATTAAGAGGACTACACATCCCTGACAGAACAAAAATAGCGGAGATCCCCTCTTCAACGAGGCATCTCTTTCGCCATTCCAAATCGCTCACTCCCACTAGTGGTGGGCGGAAACCGATCGACAAAGAAGCAAGACAAGTCATGCGCAGTCCAGCGCAAAAACGACCACAGCTCAAACTTAACTGCATTCGATACCAACGCGAGAAGACAAATGCTTACCGAGAAAAGTGACTATAAATTTCAAGCAGTTGTTGCCCTTGCGTTATAAAACAGATATTGAAATAAAACGATGTTGCGAGAATTTATCACGCAACATATCAATGTGTGAAAATAGCTAGTGGTTGTCCAAGTCATTTGAGGCTGGCAACATCAGCGTATAGAATGATGATTCATGAACCACCACCGCCAAAGGCTGGTGACTGCTTTACTGTCAGTTTCTTAAAGGGAACTAAACTCATAAAGAGTCCCAGGTTCCATATGGAGCAGGATGGAAAAGATCAAAGAAATTATGTACTTTCGAATTAAAATACTTACAGTTTCAAACTCTTCAAATCAGTGTAAACATAAATAAAAACTTATTCAATTCATATTGTGAACACTTTTCAATCAGTGGAAATGTAAATGTAAACATATTCTATGAGTACTATTTTCATTTAAATGTAAAGTGACTATAAAAGCTATTCAATTTAAATGTAATGACAGTTTTATCCGGAGGGATTAAATTTAATTCTCATGAGGGTAAATGCTAAGGTAAATGGGATGGTGGAATAGAAGAGGGGGCACATAAGTATGTGTCGGGAAACGCAATACTCAGGAGAGCGTTTGGTTTCTATTCTTTTACCATAGTTATTGGTGGTACCAGCAGAAAGTACTTTCTCTTGAACAAGAAGGGACAAGTGGTCTACGCTTTAAGACGAGGGACCAACTTTCGTAGACTCTCTCTCTGACATTTCTGGGAAACGAGCTACACCCGACAACCTCGACCAGCGACGAGCGTGAGCAGTGTAAAAAGAACCAACCCATCAGAAGGAGCAGAACCGAGCAGCTAAAATTCAATATATATGCTGCCACTTGAACGTCTTGTAAAGATTTACATCCCATCACGACCGTGATGATAACTTTTTCTGGATCCATAACTATTCAAATTATTTTCAAACTGTTAAAACTTAAGAGATTATTAAATTTTGTTATTTGTAATTTTACAAATTTAGCTTCGATCTAATCATTTTAAATGTACAGCATGTTTGTCTCAATTAATTTACTACACATAGCTCTACCAGAATAATAAGAATTCCACTGAGTAAATCAGAGGTGGGGGCTTGAACGAGCTAAAATTAATCATTGCTTAATTCTTTACAAAAATTGTCAGCAGATTCTAGAATTAACGTGCTCAGCCAATGCAGCATTGTTTTCGCTTATCTGAATATCTTGTGAATACTCCATTGCGATAGAAGCGTCATTACCCTTCTATTTACAAATCTGCCAAGAGTAATCTTGTGCGAAGGTAGACACATTTTAAGCGATATTAGATACTCTTGAGTTTTGGCCACTGTTGGACCACTACTGCAAAGCAGGGGAGGCAAAACCGTCACAGTGCTCAAGCGACAGATAACGAGATTACTCGTCTGTGCGACACATTTTGGACAGACATGCATGACATCATAGTTTCCGGCACACCTTGTTACAAAGACATTACTATATATTAAAGTAATAATAAGTTATTTGTAAACATGGCAGAGAGAGGATTGAATGTTTTCATTCCATATATGAGAGACGTGACCTTTTGCATCACGCATAGTTTTTCAGGCGGAAATAATTTTGAAATTACCCCACACAACACGCATGTTTGACACGATGGAAGCTTTCTTCACATCGTAACAAACAAATGCGAGGTAAGAAGGGCCATATAGCCTGACCTTTTCGCAGTTTTAAGACACTGTGAATATTGCTTGCCAAGACGAAACCAGACTGCCAGAAGTTAGAATTCAGAATTCCATTTTTCAGGCCGGACTTTTGTTATATATTTTGAAGGAGTTAAACAGCCCAGGAAATCACTATCATTTAATAAGGAACCGGGATTTGAGGAAACTGAAAACACGGAATCATAGAGGAAATCTAGTGTTAAAATAACGACCCCCAAGAACACGTGTAAGAGGCCTAGTCAAGTGCCTTTATTCATCTGAGCAAACAGTCTGTGAGCCAAGATTGGCGTAAGTTGTGCATTTTACATTCTATACTTTTCATTACTAACATGTGAACTAATATATATATATATATATATATATATATATATATATATATATATATATATATATATATATATATATATATATATATATATATATATATATAACTTACTAAAGTGTTAGTGTAATAAATATATACACCATGATACCATTATCCACTCCCTGCTCTCTATGAAGCTTGTGGCCACTTCTGCTGTTGGTTCCTTGTGAGGAAACTCTCATGCCTGCAAATAACTTGACACATGAACCATCATTGCAAGAGCCGATGGCCTTAAAACTATAGAGGAAGGCTTGGCGTAAATTTGTTGATGGACTGTTCTCAACAACGAGTTAAAGGGTAATGATTGAAGCAGTGGATGTACCTATGAACGAATGAATGAACATATGAATGAATGAGCCATTGAATGAATGGATAAATGGGTGAATTAATGAGCGAATGAATAACTGAACCAATGAATGAATAAACCAATGGATGGATTCATGACTGTGTGAAGGATCAAATGAATGAACGAATGAGTGAGTGAATTAATGAACCAAATAATGAACCCGTGAATGAATGAGTATATGAACCAATGAATAAATAAACCAATGAATGAATGCACCAATGTATGAGTGAAAGAATCAAGGTATGAAACAAGTAATGAATGAATGAACCAATTAACGAATGAATGAACCAAAGAATGAATGAGTGAACCAATGAATAAATGAATGAACAGAGGAATTATTTAATTAACCAATGAATGAATGAACTGTATTTATGTCTATATTATATTCCACTTTGTTTGATGTTTTCACTCTGCCCAGAACAAGGCCTCCTTGTCCAGTATGCTTGCTCAAGTGGTCACATGGGACATTATAACTAGATCGTGCCTTTCTGAAGAGAATTTCTATCACAGCTTTAACATATCAACAGTCCTTACCTTCCCTTCTCTAAACATACCCTTATATACACGCCTTCATCTCATACACAAAATAATTGTTTCTTTCAAACAATGGCCAAAAATATCATATTTAACCCCGTACAGGTAACATGTCTATCATCTTCAGCATCGTCATAATAATCTTTTTCTTCTTCTTTGTCTTTCTTTATGGAGAATAGAGCCACCAATGCAGGTAGCACCTTTACAAAAAAGGTTACACCAACGCACACACTATTTCAGTAGGGTTTTCTGAAGCTATTTGTTTTACACCGTGAGTTTTCCACCCCCCTGTACAACCTTATATTAATCGCTTTTTACGACGTGTAAGATGTGTATAATTGGGTATAATATATTCAGGTGACTACTTTATGCTTACTGGCAATACTTTGCATGGTAATTAATTCCATACTGTATACCAGTGGTTCTTAACGTGTGCCATATTTCTAAGGAGCCACAGTCAGAAGGTAAAGTGCCTTGTCCCAGTTAACAGCGACTATAAGGGTGGCCCAACAAAAAGGTTGAGAATCCCTGCTGTTTACCACTTTATTAAGAATTCGGTTAAATTGAAGACCAATGTGTTCTATCTGGCCTTAGTCATATCAGTAGCCACCTTCAGTCATAGCTAACTATAGGAATGCTCCCCTTGAGGTGATAGTCCTCAGCTGCTTTTTTTCATAGTGTTCCTTTCGACGTGTTCTTTTCTTTTCTGCTTGTTGTGAGAGCTTCCTTTCTCCCAATCTGAGGTGGTGCCGTAGGAAGCATCGCCACTTGGTGTAATGGGCAGCTTCATCCTTCCAGGCTGCTGTATTTATGTCCAATGTGTCTCTTGAACCCCAAAAAGAATTCAGAGACGGATTAATAAGGAATATGGGTCTGGGTTAAGTTTTGGAATCCTAAACCTAACCGTAATACCTAACCGTAATCCTTAACCATGGCGACGTGGGAGACTTGTTTGGATGGCATCTAAGAGAACGTCCCACTGTGTAATACAGTTTAACCAAACATTATAAAGGTTAATGTTTTTAATGAATTAAAAAATAAAAATTTATTATGTTGATTTAATTTTTAAAAGATATCGAGTTTCCCATGTTTGACGTAATGAAGTTTCTGTCGCTTTGAGTTTTTGTATAGTTTTAAAATGTATGGGTCCATGTTGTCAACATTTTTTTAAAGATTGGTAATGATACAGTGTTTTACAGAAAAATGTGAAAAATGCCATGGACAGCTAAAGAGATTAATGAGGATGTCTAGAAAGAGGCCGAAGCGCAAAGGAAGATTATTTCTCAGGTTAGAGCAATCCACTTTTGTTGGGCATGTTATGAGAAGAACGAAGCGGGTGTATGTCGTGACAACAGGAAAGATTGAATGAAAAACAGAGATAGAAGACGACAAACAGAGAAGATTCTGGACAGTTTGACGTCACGGCATGGAAGGAAGCCTTCAACAGAATTGATAAATAGTACTGTAGACAGGAAGTTCACCTATGCCACCAAGCATGGTACTTGAAGAAGAATGTTATACATAGCTGTAATTGAAATTGAATGAGGATTAATACAAGCCCCAAAAACTGGCCGACCGTCACTAGCTCATGGAAAAACCGTCCTTGAACTGTGACCCCTCGTCCCATAAAAGTTAAAATTCTAATTAAATGTATTTAAAAAATGAAAATACTGCGCCACGCACGCGCGAGTGTGTGATCGCTGGGCACGTGGATTTATTTTTAACATTATAAACATTATATCTTTGATTCGTAACATGACACGGGGCGTCGAGTGGTTAAAGAGCTTACGTCTGGAGGTAAAGTTTCCGGATTCGATAACAAGTAACGCCACCCTCCCGTCTACTTAACAGTTAATTGGTGCCAGACTTTTAACTTGAGATGAATACATTACTTTCTCTTCCCCCCCCTCGTGTGAGATATAGCCATTTATTTATTTGGTTCTTTCCCCCCGTGCCATTCTTGCAGAACTGTGAAGTCGGAGTCGAGAGTCGCAGTGATCGAGTCGGTGGTTTTTTTTTTTTTTTAGTTGAGTCGGTAAAAGACGTTTGGTCTTCGACTCCGAATTGTATGCCGTAAGACTATTAAAAAACTGTAGTCGGAAGTTGGAAAATATTTTTGCCGACTCCACATCCTTGGTTCCTAAGGATCTCTGAAGAGACGAAGAAAGAACAGACGTACTGCACCCTCAAACAAATCGTACGGGGTGTGATAAATTTTAACCGTGATACAACGTTAAAATATCTCCAAAGATAAAATGTAGGGATAAAAATAATGCGTAAGCTACTAGAAGACATGATCGCCCATGCCGCGGTTCACTACCCGCCATGGAAACTAACTTGTTAGACGCAAAGACAAAACGTTTACCCTTGGAGACGGGAGGGAACGGAGATCAAAAAGAAAAAATATGACTGAACACGTGCTTGAAACTAGCAAGGCTAAAAAGACGCAATTGGTGGGGAAAGGAAAAAAATTCACGTCCCCAAGTTGACACAATGTAAAGAAATGGACAAAAGGGACCTTAGCTATTATACGCAACAGTCATTTCTTGGACGCTTTTACGATACTGAGTCCTTTTATTTGAATTCAGCGGCAAACGCATTACAGAAGATGCTCGAACATATTTTTCAAAAAAAACAACTAACCTTGAAAAAGTAACTTTTTCTTAATAATAATGTTAGGAATATAGAACCTAGCTAGTCGGATAGACCATCTTGAGCAGAGAAATAATATGCTTTCATTTATACAGACGGATAGATAATAATGAAGATATTGACAAAAGACTGTGTTGTTCATAACAGACGAGCGACTGCACTGTTTAAAAAAAAAATGTCACTAATTTTCAAAAATTGCGGCCTTGAGACCCAAGTGCTAAAATCTAGTTGGAATGAAAGAGAGGGGGGAATAGTGGAAAATTGTGGCTAAAAATAACTTTAGAGACCGATTCGTGTAAAAAGGCATGTAGAACCAAGCGTGTTTTTTATGAAAAAGCAAGTAGAGGCAGACGGACCAACAGACAATAATACATACTTGACTGAGGTATGACTGAATTGACTTTTGGTCGGAGGTTTGAAATTTGAAAGGGGGAAGTCGGTGATTGGCCACCGATAATCATATTATCGGCGCCCAGACGCGCATTTTTGCCATTCAACATAAATTGTCCATTAGTAGACACAGTAATTCTTCAGTGGTGTAGTTCCCAGAAGCTAATTGCCATATTTAGAGGGACGCCATACTAGAGCCAGCAGCTCAGCTGAGTTTTGCTAGAATATAACTGTGTTCTCTATTCATAATTCTGGTAAGAATGAAAGTATTTCTTTGTATATTTTAATATTGTTTAATCTTTCGAGTGATTTGATACTGCCATATCAAAATCTATCCCTTACAACAAGTAAGGATTCGCTCTAGATCCCCAGCCCAAGTTCAGGGTCTAGACACAAACAAAATACATAAACGCCAGCAAGGATTATGAAGGGCGGATCAAGTGTTGAGATCAGTGGAACATATCACCTATCTTATTCAATAGCAGGAAGCTAATGAACATATTTCAGAATATGTAGTCTTGGGGAACTAGTTCTATGTGAAACCAACTTGGTAAGATGTGCTGTATGGTCAGAGAGATCTGACCCCGTCTATGTGGTGTTGTTGTGTAGTGTTGTGTGTAGAAGTGGCTCAGGAGGTAGAGTTCTGACACATGACCCAATGCTTTTGTTGCAGAAGTGTGAGTTCTGTTTGGCACCAAAGTGGTGTCAAATGCTGTGTTGATAAATACAAGTGTGGACCAGTGAAGTCTAGTGTTTTGTCAGAGCAGCCTTATATTGCCCCCAAGCACGGAGAGGTGGGGCCACCAGATTCCAGCACCAGAACTACTCAGTGAAGATACGTGAGCGTCTGGCCTGCTGGACCTTCACCAACTTATTTACTAACTAACACACCAACTACATTACCATCACTAGAACCCACAAAAATTTTGGGAAATAAAATTTGTATTACGCCCATCAGTGAAGGGACAATGTTTGGTAGTCATAGACAGGGAGTGATGATATCACCCCAACAGCTCATCTAGAAATAAGTTCTCCTGGGACTATCTTAAGATAATTACTAGTAACCAGTCATTTGAAATACATATGTACACATTTTCTAGTTTATTATGACATATATTCATGCATTTCATTCATAATTTCAAAACCTTTCATATGTTCTGACCAAAATAAAACCTTGGTTCAGAACAAATAAACTTAAAGAAAATTTAATATCAAAAATTTAAACAGCTTGAGTTAGTTCAGTGTGTTATAAATTTTATTAATATTATTAGACTTATTAAATATCTGTGTGTGTGTGTATGTAATCTACCACAACACATTACATATCAGTACCCTAGATTTTTAACGTAGCCACATTCATTAGTAAAAAAGATATGTGTGAGGTCGTAAGTGGTAGCAAGAAGGGCCTTCTGTAAATTCACAGCTACATTTATCTCAGGAGCCTTCACAGCTGACCTCATGCATCACACTAGGTAATATCACAACCATACAGTACCATCAAATCCACTACATATATTGGGGTCTTGTCCAGGGATAATTAGCTTATCAGTAATATTAGGATCTCCTGGTGGGAGAATTAAATTAGGGGGACAAATTGTAAAAATTAAAAGTGTCCCTTAAAATAAAAGTTGGTGAATCTTCACAGCCAGTGGTAGTTAATTGATTAATTAATTAATTAGAATTACTTTAGTTATTAATTGGTTAGAGATTTATCTTGCTCATTGCTAAATTGTCTAAAAAGTATGGCGGAGCTGGCAAAGTTCAGATCAGCTGCTGTGCTAACGGCGAAGGATATGGGAATGGATGGTCAGGGTTTAATTTAATACGTAACTGCAGAATGTGATAAGTATATTGAAAGGGAAGATATGAGGTTATCTGAAGAGAAGAGGTTACAGTTTGAGGCTGAGAAAGTACTTAAGAGGTTGCAGATGGAGGCTGACAAGGTGGCAAAAGCATTGGAGGCAGCAAAGGGAGCAGAAGAAAAAAGATTGACAGCAAAGGGAAGCAGAAAAAAAGATTGACTGCCGAAAGGGAGGCAGAAGATAGAAGGTTGCAAAGGGAGCACGAATTACGACTAAGGGAGCTGGAATTACAAGGCCATGCTCCTGAAAATGGTGCCAGCCCTTTTGCCTCAGATGCTACGCCTAGTCAGGGAGCCTCAACATCAGCTATGGGGTTTCATTTAGACCATTTTGTTGAGAAAGACGATGACATAGAGGGGTACCTCAGTCGTTTTGAATTATTAGCTACTACATATGGGTTAGAGAGAGAGAGGTGGAGTTTAAAGTTATCACAGGGACTGAGAGGTACTTCTTATGAAGTCTTCGCAAAAATGAACAGAGAAGACCAAGACAATTATGACATGTTAAAGCAGGCTTTGTTGTTAAGATACGAAAAAAATGGTGAATTTTATCGTAAGAAATTTAGAAATGCCAAACTGTTGTCTGGGGAGACATACCACCAATTCTCTGCCAGACTGGAAACCTATTTGGAGAAATGGACTGCTCTGGGGAAGACCCAAGATCTTAAAGAGATGATCATGATAGAGCAATTGAGAGAGTCCATGGCTCCAGACTTGAGAAAATTTCTCATGGAACAAGGTGCAGAGAGGTTGGGGGAGGTTTTAAATGTCGCTGAGAGGTATCAGGCAGCCCAGGCAGAGGTAAGTGGTGCTAAAAAGAAGCACATAGACAATTTTAAAGCTCCACAGCAATTTAATAAATTTGATAATAGAGAACAGGGTAATAAAGGTAGGACAAACCTTGAACGGCCAAGAAATGACTATCGTGACAGAAACTCACAGTTCAATGACCAAAAATACAATGAAAGAAAACCGTTGAACCAAGGAAAAAGATGGTGCAAATGGTGCAAGAAAGATAACCATAACACCGAATTTTGTAGAAGGAAACCTTCAAACATTGCTGCAATGAAGTCGGGGACTCAAAGATTAAAGGTTAATCCTAATGGACAGCAGGAACCTTATCACCCCCCAGTTTGTGAGGATGTTATTTGTAATGGGGTCACCACAAGGTGCCTTTATGATACAGGTTTGGATTATGATTCAGTTGTGAAGTCTAGCCTAGTGGACCCAAGTCAGTATACCACAGAAACAGTGGAAATACAAGGGGCGACTAAGGACATACCACTCATGACACTTCCCATCGCAAGGATAACGGTGAAAACTCGCTATGTGGAAGGAGAAATCAGAGCAGCAGTGATAGATGAACCAATCTACCCTCTGATATTGGGGTGTAGATACGTCTTCTTGGGGAATCCCGAGAGACCTGTGATCATGGCGACAGTGCAGACCAGGTCACAGAAAAAGGAGGAAGAAGGTGAACCTATAAATGCTCATCCAGAGGAGATGAGGAAGGCGCAGGCTGAGGATAAGACCCTTAAGCCATGTTTCAAAAAATTGCCCAAATGCCACACACCTCCAAGCAAGGGAGAGTACTTTGTGAAGAACAAATTATTATACAGGAAGACAGGAACTAGATCCACTGGTCACGGACAGTTGGTTCTTCCCAAGATATATAGGGCAAATTTGATAAGGAGCTTACATGTTGGAAAAGATGGTGACCATGAGAAAGTCGGTACCATCTGCCAAAAGATTGCTCGAAAATACTATTGGCCCGACGTAAATGTCGATATTGAGAACTTTGTAGAAGCATGTGGCATATTTCATGAGGGAACACCCACAAAGGGACAAAATGTGCAGGACCTAGAAACGCCACAGGGCAAATTTAGGCCTGGAAGGAAAACTAATTATACTCAGGTAGACAAAGTGGAATGGGAGCCCCCTTTTCACACCCAGTCTTCACTTGAATGGATTAACATGGCCACTATGCGACGAGTACAAAGAGTAAATTTTACCCAGGATAAGATGACAATCCCTCGGTCAGACTTATATAAACTGGAAGAACAGAAAAGAGAGCGAAGATCTCTCATAAGCAATCTAAAGTGGGGGGACAAACCCAAGAAAAAAATTGGTAGTGGTCGATTTGTGAGTGATGATTCTAGGAAGAAAAGTCCTCATTATAAAGCTTCTAATGGACGGGACCCGATGGGTTCCATGAAAAATAAGTATGATAAATTAAAGATCCAGATGTAGCTTTATTAAGGACCTGGACAGATGAGAAGGCAGAGGAGACTGTTACCTCATCTTATCAATACGTGAACGAACTGACCACTCGTTTGAAAGCTGGATGGAAACTGGCAAATGATAATTTGAAACAAGCCAGGAAGAAACATGCAGCATATTTTAATAGGAAGGCAAAGGACAGAGAACTAGCTGTGGGAGAGAAGGTGCTGCTTCTACTACCCGGTAGCCAGAATAAATTACAAATTGGATGGCAAGGTCCATATACGGTTCTAGAGAAGGTGTCTAGAACAAACTATAAAATTGACAAAAAGGGGAAGGAGAAAGTTTATCATGTAAACCTTTTAAAGAAGTATCTGGACAGACCACTCCAGGAAAGCACCCCCTTACTGACCTTAGCTATCGCAACTCAAATGCAAAAGGAACCACTCACCTCACATGAATACCCATTACATCCTTGTGAAACAGCAGCACAGGTAAAAGTCAGTAAGCACCTGACTAAAAACCAGAGGGAGAGAGTTCTACAGGTTCTGGAAGAACATACAGATGTATTAACAGATAAACCAGGACATACAAATTTGCTACAGTATGACATGAAACTGGTAGACTCAAACCCAATCTGTATGAGAGCCTATTCTATTCCGTTCGCGAAGGAGAAGGCATTGAAGGAAGAAATATATTATTTGTTGAAGGAGGGGATTATTTCACACAGTGAATCATCTTTTAGCTGCAGTGTAGTTTTGTTGAGAAAACGGTCTGGGGAACACAGACTGTGCATAGATTACAGGAAACTGAATGCTGTCACAGAAGGACAAGTGGACCCATTACCAGACACAAAACAGTTATTTGCCAGATTAAACAAGGCAAAATACTTTTCAAAGGTGGATCTTAGTAAAGGCTATTACCAGATTCCAGTGAAGCCTGAAGTGAGACCTTATTTGGCTTTTAGCACTTCGGATGGACATTATGAATTCAACATGCTACCATTCGGACTAAAAAATGCTCCGAGTGTATTTTCAAGGATGATGCGCAAATTGTTGGATCCCCTGAATAACCATGTATCACGAATTTCATGGATGATATTCTCGTCGCCAAAGAGACATTTGAAGAACACATTGACTCCCTAAAAATGTTATTTGATAGGCTTAGGGAGGCGAACTTAACTGCTAGGCCAACAAAATGTTGTATTGGATGCAAAGAGTTGGAATTCTTGGGACACACTGTATATCAGGGCAACATGACCCCTGACCCCAAGAACTTGGAAAAACTGCAGAGAGCACCTAGACCACAAACAAAAAAGGACGTGCAATCATTCGTGTCGTTATGTGGTTTTTACCAAAAATATATCAAAAATTTTAATTCAATATGTGCTCCTCTGACTGATTTGACTCGCAAGGGACATCCAGATAAAATAATTTGGACGGCGCAATGTGAATTAGCGTTCTAAGAGTTAAAGGAAAAACTCACTAGCAAGCCTATTCTCAAACTGCCTGATTTGACACAGGACTTTGTCGTAAGAACAGATGCAAGTAATGTAGGACTCGGGGCGGCTTTGTTGCAAAGATCATCTTCACCTGATGGGGAACTGTATCCAGTCGCTTATGCAAGCCGCAAATTGAATAAGGCGGAACAAGGATATTCCACAAGCGAAAAAGAATGTTTAGCGTTAATATGGGCAATAAAGAAGTTTCAAATCTATCTGTATGGTAGGACTTTTATGGTCCAGACGGATCATCAGCCCCTAGTATTCTTATCTCAGGCTAAGCATGAAAACGCAAGATTGTTGAGGTGGTCTTTATTACTGCAACCTTATCAGTTTAGTATTGAGTACATCCCAGGGTCATTGAATGTCGGTGCAGATTTCCTCAGTCGGCACCCCTGTGATCAAAATTAGAGTAGTGGTAGGCGTGAGGAGTAATTGTATCTATGTGTATCACTGGTTTTGGAACTTGCCGTAGGCATGTTTTCAAGTGGGGAGATGTGTGATAAATTTTAACCGTGATACAACGTTAAAATATCTCCAAAGATAAAATGTAGGGATAAAAATAATGCGTAAGCTACTAGAAGACATGATCGCTCATGCCGCAGTTCACAACCCGCCATGGAAACTAACTTGTTAGACGCAAAGACAAAAAGTTTACCCTTGGAGACGGGAGGGAACGGAGATCAAAAAGAAAAAATATGACTGAACACGTGCTTGAAACTAGCAAGGCTAAAAAGACGCAATTGGTGGGGAAAGGAAAAAAATTCACGTCCCCAAGTTGACACAATGTAAAGAAATGGACAAAAGGGACCTTAGCTATTATACGCAACAGTCATTTCTTGGACGCTTTTACGATACTGAGTCCTTTTATTTGAATTCAGCGGCAAACGCATTACAGAAGATGCTCGAACATATTTCAAAAAAACAACTAACCTTGAAAAAGTAACTTTTTCTTAATAATAATGTTAGGAATATAGAACCTAGCTAGTCGGATAGACCATCTTGAGCAGAGAAATAATATGCTTTCATTTATACAGACGGATAGATAATAATGAAGATATTGACAAAAGATTGTGTTGTTCATAACAGACGAGCGACTGCACTGTTAAAAAAAAATGTCACTAATTTTCAAAAATTGCGGCCTTGAGACCCAAGTGCTAAAATCTAGTTGGAATGAAAGAGAGGGGGGAATAGTGGAAAATTGTGGCTAAAAATAACTTTAGAGACCGATTCGTGTAAAAAGGCATGTAGAACCAAGCGTGTTTTTTTATGAAAAAGCAAGTAGAGGCAGACGGACCAACAGACAATAATACATACTTGACTGAATTTACTTTTGGTCGGAGGTTTGAAATTTGAAAGGGGGAAGTCGGTGATTGGCCACCGATAATCATATTATCGGCGCCCAGACGCGCATTTTTGCCATTCAACATAAATTGTCCATTAGTAGACACAGTAATTCTTCAGTGGTGTAGTTCCCAGAAGCTAATTGCCATATTTAGAGGGACGCCATACTAGAGCCAGCAGCTCAGCTGAGTTTTGCTAGAATATAACTGTGTTCTCTATTCATAATTCTGGTAAGAATGAAAGTATTTCTTTGTATATTTTAATATTGTTTAATCTTTCGAGTGATTTGATACTGCCATATCAAAATCTATCCCTTACAACAAGTAAGGATTCGCTCTAGATCCCCAGCCCAAGTTCAGGGTCTAGAGACAAACAAAATACATAAACGCCAGCAAGGATTATGAAGGGCGGATCAAGTGTTGAGATCAGTGGAACATATCACCTATCTTATTCAATAGCAGGAAGCTAATGAACATATTTCAGAATATGTAGTCTTGGGGAACTAGTTCTATGTGAAACCAACTTGGTAAGATGTGCTGTATGGTCAGAGAGATCTGACCCCGTCTATGTGGTGTTGTTGTGTAGTGTTGTGTGTAGAAGTGGCTCAGGAGGTAGAGTTCTGACACATGACCCAATACTTTTGTTGCAGAAGTGTGAGTTGTGTTTGGCACCAAAGTGGTGTCAAATGCTGTGTTGATAAATACAAGTGTGGACCAGTGGAGTCTAGTGTTTTTTCAGAGCAGCCTTATATTGCCCCCAAGCACGGAGAGGTGGGGCCACCAGATTCCAGCACCAGAACTACTCAGTGAAGATACGTGAGCGTCTGGCCTGCTGGACCTTCACCAACTTATTTACTAACTAACACACCAACTATATTACCATCACTAGAACCCACAAAAATTTTGGGAAATAAAATTTGTATTACGCCCATCAGTGAAGGGACAATGTTTGGTAGTCATAGACAGGGAGTGATGATATCACCCCAACAGCTCATCTAGAAATAAGTTCTCCTGGGACTATCTTAAGATAATTACTAGTAACCAGTCATTTGAAATACATATGTACACATTTTCTAGTTTATTATGACATATATTCATGCATTTCATTCATAATTTCAAAACCTTTCATATGTTCTGACCAAAATAAAACCTTGGTTCAGAACAAATAAACTTAAAGAAAATTTAATATCAAAAATTTAAACAGCTTGAGTTAGTTCAGTGTGTTATAAATTTTATTAATATTATTAGACTTATTAAATATCTGTGTGTGTGTATGTAATCTACCACAACACATTAGATATCAGTACCCTAGATTTTAACGTAGCCACATTCATTAGTAAAAAAGATATGTGTGAGGTCGTAAGTGGTAGCAAGAAGGGCCTTCTGTAAATTCACAGCTACATTTATCTCAGGAGCCTTCACAGCTGACCTCATGCATCACACTAGGTAATATCTCAACCATACAGTACCATCAAACCCACTACACGGGGCACCAACATGAAATTGGGCATGAGGCTTACAACCTCATTATATAAAAGTCATTACCACAGAAACCACCACTGCAAGAACGTGTGACTGCCTGGTGCAGGCTTCTTGCAAAGTGACCGGCTGCTGTGGTGACTCCAAGCTCCGTAGGGAGAGAAAATGTTGATGTATTTCTTAAAAGGATGTGTGGCTTAAACTTTATGCAGGATAGTGTTGGCGGTACCATGTCCAGCTTTCCTTTATCGCCTCTTGCGACATGCATTGTTAGATTACAGTCTTACTATTCTTTGTTTCTCTTATTGGCCCATTAGTCGCTTCTTAAAACATGCCTGATGATACCTGCGCTATGCTGAGCCAGTTATTAGTGATTCACTAACATACATATACAATCTATGTACCGCAAAGAGTTACTTCCCGTTGCACTTTAAAGTCGCTAAGGTATATCCTCTATTCAAACCTGGTTCCTCTGATACTCGTAACCTTGGTAACTATAGGCCAATCTCTCTAATATCATCGTTATCCAAACCACTGGAAAAACACATTCATAAAATAACACTACAACACTTAGTTAACAACGACTTGCTAATTGATAGTCAATAGGGGTTTAGGCCTAAACATTCATGTCACGCTGCTCTAACTAAGATGGTAGACAACTGGCACCTAAATATTAACAACGATAATATGTGTGGGGCAGTCTTTGTAGACTTTAAAAAGGCATTTGATATGATAGATCACGCTATTTTAATTAGAAAACTAGAAACATGAAAAGTAAACTTTCAACTGATGACAATAATTACATCATTCCTGTCATACAGAAAACATGTAGTTTCTTACAATAATTCCTATTCTAGCCCAGCAGTAACAAATACTGGCGTTCCTCAGGGTTCTATACTTGGTCCTCTACTTTTTATCATATACATTAATGACCTTCCTCTCCACATCGAGCACTCATCCTGTGATCTGTTTGCGGACGACTGTACTGTTTACAAGAGTGATAAAAGTTGTAAAACACTCGAACTATCTTTACAAAAGGATACAGATAATCTGATTAAGTGTAGCAACGGTAATAAATATCATTAAAACGAAATGCATGTTAATATCAACTAGACAAAAATTACAAAATTCAAAGAAAACAACACTTCAGATCTACATTGGTACCTCACTAATTGAAAACGTTAATGAACATAAATCTCTAGGTATAATCGTTGACCAGCATCTAAATTGGAACTCACATGTACATGCACTGACCAAGCAAACGGCACAGAAAGTTTACCAGTTAGCTAAAATCTAACATTTCCTAGATGAAGATGCATGAAAATTGTTCTATATATCTCACATACAAACAAACCTTGACTATTGCTCCACAATCTGGGATGGTTGCTCATTGTCCAACACAAAGAGACTCCGTTCACTACAAAAGCGTGCAGTGCGTCTAGTCTCTGACAACTGCCTAACTCAGTGTGTAGATTTCTATAAAAATCTCCTAATACTGCCCTTAAGAAAGCGCCTTCTGTTTAACAAAGCTAAATTTGTTCACAAAATCCTGTCACACAATGCTCCAGCATATCTGTGGCCAATGTTCAATTACAATGAAAGACGCAGTCTACGTTTTAACAGATTGCAAGTGCCCAAGCCTAGGCTTGACTTATTCAAGAAAAGCTTAGCGTACTCTGCTGCTCATCTTTGGAATTATCTTCCACATAACCTAAGAAACAACCTCAGTCCCTATTCATACAATCATAGACTTTTTGAATACTTTCTGAATTCTGATTACATGCCCCCCCTAATCGGATTATCTTTTCTTATAACATCAACTGTAGGTTCTAATTATGATGTTTGTACTTTTCAACATATGTTATGTCATGCTTATAAGTAATTAATGTTAATATGAGTGGGCTATATTATTATTATTATTTTACGTTGGATTTCTAGAAATTGAACATGCTAATGTGAATAAATGAATTCAGTATGAAAGGTGAGCGAAAGGAAGGGCAGAATGTTAGACGGGCCTGTGTGCCCAATTTTCAACCCTTTGAAAATAAAGTTCGTTCGTTCGTTCGTTCCATATTAGTGACGTTGTGCTACCATTTTAATCCTTCTATTCGACGCAAGGTTAAACTTGAAGAAACACCACTACAAGTGGGCTTATACACATATCTTGGCAGCAATATGGTAAAGGTTGGAGGGACAGACGATAATATTAAGATTTTAATGCACAGGGCGAAAGGGGCTGTCATTTCAATAGGAAATGTATGGAGATCAAGAGATATCAAGTCCAAAACGAAAATAAGAATCTTCAACTCAAATATCAAGTCAGTCCTATTGTATGGTTCTGAGACATGGAGAACAACAATGACAACAACCAGAAAGCTACAGACTTTCATAAATGAGTGCTTGCGTAAAATAGAAGGATTGAAATGATATGACAAGGTCACCACTGTGGAAGTTATGACAAGAATCAGCTGGCGATGGATGGGACACACACTGAGGAAACCTGTGGACAGCATTACAAAGCAGTCCTTGTTCTGGAACCCCCAGTGTAATAGAGACAGAGGTAGACCCAGAAACACAAGGAGAAGAGAGCTGGAGACAGAAGTGAAAATGATGAGAAAAACGTGGAAAAAACTTGAGCTGATGGCACGTGACAGGAGCACGTGGTATGTGTTTGTTGAAGGTCTTTGCTCCTTGGAGAGCTAAAGGGTATTGTTTAATTGATTCTACGCAAGCGCCCATTTATGAAAGTCTGTAACATCGTGTTGTTATTTTTGTTGTTCTCCGTGTTTACTAACCGTAGTCAACATTTGATTTAGGGAATAATGATGATCTCTTAATATCCACAAGATCTTACTCTCTCCAACACTACCTCACAAATCATCATCAGCTGCCATCTCCTCTTCGAAGGTCGGTTGCAATGGATGTCCAGCGTCTTCTGTCTCTCCTGTCTTGATGGTTCACTCTGACAGACTTGTTTCCATCTCTTGATGTTATCTTCCCACTTATAGCTCTGTCTTCCTCTTGCACGCTTGCCTTCAAATCTCCCTTCTATTATGGTATTCAAGGTGTCAAGCCTTTTTATATGGCCACAATATTTTAGCTGTCTAAGTTTGATCTCCTTTATCAATCCTCTTTTCATTCCAAGGTAATGCCTCACAACTGCTAAATTCTAAAGTAGTCAAAGTCAATGCCTTGTGTAACAATTAAAAAACAAACAAAACGGACAAAAATCAACAAACAAATAATACGAGTATATAATCATATAAGGAATGTAATAATTTGCAGTTAAGACGGCGGATGATTTTTGTAATGTTGTCCACAGTCTGGCGGATTAACAGTCCGATAATTTACAAACTAAAATGGTTATGTTATTTCCTTAATCAAAAGCTCCTTACATCCAGGTTGTACCGCTCAGATCTAGTGCACGGAAGTTATAAGCCACGTCTTGAGTAATCAGCTATGTTTTCTGTGCGTGTCTTAAATACAAATTCTTTTGCAATCTTTCCCCCGTTTATCAATGCCATTAAATTGAAGCTTATGTTCTCATCTTCAAGTAGCTATTTAGATAGAGAGAGACAGTTGCAGATTTTGACATGTATTTATTATTTTTGCTTTTTGCCTGATTTATTTTAAAAAAAGAAAAAAGACAGACAGCTACAGAAAATATTGCATAGACTGATAAGACTCAAAGAAATATATCGCTATCGTCATTGTCATCATCATCATATTTTTCCTCTGAGCTCCCTACGGAGTATGAAACTACCACCTCAGCTGGTCCACTTGCAAGAAGCCTACACCAAGCAGTCACTTGCTTCTGCAGCGGTGATTTCTGTAGCAACTTATTTTATACTAGTGTAAAAGCCCGTCATAAGACGAGAATTAAATTCAAAAGCACCAATACCTAACGGAAATTTTACTTATTCAAAAGTATTTTTAAAAACCACTGTATATCACCACAGTACACGAACTACGTAGCAGCAGCGAGGATCCCAATGTGTGTGTGATCTATAAATATATTTTTGTGCACACCGTCATTTGCGCATTCTTCTTTGCCGAGTGTTACTATTTTCGGGAAAATGTTACTATATAAGGGAAACAATACAATTAATGTCGAACTTTCAACCAAAGTTGCATCCCTTATCGTTAGTGACAGAAAAAGCTGGGATTTTATATTAGTAAATTAATATTAGACAAACATAAAGGTATGTTTTCAGGCACTCGTAAGAAATAATTTACTAAACCTTTATGTTTGTCTAATATTAATTTACTAATATTAATTTACTGTTTACAGGCCTCGGGTTTCCCTTCCTTATGGGATTTTATATGTAGGATAATGAGGTTGTCAGCCCCATTCGTAACCTCACATTAGTCACCTGAGGTTGCTGTAGTTCGGTTCTTCCTTTGTCTCTGATGAGAGAGAGAGAGGAAGGGCAGAATGTCAGACGGGCCTGCGTGCCTAATTCTTAACCCTTTGAAAATAAAGTAAGTTCGTTCGTTCGTTCGTTCGTTCGTTCGTTCGTTCTGCAGAGACCTCCGAGAACTAGATGGGACGAAAGAAATACAGACCGAGATAAATCGTGTTGCGAGCCCATGGTTCACGAATAAAGTCGGCAGAGAAGACCAGCTCACAAAAATTGACAATATAGAACAGGGTTCGGCAACCGGTCGACCTTGATCAACGGGTAGACCCAGAGAATTTTTAGGTAGATCTTTAGGTGCCGAAATATGACAAAAAGTATTTTTCACCTGGGTAAATTCCAGACTAGCCATTTCACTTCTGGCACTTAATAGTGTAGTGTCTCCAGGTTTTTTTTTTTTTTTTTTTTTCCTTAACCAGCGGCACTTGGGCTTTCAGCCCTTCGGCCCAATGACATGTCATTGCGAGGCTGGGGAACCTGAGGACTTTCCTTCCAACCCGGTCAGGAGCTTCGCTCCTTCCCATCCACAGAGGGTTTATCACAGGAGCCGTTCAGATTATTCAGTCAAATTTCCGGCCGTAAACATTTCTTCAAACGCTGACGCCCGGGTTTGAACCATGAACACCTGGTCGCCAGTACAACGCCGAAGCCATTACACCAGCGCGGCTCCCATGTCTCCAGGTTTAAAGGTACTTTCCCCACAGGGCTGTGGAGTCGGACTCTGAGTCGCGGCGTCAGTCATTTTTTAGTGGAGTCAAGTCGGAGTCGGTAAAAAATATCCCACACGGTGTTATTCTGTCACTTTATCTTTTCATACTTCTTATGGGCGATGTCATCAAAGTATGTAAGGAGAAGGCAAGAAAGTATTCAGTGGGGTTCTCGAAGGTCTGTATTTCAAGTAACTCGAGACTACATTTTAGGCTTCGTTAAATTGTTTTTGACAACTTTGAAAGATGCAGATATGAAAATTAAATACTGAAATATTTGTATTTGAATGGTTAAAACAATTACTTCGTGCATTACTTCTTATTCTGGCACTAAATGTTTATCTTTTGGCAAATTTCCGATAAAAAGAAGTATTTTAGATGGTCCTTGTGACTAGTACTTATTTGGACTGCGCTGCAGTAGAGGAAATTAGTCTATGAACACGTAAAGTGGAAGAAATTAGGCTTTGAACACGCATAGTTGAAAAAATTAGTCTGTGAACACGTATAGTTGAAGAAATTAGGCTATGAACATGTGTAGTTGAAGAAATTAGTCATGAACACGTATAGTTGAAGAAATTAGGCTATGAACACGTATAGTTGAAGAAATTAGTCATGAACACGTATAGTTGAAGAAATTAGGCTATGAACACGTACAGTTGAAGAAATTAGTCATGTACACGTATAGTTGAAGAAATTAGGCTATGAACACGTATAGTTGAAGAAATTAGGTTATAAACACTCATAGTTGAGGAAATCAGTCTATGAATACGTTTAGTTGCAGAAATTAGTTTACTACACGCACAGTTCAGAAAATCAGTTTATGAACACGTATAATTGGGGAAATTAGTCTTACACGCATAGTTCATAAAAACAGTTTATGAACACGTATGTTGAGGAAATTAGTCGATTATACGCACAGTTCAGAAAAATAGTGTATGAACACGTATGTTGAGGAAATTAGTCTATAAAGACGTAAAGTTGAGAAGATTAGTCTATGGACTTATCAATCTAGCTTTACATCAGTGAAAATCAGTTTTCAAACACAGTCGTTAACATCAGTCTAAGAATACATCAGAGAAAGTCAGTCTACGGACATAGAAGTAGTAGAGAATGTACCAAACGAGGCGTTTTCAGTCGGCGCAGGCGGCGCGCCAGGCGGCGCGTCAGGCGGCGCGTGACTTTTATATAGCAAAAACGCCAGGCGGCGCGTGACTTTTATATAAGCGCATTCAGGCGGCGCGCAGGCGGGGCAAGATGGCGGATTTGAGATAACAAGAAGAGGGGTATATGGCGCAAGATGGCGGGGTGATTTTTTATATAAGGAAAATGTGGCAAGATGGCGGACTTGAGATAACAAGAAGAGGTTATATTTAGATAACAAGAAGACGATAACAAGAAAAGGATAATAGTTAGACTTTGAGATTTTTAGATAACAAGAAGACGACAACAAGAAGACGATATATTTAGAGGTATTTTTAGATAACGAGAAGAGGCTATATTTAGACAATAGGAAGATATATATTTAGACAATAGGATATATTTACATAACAAGAAGACGATATTTATAGAACAGTTATACGAACAGTTATACAAACAGTTATTTTACAACAGTTAGACGAAATACAACGGACGATATAGATAACAAAAATGAATTTTAGTTAATATAGTTTTTATTTTATATTCAATAGTGTTTTTGTAGTATCAAAACATATATATATATAGGAGTACATATATAGTATTGTTTAACATAATACATTGTGCAGTAATTTTTTATCACATATGAATATACAATTGATAAATAATACATAGTGATTTGTACAATAATACATAGAGGAATTATATAGGAAGATGTATGTATATCACAGTTCGTTTTTAATACAATATCACCGGGGTACAGCTGCAGGCCAGACCTTGAGGGAGGGGGGTTGTCACGTCGTAAGAAATAGAGAGATTATGTATATACCTGTGGGTTCTGTGTATTGTGTTTTGTGTTGTATTGGATTTAATGTCTGGAAGGGAGTTTAAATGTTGAGGGGTGATGTGGTGACGTTGTCGGGATGCACCTGTCGTTTTATGTAAAAATAAGATAGGGCGTTGCGGTGTTGTTCGTAGGTGTAGATAGAGGATTTGTGTGCTCTGAATCCGATATTTTTCCCACCCTGTGCTTGTTGTGTGTTGAGTACGTCTAGGAAAGTGTGTTTGTCTACTTTGTTGTGGTGTTTGTTGAGTCCTTTGGTGGTTGTTTTGTCATAGTCGCCAAAACAGTGATACGTCTTGCTACAGAGGGAAACCATCCCTCTGCTTTCGTACTCTAATTTAAAAAGGCCCGGTGTCCGTTTGTCGAATAATTTTTGTTCGCGGCATTTGTGACAAAGGGCGCGCGTTTTTGTTTGTTAATGGGTGGTTTTTTGTATTTAGCTGCAAAGTCGGGTCTAATAGCGTATATGGTCGGGAATACATCGGTGCGGGTGAACCACTGGTGGTAGGAGCTATAAAATTTCCCGTTTCGTAATTCCCCAAAAATTCTTTTTTGCTCTGGATTTTTAAACAAAAACCGGCGCTGCGATAAGTATTTTAAAAAGGCCCCAGGTGCCTTTTTTCGAAGTAAAGGCTTTTCGTGTCCGTCCTCTAGCGCATGTTCATTAGGTTTGTTTTGTATTATGGTTTTTGCGATTTTAAACCTGGAACCTAACTAGCTACAAAATATTATCGGGTCGTAATAAATTCTACTTCGGCGGGGAACCACTAGTGGTGGTAGGGAGCGTAAAAAATTCCTGTCGCAAAGCGGGCTTAACAATGTCCTATTATTCTCGCTTCTGACACTAAGGGCCAAGTAAAGGCTGTCTGTGTCCGTCTCGTTGCACACTGAAAATCTGACCTATCTACAAATTTATCTAGACAGTCGTAGTAAAATTTCTAACATGCGTAATTTTCGCGTATTGGTAGAGAAACGAAAAAACCTATCTGAACGGGGAGGGGGTCCCAACATAATAGTCTGTTGTTTAAGTTTTTTTACTTCAAAAATCCGTCCGTCACTAACGTCATTTTCCTAAAGCGGGGTGAGTTTATTAGGTCCGACGCATCCTCTCCCATCGTGTATGAGACATCCACATGCTTCGCCTTATTGGTCAATGTTTTACCATAAGCCGCGTTACCTAGCAGTTTCATGGTCTCGCTGGTTATGGCGTATGCAGGATCAGTATCACCTTGTCGACGCGCGTTCGAAACAGTGTCCCCAAACCGTTTGAAACACGTCACGGGTGCATACTCAATCACCTGGTAGATACAGGTGACTTCTAAGCCTTTGATTAGGTACCACCGAAGCAGAGGTGTCGTCAACAGAATTTTCTTGCCCACATAACTCCCGACCAACGTCCGTCTGGGGGTAGTCAGGAGTTTATGTTTGTCGGCGTATTCCCGCATGAAAGGCCCAATATCTTCCCTCGTGACGTCAACATTCTTAAAAATGGGCGTCATTTCCGAGAAATGTTCTTTTAAAGAGTCGGGGACATGTATGTCACACTCGACTAGGCCAAACAAGGTCTCGTCTAGCACCGAGGTGAGAATATTCTCCTTTGATAGCGGGTACCGATATTTGGTGTAAGATGGTTTCTGGGTAGGGAAGGTGGCGTTCAGAAAACGACGGATTGATGGATCGGTTTTCTTCAATGCCTGCGACTCGCATTCCCACATTTCTACCAATTCGACGTTGCAATCGTCCCGTAAATAAGAACCAATTTCCACCGTCTTTACGTACAACTCAGACAAAGGTTTTTTGTTAACGTCACGACCGGCGGTTAGTGGGCAGTTAGGGTGGCCGTGGAAAAGATACCCATGGAACTGGTAGGCGGTACGAGAGTATTTGTCCCAACCGTCTACCCTAATGCATATATCACCCAACGCCTTCTCACACCCGTTAAACTGGGTTTTTAAGGTCACTTTATTTTGGTGGGAGACCCAAGCCAAATAATCGCGGCACTGCACGGTATATTTGTGAAGTTTGTGGTGCTTGAAACCATCCTCCCTGTACCGTCTAACGGGAAAGTCAGTGGGCATTTTCTGCATTAACGCCCACAAATAAAGGGCGTTGGCATCAAAACCTTTAATGGCTTGAACCGTTTTGCCACCTCTAATGCGGGTTTTGCCTTGCTCGTGGAACCTGTGAAAAATAATTGAGGGTCCCCCAACTATATTTTGGCGCAAGGTGTTATGCAAATCTACCTCCTGCTTCGAACATAAAGAAAACAAGACGTTGGACGGGAGTGTTTTGAAGATGTACTTTAACGTGACACCGGGAACGGAGATCGCGTCTTTAAACATGTCTACGCCTAGGTCCGCGTAAAAACTAACTTGTCGGTCTAACGCTGCCAGGAAGGGGACCACGTCTTTATTATTGTACCACGTCAGAAAATCGCGCAACGTGGTCATGTGGTTCTCGGCCCCCACCTTCTGACATTCGGCGTACTCGTCGACGGAAATGTTAGTGTTTTTAAGGGCGGAAAAAAATGCCGAGTGGGGTGGTAACGCCGTTTCGTCTAACTTTGCTAAATCTGTTATGTATTCGTAACAGAAAAATCCTTTGGTTTCTTTAACATTGTATGCGGCCAGATATTTGCTATAGCTAAATCCGGGGGCTAAGTAGTTGACTATATCTAAAAACTTTAACTCGCTAGTGGCAATACACATAAAATTATTGTTTCTCTTGACTGAAAATTTTGAAGAGTCTTCCCCCATGAAATATTTGATTAGAAAGGGTTTGATCACATTCACGTCGTACTTGCCCGAATTGAAACCTAATACGGGTAGCTGCCCTAAATAACCCTCTAATCTAGCAAGGAGCCCGTCTGAATTACCGATCGTCTCTAAAGCCTCGAGTTGCATGCAAACACCGTCAAAATACGCACGCAGAATCTCGTAAGAGGCCGCGGCAATTTTGAGCAGATGGTCAGCCATCCTATTGACCAATTCTTGTGGATCACCCTTTGTGATAAAACACACGGGGGGCTTCAAAACCGGGGACGTTAGAAGCCACCGAACACGACAGGGGCACGTGTTTGGCCGTGTAGGTAGTGGCATTACCACTGGGCACTACAGTTAATTCTAAAAAAAAACACTCATAGTCAAATGTGGCTCATAAAGGGAAGACGAATTTTGTGTCTACATCTATACCCTCCTCCTCGATTAATTCCCAAATGGTCTCTGTGGGATTATACACACCACCTCTAAATGTTTCTCTTCTTTTAGAGCCGGTACAGGTCTTTTCATGGCGCACCATAAACTTATAAATCTTCCAGAACTTACCGCACTCGGGACACGAAAAAGAGTTACTGGCCCTATCGATATCTGCAATGTACATAAAGTGATTCTTAAACATTAACAGACGCAATGTATCCTGAAAACTATCGCTACTTCTAAGTTTGGGGGTCAGGGTCTGCACGTCGTCAAACTCGAAAACGTTAATATTTACTTTAAAACATTTTTTCTAATTGGGGCATATCGATTAAACTAACCCCGGGGAAATCGATGAGGGACGTAAGTCCCTGTTGTGTTTGCCACTGTTCGACTAGCCGGCGCGTCGGTTTTCTAACATCTTTAACGGCACCATCCCTAAAAACGGCTAGACATCTAAAAAAGCAAAAGTTATCACTGTATGGTTGTAAGTTTGAGTCCTGTTGTAGTGTATGGATGTGGTGATTGTCCGTGATGAAAGAGGGGATGTCTTGTAAGCAGCAGGCAATGGGGAAGTCTTGAATATGATATATATAGAAAGAAGTCGCTGGAATTGCTTCAACAAAATATTTTGTGTTTGGTCTGTTTAACTGTGCTTGTGTGACAATATCGCTATCGTGTAATTGTGAGAGAAAAGATTTGAAATCTGTAATGTTGTTGACTAGGTGGGGTTGATCTAAGACGACCGCGTTGTTATGTGACGAGTGATAGAATCTTAATTCGTTTGTTTCTCTGTGGCGTAAGATGATGTGGAAACTGTAGTTTATTTTGAAGCGTTTTGTTTGTTGTGTGAATACAGGGAGCAAGAGACGGGCCCAGTCCATATTTTGTGTTGGTCTGTGGAAGAAAGTGAAAGTTGATAAATATTTATGTTTATTGGAGTGTGTTTTAATCGCGTCCCAGTTGTCAATATAGACTTGTCTTATGTCAGCCTGTAAGTCTTGTAAACTGTCTTCTTCGGTAGGCAGACGTGGTTTTTATATGGGTTTGGTGGGTACTGGTCATGGGACGTTTTTTGGTCTGGCCTGTTTTTGGTGGTTGAGATGGGATGGGATTTGAAGTGGGTCCTGAAGGAAGTGTGGAAGTTGTTGCTGTTCTCATCGAGTCTGTGGTCCCTGCTGTAGCAGATGATGTTGATATCTGTGAGTTCACTGTTGTTGCTGTCTGTTGGTGCGCTACTGTCATTCTCGAGGTTGATGATGAGTCTGTTGTGGCACCGGCTGTTAGTGTCTGTTGGTGCGCTGTTGTGGGGCATGATGATGATGCTTGGTCTGTTGTGGTCCCTGCTGGTGATATCTGTTGGTGCGCCGATCTTGAGGATGGTGTTGTTGTGGGGTGTGTTTCGGCGCCTGGTGTGGCACCTGATGTTGGTGTGGGGCATGAGGTCGAAAGCTGGTTAGGGGTGGGGTGTTGTTGTTTTATATGGACCCGTAGATTATCACTACGGGTAAATTGTTTGTCACAAAGGTCACAAGAAAAACATGGTAGTGAGTGCACTGTCTTGATGTGACGTGTTAAAATATCATGGCGGGTAAATGTTTTGCCGCATCGGGGACACGTGAGACTGTGCCCCACTGATGTGTTTGGTACCAGCAATGTGTTTGTAGCGCCCGCCGTTGCAGTGGTGGTCCCCAGTGGGGAGTCTATAACAACGATTCTTGCAGCGGACCCCAGTGCAGTGGTGGTTCCCACTGAGGTGTCTATACGTGGTGCACCGGGTCCATGAAAGATCTCGATGTGTTGTTGCAGTGCCTCAGGACTGGTAAATACTTGAGGACAGACACGACAGGGGTGATTCTTGTCAGCGTGGACTGTCCGCATATGTCTCGTTAGATCGCGGGATCGAGTGAATGAGCGATTGCATTGTCCACAAACGTAGCCTTGCATTGATGACATCTGTTGATTAGGAACAAGAAAAAACGTTACTCACACATAAAATTAAATATATGTATCAATCAGTTAAATAGAGAGAGAGAGAAAGGGAGAGAGAGAGAGATAGAGAGAGAGAAAGAGAAAGAGAGAGAAAGAGAGAGAGGGAGAGAGAGAGAGAGAACGAAAGAGAGAGTGAGAAAGAAAGACAGAGAGAGAGAGAGAGAATAAACACAGTGTTATTTCTTATTCTATACTGTTAACGGATCAAAAAAATGCCCCGCGCATGCTGTGGCAAAAAAAGATATTGATTAAAAAACCCAGCCTGTGCGTGACCCAACGAATTGATCTGTCGTTTAAAATAATGGAGATATAAATATGAACGTGTTTTGCTAGTTTCAATCAGGGTGACTTAATGTAATATGTTGATTGTATTATCTCTATATTTTTACATGTATAGTACTGTTAAAAAATATGGTATGTTCTAAATATTCTCTTTAATTTTTTTTATTTCTTTATTATGTTAACACACAAAAATATTCCTCACGCTCGAGTTTAGTTTGTAGAAAGTATTGCACCATCAGTTGAAATCCAGGCTGAGTAAATGTTATTGAAAAAAAAACACTTGTCTAACAACAGGGGAGAAACACGGATAAGTGTTAGTCTTTTTTCCTAGTACATAATCGGTTAAGTCTTATCAAAAAATATACACGTTAAAATGTTATGTCCGGATTTAACATAAAACAGATAAAAATAACAATTTAGTATCTGAGTTAACATCTTAACAGATAAAAATAACAATTTAGTATCTGAGTTAACATCTTAACAGATGAAAATAACAATTTAGTATCTGAGTTAACATCTTAACAGATAAAAATAACAAGTTACTATCGGAGTTAACACACAGATATTAACAGTTAGACTAATCTGAAACAGGTTTTTAGCAACACCGGCTGGTGCACAGACATATCTTTTAAATACAGATGATTTTTACAGACTAACACGGAGTACCGAATACACAAACAACTAAAACCTTTTTATAATGTTATTAAATAGAGATATTTTTTACAGACTAACACAGAGCATGCTTAATTTTATAATGTTATTAAATAGAGACACGAGATGTAGATATGTTAACACAGAGTACCGAAAAAAACAGATATTTTAAAAGTTATTTGTGGTACCCTAACGAAAACACCTAACGAAAACACATATATAAAAATTCTATATAACGGGTAAAATATTTGAACTTCCTATTATAGGGAAAAAACGAATGCACAGATATATATTTTTGTTTAAATATTTAACATCCTAACACAGAACATGCTTAATCATTCACAGACATATATCTTTTAAATACAGAAAACGATAGAAATATATTTAACAGACGAATAAACAAATACATACGCTGTAACACTCAATTGATATGACAAAACAAGTGGTTCTTTTTTCAGAAGGCTTCAAAAACGTTTGTTTCAGAGATGTGTCCGCTTCGGGTTCTGATAAATTAATGAGATGTCTAGAGACAATATGTCTCATTATATTACAAAAAATTGCGTGCGCGTAAAACAGGTGAGTTCAGAAAATAACAGGGTTCAACGACCTTAATGTGTACACAGCTGGTCACCGGCTCGCAAACAGTTGTAAATTATCATGTACCGATAACGGGACATGATTAAGAAATAACTCAACAATGTTTAATACACCTATTCCAGGTCACCTGTTCCCCTAAAAAACAGCTTGTTTCACATGGTAATAAACTACTTCACCGCCCTCCCAGGCTGTTGGTCCTAAATGTCTCCATTTGGCACCCATACCAGTAACATTACCCCCACCACTAACCATACCCACCCCCCTAACTATAAAATTCCAACAAACCCCCAACCCCCCCCTCATAAACCATACACCCCCCACCAAATCCACCCCAAACAAACAAACTCTCCCTTTACAATAATCTTCCTTCCCAAACATACTCCCTTCATAACCTCCACCCTTAAACCCCCCTTCCACACCACCCCACCTACCACATCCCACCCCACTTCCCCCCAATCCACCCCCCCCCCCCCTCCACAAAAAAACCCTCAACCCACACAACCCCCACCCACACACAACCCCTCTCCCTCTCTCTCCCCTCCCTTCCACA
>JAMPIV010006467.1:0-28858 GCA_024509875.1 Oreohelix idahoensis | reverse complement strand
GGGCGGCGGGCGGCTGTGACGTTCCTCCCCCATACAATTGATTTTACTGCCCCTACCAGCGCCCAACTAAGAAAAAAACAAACCATCTCAATACACCCCAAGCGGGGGGTTCCGGGGTCGGTCGTTGGGGAGATTGGTTGGGCCCCGGGGGCGGTTCCCCCCCGGTTGCGGGGGGCGGTTTGGCTCCGGTATCTCCTGGGGTTTACAAGGGAGGCGATCCGATTACCAAAAAACTGACTGTGCATAACAAGTCTTTTTAACGTGTTTAACTCCCCTTACCTTAAAAATATGACTTAACATACCTACACCGACCACGAAAACGAAAAAAAAAAAAAAAAAAAAAAAAAAAAAAAAAAAAAAAAAAAAAAAAAAAAAAAAAAAAAAAAAAAATAAAAAAAAAAAAAAAAAAAAAAAAAAAAAAACAAAAAAAAAAACAAAAAAAAAAAAAAAAAAAACAAAAAAAAAAATTTATCATCATTTTTTTTTTTTGAAAATGAAAAGTATAATCAGAACAAAAAAATAAGAGGTTGATGAAGCTCTAATGCTTCCACACCACAAAGGGAATTACGCTTCATATTGTTTAAGTCATATACATAAATTCCAAAAAAAAAATTTATTAGCAAAAAGTAGAAATTAGGCAGGAGAAAGTAGGCAGTCGGGAATGCCGGAAGTAGTTGGGCTGTAGAAAACAGTCAAGCTTGGACATGAAAGTTATACAACAGTAATCAGTTAAAGGATACCAAGATAATCGGTTTCTTTCTCTCGTTTCAATACAAAGTTAGTTACTTTTTAATAAATACCATATCAGTTTAAGACATAAGGGTAGAAGAAGGAAAAATAAAACACTAATATAAATCAGAGAAAGGGTGAATTTGGTGAAAAAAAAAATAAAACAAAAGAATCAAGTAAAAAAGAAGACATGAACCAGCAATAGGAGATAGGATTTAGGAAGAGAAGAAAAAAAAGAAATCACATAATTAAAACCACGAGTAAGTAAACAATTTTAGTGTGGTTGCCTGTGTTAAACAATGCAAAGTGAATGGTAATGTAAGTATTAAGCCAAAGCCCTGCGGCTGCACAATTCAATAATGTAATTGTCCTGAGTGTGGTTGTGCATTAGTTAGCTAACATTACATGACCTAAAGGATGGAAGTGGTGGAGGCCCGGGGGGAGCCGAGCTGTTGGGGGGGGGTCCCGCGGGGCAGGGGGTCGGGCGGGGGAGGGCGGGGCGTAGGTTCTGTCCGTGGGGTCGATTGGTGGTTGGGGGTTTTTTTTGGATTTGCTTGATGTTTTGTGGTTTGGGGTTGTTGTTTTTTGTTGTTATTTGTATGTAACTGTACCTCCAGTTGATGGTAACTATTATTTGTGGTTGATGTTACCCCCCCCCTACTATTAATGATTGTTTATGAGGTATTGTTTTTAGCGTTAGTTTTGATAGGAAGGCTATAGTAGAGTTGTATGATAAAGTTGATAGTACAAAAAGAAAGAATTATTGAACGAAGTTTGGAATCTTGAAGTGAAAGATACGTAGTACTGAAATGATTGGATAAGTTCAGTTAACCAAGAATGAACCCATGACTGAAACTAGTCTCTTTATAAAGGTGCAAGAAGTCAATAGAAGAGAAGGGTTACTGAGGTCAAGGGCATCAGGTACAAAACAATACAAAGACAATGCAATAGTAAGGATTTGGTTTAGGCTTCTAATAAAAATGTCTAAGAGAATAGGTATGTAGAGTTAATTTTACGTTGAATGTGTTAATCATCACAAGAGACTGGATTTTTTCGTTGTCGTGTTTATTTGGTCTTCATTATCTTTTTGCTACGTTAATTTATCGTTTTATAAATAAATTACAATTATGACAGGGAAAGCATAGAAACATAGAACAAAAAAAATAAAAGGCAACCTAATATATATACTATATATATATATATTATAATATATATATATATATATAATATATTATCATATTTATATATATATATTTATATATATATACCAAAAAACCAAATAGAAAGCTTCATTATCATAAATAAAGCATAATAGTTAAAATTTAACCCACATTTTTGTTACAAAACTTATCTCAACTAACTAGAAATGGAAACAATTATAATAAAACATCACACCACCCACGACAACACAACACCGCAATAATAAGTTCCCCCTGACGCACAATCAAAAATTGGGGCTGGGTAAAAAAAACCTCAACAAAATAAAAAAATTCATCCACAAATCGTATCACAATGTCAGAAAAAAAAAACCTTTTTTCATGTCCTCATTTTCTTTCAAAAAAACAAAATGCACAAATACCAAACATGTAGTGTAATGATTAGTGTTACATAAAAATAGTATTTTATTTTTTACTTTATTTACAAAGTTTAAACCCTTATATTTAATAGACCAAAAAAAAATTATGAAACCCAATTATCTTTAACAAAAGTCATGTTTAAGGGACATATAAAAAACCAAAACTATAATCCCTAAGCAGACACAAGTCAGCTTACGCCAGGTTTTAAGAAATTAAGAAAAAACCAAGAAAAAACAATGATTCCTCAACCCAAACTGATTCCATCACAGAAAAGGCACATCTGAGCGTTATCCTAACACACGCCTGTTACCATGCATTCCAACTTCCCCAAATACTATATACTACACAAACATATATTTATCCCTGACTATGGGCTCTATCATCTCTTTTTTAACCTTTGCCCTAAACTTTTATTTAGATTCTCTAATCAGTTCCCAACAATAGTATCAGCTTTCTCTGTTAATTCATGATCCTTACTAAGCTATCCGGCAAAAGCACGCAAGAAACATGACCATTGTTATCAAACCGGGCTCAGGTGTCAAATAGGTTTGGTTGCCACTTCCAATTAGTAGGTGCAAGGACCCTACTCCATGACACCATCAAAAGTCTTATCGCCAACAAGTCCTTACCTTCTAGCACTTCTCATCTCCGTATTGACAATAGTGGTCTGGGTAAGCCTGTGTTTTATATGCTTCCAAAAATTCATAAACCCTCCAACCCTGGGAGACCCATTGTCTCTGCGTGTGCCTGCCCTACCGAACGTATATCAGACTTCCTTGACGGCATCTTCCAGCCTATTGTAGAGCAGCTTCCTTCCTTCTTAAAGGACACAAACCATGCTCTTACTACTTTTTCCTCTATTCAGCTTTCTCCAGACCGTACCTACCGTTTATTTCTGTTAGATGTTTGCTCACTTTACACTTCCATTCCTCACTCTGATGGTCTCCGAGCTCTCCGGTTTTTCCTGGACCAGCGCACGCACCCCTCTATCGCTACAGAGACTCTCCTGCGCCTTGCAGAACTGGTCCTTTGACTCAATTCCTTTGAGTTCAATGGACAGTTCTTTGACCAAATAAGTGGAGTTGCCATGGGCACCAAGATGGGTCCCAGTTATGCCTGCCTCTTCACGGGCTACCTGGAGTATCAGGTGTGGCAGCAGTATCCTGGACCTTTTCCATTGATGTATCATAGATACATCGATGATGGCATAGGTCTCACCGATATGCCAGAGGTTGACCTATCTAGGTTCATTAATTTCATTAACAACTTCCACCCTGCGATCCAATTCACCTCTCACATCTCCACTGTCTCTGTTAATTTCCTTGACATTGTTGTCACTATCACTCCGCCCCACCTCACCACTTCGGTGTACTACAAACCCACCGATGCACACAGTTACCTCCTTTATACTTCCTCTCATCCTCCGGCTTGTCGGAACTCCTTGCCTTTCTCACAACTTCTCCGCCTCCGTCGGTTATGCCAATATGATGACAACTTTCTATGCCGAGCACAAGAAATGTTGGACTTCTTCCGTAACAGACAGTATCCAGAAGATGTTCTTACCTCTGCCTTTGAACGTGTTCTGCCTATCTCACGTCTAGAGGCCCTCAAACCCAGCCAAAAAACCTCCTCTGATAGAGTCAAGTTAATAATGACCTATCACCCTCACAGCACTGCTGTCAAAAGGATCCTGTTTCGCCACCTACCTCTCCTCCAAGCTGACCCAGTGGCGCGGGAAGCATTTAGTGAGCCACCCTTGCTGGCATATAGACGGGACAGAAATTTGAGGGACCTCCTAGTCCACAGCCGTCTGAAAACCGTCAACGATGGCCACTTTGGAACCAAGCCATGTAACCGTACACGATGTAAGACATGTCAGTATGTAATCGAAACACGTTCAGTCTCGTTCCCTAACGCCAAGTTCACCATCACCCATGGCTTCACATGTGAGTCACGCAACGTCATTTATGCTATTATATGCAAACGTTGCACCATTACGTACATCGGCCAAACGGGCACACGACTGGGCGACCGATTCTGCAGACACCTCTATGACATCTCTCAGTTTAATTCAACACCTGTGGCCATCCACTTCAATGGCCCTGACCACCACGGTACCACTGACATCCAGGTGACAGCCATCAGATACTGTTTCTCAGACGCCAACAGTCGGTTTCGCCAGGAACAACGCCTCATCCATCTTATGGGTTGCCTCAAACCACACGGTTTGAATACCCAACATTCTTTTGTCTGAGATGCCTCTCTCTCTATCGAGTCCCTGTTGTATTATGACTTTCTACTTTGAAACGATCACCCTTTTTTTTTTCTTTTTTTTTTTTAAATTACCATTTTTTTAATTTAATAATTTTATTTATTTATTTAATTATTTATTTATTTATTTTTTGTTTTTTAAATTTGTTTATTTATTTTATTTTATTTTATTTTTTTTTTATTTTTTTTTTTAAATTATTTTTTTCCTTTATTATTTTTTATTTTATTTATTTCTTTATTTAGTTTTTATTTTTATCTATTTATTTATTTGTTTTAAATTTATTTATTATTTATTTATTTATATTTTATTTATTTATTTTTATTTTATTTATTATTTTTTTATTACTTTTTCTCACTCTTTTCCAGTCCTTGTTTTCATTTCTTATTTTTTATATACTATCAACTTCCTCTTTCCAGTTTAGTGGCAGCCATCTTGCTTTGCTTCACATGTGACTGGACTTAATATTAAGGGAGTTTCTTTTCTCTTATTTTTATAGTTTTATGTTCTCTACTTAATTCTCATTTTCTTTCCCTCTTGTCTCTTGTTTGTCTGTCCCTGACGAAGGCCTTGTGGCCGTAACGTAGGTTTTTCTTGTCCTTCTCCTTGTAAGACGTATTACTATTTGTGTGTGTGTGTGTGTTTTTTTTTTTTTTTTTTTCAACTGTTAATTCTACATGTTCAGTTTAATTAAACCTTTAAGTTACTCCAGGCTGACAATCACGATCAGCTCAGCTACAGTGTTCTTTAGCTGTAACTTAATAATTTTCTCAACCCGTTATGTTACACACTATAAAGAAATCCACAATCTACTGCTACTGTCAGCAATGAAAAGGTCCTATAAAAATATCTGCAGCGGTTTACAAAAAAAAAAATATTCAAGTATTAAAATAATCTGCTGGGAAAATGTTGCATGCCTGACTGGCAAGAAAATCAAATTATTTAATTTCTCAGGTGTCATGCTCTGAAAGAAATCAGTATTTCAGAATATGTTCCCAATTTCAAATACAAGATCATCTCTGATACATGCAAGCTACGTTTCAAAATTACGTTTTACAACATAACGGTTACTTCATATTTTCTCTGTGTGTGCCAACATGTTAACCAGTCATGGCATCAAAACACGAGAAAGAAGTTTAAATTTAGTGAATAAAGGGACACTCGGGGCTCTCTGAAGACGACTACTGCACCTTCACAGCTAATGAGGTTGTGCATAGGGCTGGCAATCTCATCATGCATAGTAAACTGTCCTAGGAATCAAAGCTGCAGGAGCACGTCAATGCTTGATGTACCAGCTACAGTGGCTCCAAGCTTCACAACAGAGCACAAAGGTCAATGATTATATGGTCTAAGTGGGCATAGTCTTCTGACTGGTGTGTATAGATACCAACAGCCCACTGCCTTCATCAAAAAAGGGAAAGACAAGTCACTACAAACTGTCATGCTACATCTCATTACAATTGTTTTTCTCGTACAACGTTTATCAAAAAACAGGAGTATAAGAATAGTATGGAAATGATATGGTGCTTTATCAATACACAGTCATATAGAAATATTATGGTAATGCACTGGTGCATAATCAGAACACAATCATATAAAAAATAATATGGTGTTGAAATGGTGCATAAATATGAATCAACATGCTACCTGAAAGAAGTTATATCACATCCTAATACAATACTCTCTAATATCCTATACTTTACTAATATACAATATTATCTCTCATCGTAAAGAAGTACATATTAAGGACAAACTACAGAGATCTTGAAACATTCTAGGAATATGAAGAGGTAACATCATACAATGCGGAGTCAACACGGCGACTGACTTCACTTGATCAGTCACACGGGCGCAAGGCGACATTCATCAAGTCGTAGAATAACAGCCTAATCAAAAAAACACAGCAGCTCTGATTCTCATCGACAAATCGTTGCTGTGAAAAACACAAATGAAAATTTCTATTTTAACAGCGGTAGGATTTTATGAAAGGAAACAGTTAACCGTACATTAAACCTACCAACTGTGGCTGTGTAAACTTCCGGCCCCTTTATGATGAGCAGCAAACCTTCCTCTGTCATGTGTAAAGAAAACAGGAGGATTAGGGAGAGGATGACCGCAACTCAAGGTAGTCACCGCTGTAGGCTGAAACAAAGTTATGCACTCACGGCAACGAGATGCTCTTTCGAAATCAAAAGCAGAGCAAGCAGTAGCATTTGAGACACTATTATTATTGTTACCCTGATTATCAATAATTTGTGGCTTTTGTTAAGCAAAATTAGCATGACGATGCGATGTAACATTTAGAGATCTGTCACAATTATTATCTCTATTGAAACCATTGTTATTTCTTCTATTGAGACCATTGTTATGTTTTGAACCCCAGTTAGCATTGCTGTGATTAATATCTCTCCTTTGATCCAAATATCCACTAGGTGAATTTTGTTTCTCCTAGAAAAATTATTATAAGGTTGATAGTCTCTAGTGTAGTTATTCTCATCAGAATTCCCAGAATTATTAGAACCAAAATGTTGAGATCCGTTAACTTGTCTCCAGTTTCTTGGAGAAGGAAAATTACAACGTGATGGACCCCCTTGGTACTGTCTAAGATCACGATTATCTCTCCTACCAAAATTGTTTTAGTTTTTGCATGTAGGAATGTGCTTAACCGAAGTATCGGGAATGACAGAATCCTTATGGTTACCTACATAATGGGCATTATTTTGGGAAAAAACACTACAAGTATTATCCCTTGTTATGGATTTATCAGAATTTCCAACAGCAGATGCACGGTTGGTTTGTGGAGCTTTGACATGACATTTATCAAAGTTTTTCCCGTGATGTACAGGACTGATTGTTACAGTAGGCATCCTTTTGTTGGCCTGACACCAAGAATCAGTACTAATAGAAGCGGTATCGTCAGTACCTGGGAAATTGTATTTGCCACGAAAATATCTATGTACACCATATTTGATGTTACTGTTAGCATTGAGTGCATATGGCTGACTCTTTGCCTTACTGACGTGTTGATAATTAACTTTGTGTCTACCACTGTCAACATTGACATGAGACAACACCTTGTTGCCTAGGACAATATCCAACAATCCATCAACTCTTTTCCTTAATTCCGTAATTTCTACATTTTTGAGTGAAATTTCTTCACCTTGTTTGTTTATTAAGTTATCAAATGTCAAAATTTCGCACCTTTCCTCCGCGAGTGATTTCTCAATCTTTGCAATTCTCTCTCTCTCCATTGTTAACTCCTCTAATCTCTTCTTCTCATCCTTATGTGGCTGACTTTGGGCCACCTGAACCTGAAGACGTTGGACTTGAGCAGCCTGTGCCCTCATCTGTCTTAATTCCAGTTGAAGTACCTCAATATCACTATCATGGCTATTCTTAAGCTCTTCAACCTTTTCGGGAGATATAGTATTCTTACCTTCAAGTTGGCGAAGGAGAATCTTATTATCACTCAATACACCAAGAAGCATATCCGTATAAGACTTCTCACATTCCTTGGATTTAACTTTTAATTCCTCACACATCTCCTTATTTTCTTGAACTTCCTCCGTGAGATTTCTAACTTCGCCATGCTTATCTTTTATCTGAGCTTCCAACTCTTTGATCTTGCTTAATGCTGAATTTAATGCTGTTTGCGCACTAGTAAGTTATAAGTTCGATTTATGTAAATCACTTGTAAGTTTGGACACTGTCTCATATAGTTCGCTCTCTTCAGCAATAGTTTCTAAAAAATCCACTCTTCCCTGTTCGTTCAGTTTGTTATCCTTTATTTGCTCCTCTTGAACATTGCCATCGCGTATCACGCGGTGTATGTTATCTAGTATGTGACCATGTGGTACGTGGAGGTAAATTGATAGAAAAAAACGAAGATGCCAACACGTTAATTCTGCTAGTTCCTTAGTAATAATTATGTGAGGAACAGACCGAAAATTAATATCCACAAATTCCTGAAGATCTGATGCTATGTTAACTAAGAAACGGTTTAACACAAACTCTTCCAGATTTGGGCTTTGTAATCTCTCAAAATCCTTACCATCCTGAAGAATACCCTTCAGCGCGGACATTGTGTCTGATGTAGACCTTTTGATATGTTCCATCTTACCGGTGAAAGCATTTTGCTTACAATGTTGTTCGTATTGTAATGAGCTCATTTCTTCTTCTAGCTCATTTTCATTCGTTTCATTTAATCTCTTCAGCTCTACAGAAAACAACGTTTCCTGATGCAACCTCATATTTTCTTCAGCTTGCATCTGAAGTTTCCTCTTCTCCATTTGCATTTGCATTTGCTGTTGAATTTTTATTTTTTCAGCCTCTAATTTCTGTTTCTCAGTTATGTCCAATTTTATAAGATATGCCTCTTATGTAAGTAAAATAGAGAAAATCACTTAATCCCAACTCAGTGGGTGACAAGTCCTTGTTTAAGAACGTGTATAACTACCTTTCCAACTCGCACAGCTAAATATCTCTCAAAGAAATTCAAATTATTCGCTAGTTACTGTATCACAAGTTCCTGTGCATAGAACTTTAATAAATTCTTATCAATGTGAAGGAAGTCAATATAATATTATCATCTAACCATAGGTATTAATGCATTAAATCCCACAATAAGTAATAAATAATTAACGTACGACATAGACAATAAGAACAACAGTTACGAAGACAAGATACTAGAGAACAAATGATAACGTTCGCAGAATCAACTGAACAATAAAGCAGAACTAAAACCAGAGTTTTGCAAAGCGTGCAATGACAATGCGATCAAAATGACAAGACACGTAACATCACAGTGTATAAACGAAAAATTTGTATAGAAATAAAAGACAGCCAGAAGAGGAAGACACCCACAAACAAATTAATCAATAAACTAAGGCACAGAGAAAATACTACGATCACAACAATGAAACGTTACGTCACACCTAAACAACTACTGTTGAAAGAAACAAGTAGTGATCTGAACTTCAGCAAGGTTTTTAGCCTTGAACTGGAATTATCGCTCAATTGAAACTTGCAAACTAATCCCTATAGAACATCTGACAAGAGCCCGAATTATCTTCGAGATGAACCTCGTTTGTCAGATCGACCTCCCTACCGCCCGCATAGACATGGAACATATAACATAGAATACTCAATAGAATAAGTAATGCACAATATAGGAAGGCTTGTTACAAATACACAAAGCGGGACAGTTTGCAAACAAAACCATTTATCTTCAATAAAAGAAAACTCCCGTCCTTTCCGCCAAAATGATGGGCATCGGATAACACAACATATGCAAAACTCCAACGTTGAAAGTTACTGGCACTCCTCGTCAAGTCTTGAAAGGGAACAGTAGACAATCCAACTTAAACGTAGTACTTGACATGTACTTGAAACTTGTACAACTGGAACAGGTAACACTGCAACTCTTGACTTGTGGCATACGTAAATTTGAACTGGCAACACTGCAAATCTGTACTTGACCTCTTTAAAGTTGGCATAATGTCAAACACACACCACTTTATGTTGGTGGTTGGTCTGGGGAATACAGTTCAACTTCTATAGATGATGTAACTCCATGAAGCTGGCACACCACTGTTGCAAATATGTATATATGTGGTGCAGAAAGACAAGCAGGAAGAGAATGTCCACCACTGTTGCAGTAACATTCGGTAATTGGTGGTGGAAGACAATGTTAATTTTATGGCTGATAAATACGATCAGCTCTTGTCGGGCTTACAGGTGGCCGACAGATGTGTAAATATATCTACGCGAATGTGTATAGGTTCTTGACTACACATCTACTGCACTCATGCACTACAGCAACACGCAGGAGTCAGGAAGTGGTGGAACAAGCTGTAACGTTTTCACAGTTTATTAACGACACAGCAAACGTTGACATCAGGGACGATACACTTCACAGGTTACAATAGCATACAAAAAATCCCTGGCACATAGGTTACAAAGAACGTCGTAACTTTCCAGTATAATATAAATCCATGGAAGAACATCTATCAAAAGGACTGCCTACATTGCAGTTCACCACAGTTCTCATTTCCTAGTATTACAGTGAAAATATCCGTCAACAAAGGACTGCATACATTGCAGTTCTAGTATGATAACAGTAAATCCATCAAGAAAGTAAATATGACTCATAACACTGGCCGGTACACTCCATGGCCTCAACAAATATCTTTCATATCAAATTCTCCCCTTCATCATAGGAAATATGCATAATAATAATCATGGCCGGTACACTCCATGGCCTCAACAAATAATCTAGGAAGGAAACTCTTCCCTACAACAATATATTCCATTTTCTCTTCTAAGAAATATATCCCTCGATAATAATGTCCGGACCCTTTTACGAAATGGTCAAACATCCATTTCGTACCTCTGCCAGAAACACACTGTCACAAAAATCGCTACTCAGTACAGCTCAGTAACAAAACTACATGTGCGGACTAGCCGCGAAAGAACTCAGCTCAGCTCAAACCGTCCCTACCCAAAAATCACACTAGGGACTGAACAGTTTTCTTTAACATGTTTTTAAAACATACTCGCAACTAGTCAGTTGAGCTGTGTTCAACAATTTACTGCCTACAGCTCCCAACTAACAAAAACATCATCATCACCCAAACCGTGTTTACAAGGGTGATTACCAAAAACTGACCTGTGCATACAAATGTTTTAACGCTTAACTCCCCTACATTAAAATATGACTTAACAGTGCCCAATATGTCATCAATCCTTGGAAGAGGGTACGAGGTTGTTTTCGTCACCCTGTTTGGTGCTCGGTAGTCACAACAGAATCGATAGGTTCCGTATTTTTTTCCTACTATAAATACTGGCGATGACCATTCCGAACGTGATCTTTCTATCATTCCTGCCTTTAACATATCCTCTATCGCTTTTTCTATAATCGTAATATTCCTAAGGGATGTGCAATAAGGTCTGTTTCAATGGCCATTACTACCGTATTTCTTTGAGTAACCTCCGAATCCGTCAATGCAAATATGTCTTGATGTATTATGATGAAACTCTCTAACAGTACTATCTTTTCCTTTTCCACTTTTAACTTCCTTTTTAATTCTTACATTCTCTCGTTGAACACCAAGTCTGCCTGACACGTTTCCTCCGTATTCTCATTTCTTTTACATATATGGTCGTTTTCCTTTTGCATTTTCATCAAGTTCCTGATATTGGCTGGATCAATTCTGTTTCCTGAAGCAAAACCTTGATTTCATTGTTTTTTTTGTTTCCAATCAATGTTCTCATTTCTTTGTATTATCCATTAATGCGATGAATCCTGTTCTTTGTTTATCCTGATGCGACCTTTCCTCTCTACTTGTTTCTGTACCACTAGTTTTTTTTTTTTACTAACTGAATTATGAATTATGTTTTTTTGCGTTGAGAAAATACACCAACTTTTTTTTTCTTCGTCATTAACCCCTATGGCGAATGCATGTCTCTCAATCCTGATATGCCATCTCTTACATCCTCCAGTTTCCCCACCGTAGGTTTCTATGCTGTGCTGCACACTTTTCTGTCTACTTTCCAGGTTCCACCTCTCTAGAGCATTGGTCATGTGTAGGTCTGTCACCGTATTCGGGTCTATCCTTTGTTCTTACGCCATAATTGGATTCATCAGTTATTTTCTTTACTTAGTCTTAAGTAATTCACGTATCAAGATGTCATGAAATATTCTAATCCACATATATAAATTATTAGGTAAATATGAAGCCTAACAAATAAAATTAATAAAGAGAAGAGCAATGGTAAAATGACAGTGCTGTCCCAAAGAATGTACTCGAAATCCCCCTTGTTTTCTGCTTCGTCTGCAAATTGTAACGCTTTCACGTTGATAGTAAAGCTTACTGTATTATTACCCGCCTTCTTCAATGAAACGTGTGCTGTATTTCTTGGAAAAGCATTGAGACGTACTGCGTAATGACCTAAATTAACCCTAACATTAATTATACTGCGTTACCAAAACGAACGAACAGATGGACTAAAGGGATAAAAAGAGAAGGGAGAGGCAGAAAGCCGAACACTAAACCCGCTTCGCGCGATACACAATTACTACCATCACGCGTGTAAGTCTACATGCACTAATTTTTTTTTCAGACGGACAGTGATAAAATACACTACCCTTTCCCAGAGTTAGGTTTATAAATCATAACAGACTCTTATTAGAAAAGACAACATTATATGGGTTTACGTTTGAACACATAACAGTACCCAGACAGCACATCTTCTAAACAGGAGATAGAAGAAATTGCATATTTTGAACGCAGCCACGTAGCTCCTTTAAATTAGTATTTTTGGGTTCCTTAGGGTTTGCTGACAAATAATATGTAAAACGTTACGCAAATAGTCCAGGAATTAATAAATTATACCCAAAATAAAATATTGGGGGTGCCTGACAGCATAAAATCATTTCTGCTCATAAAATTTTTTTTTATAACGTGTTTGAAAAAACCTTACGTTACATAAATAGCCTACCATGTAAACTCCAAATTGATTGGAGCGCAACAAATGAAAGCCTAACCACGATTGGTCGGGCTATAAATACTATCTTGGTTGTTGGGGGAGACGGGAAAAGATAACATTTTTTCAAACACTTGTCGAAACGTGGCTCATTGGCCAGTCTCGCTGATATACACACTTGGGAGCGTTAGTTCGAGACCACTAATTCAAATAAGCTTGATAAAGCGACAGTACGTTGAAGCCAGCTCACATTTTTGCTAAAATAAAAGCCTGGAACATAGGCAGAACGGAATTTGTGCCAGTTTGTGCCAGAATTCATTGCTAATCAACGTATCTGTGTTTATTTCCATGAAATTGTGGTAAGCTTGAACCATTCAGTATCTTTTAATGAAAAATTGAATGTGAATTGTTGATTTATGCCTGTATATATATGTGTAGTTCAGTGGCAAACGTGAGGTAAAGCCTATAATGCTCCAGCCTGAACAGAGGGTGTCGGAGAGAAGTAAAACGGCATGGAATGGCCAAGTAGTACACTGACACCTGGATGATGGACTAGAAAGAAATAATGCTGGAAGTGCAGAGGCGTAGTAACCATTAAGAAGGGTAATACTGGAATAAAGTATTTCAAATGAAGCTGACTGTTGGCCTAACGCTCTGAACGCAATGTTTGTGCTGTATTGTGATCAGTGTAAAAGAGAATATAAATTAGTTATGAAGTAGAAGGTACATCCTTCTTGATTTCAGGGACAGTGGTCTTGATGGTAGTGAGCAGCACCTGGTCAGAGATTTGCTGAATCCAGAGTCGGACAGCATACTCCTTGGTCTTTTTAGCTATCAGTGAGGTGTCTCCTGAGCCCAGAGGAGAATTCGAGCAGAGGAGTCCTTTCCTGCCGCCATCACTAAAGATAAGCAGAGTTGGCCAGCTGAGCTCAACATTATGTCCCCTCATCCTGAACTGATTTTTTAAAATTAACATTAAGAGGGGAATTTACTTGTCTTAAAATCAGGAACTGTGAACATCTACAATAATGGTCCCTAAAGACAAACTATTGAAGTCATGATGACAAATACCAACAGAGCTTGAACAAAACAAAACCAGTATTACCTCATTTTACCACTACACAATTGACACACATAGAACATTGGTAATAATATATGTCACTACAATATTCATATTAAATACATTCTGTACATAACTTGTAATTTAAATTGATTGTGATTCCTGGTTCCCTTGTAGTTGAATCAGGACACATATTCATTCATGCCAGTAATGAATACATATTGTTATTTGAAACGTTACTAGTGACTTCTTTAAGATATTCTCATAGAGTGTTATATGTATGTGAGTGTCACAGTGTTGTTAAGAGTAGTGGATTAAATTAAATTGTTTATCTGTCTGTTGTTGTGACTTACACTTCACCATACACATACCCTAGACACATAACGTAGCATCACACTATTCCAGAATAATTCTGACTGAGATATATAGATATGTGGTAGCAAGTAAGGTTATATATATAATATACTACTCTTATTAGATATATATATATACCTTCACAGCTGATCTCAGTCAGTACACTAAGTCCCTTATAAGTATTTATAACATCCCACTTCACCACATATATTGGGGTCTCGCTCTTGGGATTTTGAATCTTTAACTATTAAAAATATTGGGGATAATTCACTTCAGGGAATATAAGAATTAAAAGGTATCCTTGGGTGGAATTAAATAAGGTTGAGCTCACGGTGCCTGTGTTGTCCATTAGAGATTGAATTGTTGGTTAGACATTGTATTAAGTTACCTGATAGACAATGGCGGACCTGGCCAAATTTCGATCTGCTGCGGTTCAGACTGCAAAAGAGTTAGGATTAGATGGGCAAGTTATGGTTGCCTATGTTACTACGGAATGTGACAAATTTATTGAACGCGAAGAAAGAAGGTTTTAAGCCGAAAGAAGGTTAGAGGCTGAAAGGGAAATTAAGAAGTTACAATTTGAAGCTGAGGCTGAGACTAAGAGGTTGCAGATTGAGGCTGAGGCTAAGAAATTTAGCAGCAGAAGAGAAGAAAAATTAGCTGCAAGAAAGGGGAAGCCGAGGAAAGAAGACAAGCTGCAGAAGAAAGAAGATTGACTGCAGAGAGGGAAGCAGAAAAGGAGGAGAAAAGATTACAAAGGGAACATGAATTACGACTAAGGGAGTTTGAGTTTCAAGGCCATGCTCCTGAAAATGGTGCCAGTCCCTTTGCCTCTGATGCTACGGTTACTCAGGAGCCTCAATCTCAGCTATGAATTTTCATTTAGATCATTTTGTTGAGAAAGACGATGATATTGAGAGCTATATAAATAGGTACGAACTATTAGCTACCACGTATGGGTTGGAGAGAGAAAGGTGGAGCTTAAAGTTATCTCAGGGACTTCGTGGGGCAGCTTATGAAGTTTTTGCAAAAATGAGCAGAGGTGATCAGGAAAATTATGACATGCTAAAGCAGGCTCTTTTGTTAAGGTATGAAAAGAATGCAGAGTTTTACAGGAAAAAATTTAGGAATGCTAAACTACTGTCAGGTGAAACCTATCACCAGTTCTCTGCACGAATAGAGACATACTTGGAGAAATGGACTTCTCTGGGGAAAACCCAAGATCTTAAGGAAATGGTCCTTATAGAGCAACTAAGAGAGTCCATGGCTCCAGACCTGAGAAAGTTTCTCATGGAACAAGGTGCAGAGAGGCTGGGTGAGTTGCTAAATGTTGCTGAAAGGTATCAAGCAGCTCAAGCAGAGGTAACAGGTAATAAAAAGAAACAGGTGGACAACTTTAGGGCACCACAGAAACTCAATAAATGTGATCCTTAGGATCAAAATAAAGGTAAGCACCAATTTGATAGGCCACGGTATGAAAATAAAAATAAATTCCCACAATTCGATGAAAGGAAATATGATGAAAGAAAATCTTTCAACCAAGGAAAAAGGTGGTGTAAAAATTGTCAGATGGACAATCATGACACTGACCGTTGCAGAAGGAAACCTGTGTATATGGCAACCCTTCAGGTCAGGTCGACCTCAAGACAGGAGGAGGATATTATGTTGGATACCACTCCAGAAGAGATGAGGAAGGCACAGGCTGGGGATAAAACACTCAAGCCTTGTTTCAGAAAATTGTCAACTTGTCATACAACTCCAGGCAAGGGAGATTTTTACATGAAAAACAAGTTGATGTATAGGAAGACTGGAACTAGATCCCATGGTCACGGACAGCTGGTTCTTCCAAAAAGATACAGGACAGAATTAATAAGGAGCCTACATGTGAAACCAGATGGGGACCATGAGAAGATGGTACCATCATTCAAAAGGTGGCTCACAATTATTATTGGCCCAAAGCAAGATGGGACATTGAAAATTTTGTAGAAAGGTGTAGCATAGCACATGAGGGAACACCCACAAGTGGGAACATGGATCAGGACCTGGACACGCCATGGGGCAAAATCAGGCCTGACAATAAAAAGAAAAATAGATTTGATAAAGTGGACCAAATGGAATGGGAAGCCCCTTTTCACGGACAAGCTTCACTTAACTGTTTTACAATGGCCACTATGCGGAGAGTGCAAAAAGATGTCTTACCCCAGGATAAGCCGAAAATCCCTCAATCGGACTTAAACAAACTGGAGGAAGAAGATGTAGAGAGGAAATCTCTCATCAAGAATTTTAAGTGGGGAGGAAACCCCAGGAAAAGAAAAATTGGTAGCGGTCGTTTTGTGAATGATAATTCTGGGAGGAAAAATCATCACTATAAAGCTTCAAGTGGAAGAGACCATACCGGTGCATGGACAAATAGGTCCACACAATTAAAGGTCCACTTGAAGCTTTGTTAAGAACGTGGACTGATGAAAAGGCAGAGGAAAACATTACATCTTCATACCAATATGTGAATGAGCTGACCACTCGGTTAAAAACTGGCTGGAAACTTGCCAATGAAAATTTGAAACAAGCCAGGAAGAAACATGCTGCCTATTATAACAGGAAGGCGAAAGACAGAAATTTGGCTGTGGGAGAGAAAGTACTGCTTCTTTTGCCTGGGAGTCAGAATAAGTTACAAATTGGATGGCAGGGTCCATATACAGTTCTAGAGAAGGTGTCTAGAACAAATTATAAGATAGATAAGAAGGGGAAAGAAAAAATCTATCATGTGAATCTCCTGAAGAAATATTTGGAAAGAGAACATCAGGAAGAGACACACTTGTTGACCTTGTCCATCGCCATGGAGATGAAAAAGGAACCACTTTCATCATTTGAATATCCATTACACCCCTGTGAGACAGCAGCACAGGTGAAAATCAGTACACATTTAACGAAAACTCAGAAAGAGAGAGTGCAACAGGTTCTAAATAATCATGCAGAGGTGTTAACAGACCGACCAGGGCATACAAACCTATTGGAATATGATATGAAACTCATAGACTCCACACCTGTCTGTATGAAACCATATTCGATTCCGTTTGCTAAGGAAAAAGCTTTGAAGGAAGAGATAGACTATCTGTTGAAGGAAGGAATTATTTCGCACAGTGAGTCTTCGTATAGTTCCGGTGTTGTACTTTTAAGGAAGCCCTCTGGAGAACATAGACTCTGTATAGATTACAGGAGACTGAATGCTATTACAGAAGGACAGGTGGATCCATTGCCGGATACAAATCAGCTGTTTGCCAGACTAAATAAAGCTAAATATTTCTCAAAAGTGGATCTGAGTAAAGGATACTATCAGATTCCAGTAAAACCTGAGGTTAGACCATACCTAGCTTTTAGTACCTCAGAAGGACACTATGAGTTTAATAGATTGCCATTTGGATTGAAGAATGCGCCTAGTGTCTTCTCTAGAATGATGAGAAAATTATTGGATCCTCTGAATAATCCCTGTATAACAAATTTTATGGATGATATCCTTATAGCAACAGAAACATTTGAGGAACACATTGACTCTCTGAACATGCTGTTTGATCGACTTAGGGAGGCAAATTTAACAGCCCGACCAACTAAATGTTGCGTTGGATGTAAAGAATTGGAATTTTTGGGACACACAGTTTATCAGGGAAACATGACCCCTGACCCAAAGAATTTAGAGAAACTACAGAAAGCCCCGAGACCACAAACCAAGAAGGACGTGAGATCCTTTGTCTCATTATGTGGTTTCTACCAGAAGTATATCAAAAACTTTAATTCCATATGTGCACCTTTAACGGAATTGACACGTAAAGGACTTCCAGATCGCATTACATGGACACCACAATGTGAAATGACTTACCAAGAATTGAAGGAAAAGCTCACAAGTAAACCCATTTTGAAATTACCTGACTTAAGTCAAGAATTCATAGTAAGGACGGATGCAAGTAATATTGGGCTAGGTGCAACTTTACTACAGAAATCAGATGCATTGGATGGGGAATTAAGCCCAGTGGCATATGCTAGCAGAAAGTTGAATAAAGCTGAAATCAACTACTCAACTAGCGAAAAAGAATGTCTTGCAGTAATATGGGCAATAAAGAAATTCAATATTTATCTATATGGGAAGGCATTTAAGTTGCAAACTGACCACAAACCTTTATCGTTTTTAGCACAGGCTAAGCATGAGAACTCTAGGTTACTCCGATGGTCTTTGCTTCTGGCTCCATATAATTTTAGCATTGAATATATATCTGGAAAAACAAATCTGGGAGCGGATTTTTTAAGCCGCCATCCGTGTGATGAGAATCACCGTAAACCCCAGAAATAATAATAAATTTCTCTATGTGTATATAGAATAAAGGACTGACATATAATGTCTGTTTTAAGAGGGGAAGTGTCATGAAATATTCTAATCCACATATATAAATTATTAGGTAAATATGAAGCCTAACAAATAAAATTAATAAAGAGAAGAGCAATGGTAAAATGACAGTGCTGTCCCAAAGAATGTACTCGAAATCCCCCTTGTTTTCTGCTTCGTCTGCAAATTGTAACGCTTTCACGTTGATAGTAAAGCTTACTGTATTATTACCCGCCTTCTTCAATGAAACGTGTGCTGTATTTCTTGGAAAAGCATTGAGACGTACTGCGTAATGACCTAAATTAACCCTAACATTAATTATACTGCGTTACCAAAACGAACGAACAGATGGACTAAAGGGATAAAAAGAGAAGGGAGAGGCAGAAAGCCGAACACTAAACCCGCTTCGCGCGATACACAATTACTACCATCACGCGTGTAAGTCTACATGCACTAATTTTTTTTCAGACGGACAGTGATAAAATACACTACCCTTTCCCAGAGTTAGGTTTATAAATCATAACAGACTCTTATTAGAAAAGACAACATTATATGGGTTTACGTTTGAACACATAACAGTACCCAGACAGCACATCTTCTAAACAGGAGATAGAAGAAATTGCATATTTTGAACGCAGCCACGTAGCTCCTTTAAATTAGTATTTTTGGGTTCCTTAGGGTTTGCTGACAAATAATATGTAAAACGTTACGCAAATAGTCCAGGAATTAATAAATTATACCCAAAATAAAATATTGGGGGTGCCTGACAGCATAAAATCATTTCTGCTCATAAAATTTTTTTTATAACGTGTTTGAAAAAAACCTTACGTTACATAAATAGCCTACCATGTAAACTCCAAATTGATTGGAGCGCAACAAATGAAAGCCTAACCACGATTGGTCGGGCTATAAATACTATCTTGGTTGTTGGGGGAGACGGGAAAAGATAACATTTTTTCAAACACTTGTCGAAACGTGGCTCATTGGCCAGTCTCGCTGATATACACACTTGGGAGCGTTAGTTCGAGACCACTAATTCAAATAAGCTTGATAAAGCGACAGTACGTTGAAGCCAGCTCACATTTTTGCTAAAATAAAAGCCTGGAACATAGGCAGAACGGAATTTGTGCCAGTTTGTGCCAGAATTCATTGCTAATCAACGTATCTGTGTTTATTTCCATGAAATTGTGGTAAGCTTGAACCATTCAGTATCTTTTAATGAAAAATTGAATGTGAATTGTTGATTTATGCCTGTATATATATGTGTAGTTCAGTGGCAAACGTGAGGTAAAGCCTATAATGCTCCAGCCTGAACAGAGGGTGTCGGAGAGAAGTAAAACGGCATGGAATGGCCAAGTAGTACACTGACACCTGGATGATGGACTAGAAAGAAATAATGCTGGAAGTGCAGAGGCGTAGTAACCATTAAGAAGGGTAATACTGGAATAAAGTATTTCAAATGAAGCTGACTGTTGGCCTAACGCTCTGAACGCAATGTTTGTGCTGTATTGTGATCAGTGTAAAAGAGAATATAAATTAGTTATGAAGTAGAAGGTACATCCTTCTTGATTTCAGGGACAGTGGTCTTGATGGTAGTGAGCAGCACCTGGTCAGAGATTTGCTGAATCCAGAGTCGGACAGCATACTCCTTGGTCTTTTTAGCTATCAGTGAGGTGTCTCCTGAGCCCAGAGGAGAATTCGAGCAGAGGAGTCCTTTCCTGCCGCCATCACTAAAGATAAGCAGAGTTGGCCAGCTGAGCTCAACATTATGTCCCCTCATCCTGAACTGATTTTTTAAAATTAACATTAAGAGGGGAATTTACTTGTCTTAAAATCAGGAACTGTGAACATCTACAATAATGGTCCCTAAAGACAAACTATTGAAGTCATGATGACAAATACCAACAGAGCTTGAACAAAACAAAACCAGTATTACCTCATTTTACCACTACACAATTGACACACATAGAACATTGGTAATAATATATGTCACTACAATATTCATATTAAATACATTCTGTACATAACTTGTAATTTAAATTGATTGTGATTCCTGGTTCCCTTGTAGTTGAATCAGGACACATATTCATTCATGCCAGTAATGAATACATATTGTTATTTGAAACGTTACTAGTGACTTCTTTAAGATATTCTCATAGAGTGTTATATGTATGTGAGTGTCACAGTGTTGTTAAGAGTAGTGGATTAAATTAAATTGTTTATCTGTCTGTTGTTGTGACTTACACTTCACCATACACATACCCTAGACACATAACGTAGCATCACACTATTCCAGAATAATTCTGACTGAGATATATAGATATGTGGTAGCAAGTAAGGTTATATATATAATATACTACTCTTATTAGATATATATATATACCTTCACAGCTGATCTCAGTCAGTACACTAAGTCCCTTATAAGTATTTATAACTTCCCACTTCACCACACAAGATTAGCCTCTAACTAATTACAAAATCAACAACATGCGGAGTAATCGTGTCTGTGATCGTTTGTATATGGTAGTACAATACTAAGAATTGTACAGTTGCTCTGGGTCAGTAGGTGTACCTTACACTAGCTACCCAATCTTCTAACTAAATCAGCACAGTTCTAACTATAGTAATCTGTCTTGAAATGCCGACGTGTTGATTCCGGATCCACGTTGGTTTCTTGCTTGCTTGTAAGTACTGTCTCTGCACCTCTACTGTGCTCACATAATCGTCCTCGGTACGGTTCATCTCATCAGCACCTGCTCTCCGTCACTGTAAACAGAATTGTCAAATTAGCGGCTCACGACTGTCTTTTTGATCGTAATACCCTCCGTTGTGCAGAAGTAGTCTCTCGTCTTAGTTTTGACACGGTTTTGTAGCCCACACCAGATCTCTATACTGCTCGTGGCCTGCTAGTTGAGTGATGTCCTGCCGTAGCAAGGGTATATCGTTCTGTAGCTACAACGTTGACATTAATCCGGTCATAGCCAATTGTCACAGCATATGTGACCTATAGCTAATGATTACGCAAAATCGAGAATTTAGGAAGAGTATGGGCAATTGGATAAGGATTACACTCTGGAGGCTTATACCAAGTGGTTTAGTTAGAGATTAAGAAAAAACCAATCGATGCAGATGATGTAGAGAAGAGAAAAAATGAAGTGTGAAGCGGGAGACCAAGCTGAAAGATGAACATTTCGCTGACATTACCCCCCACAAAAAAGTATACCATTATACGATTATGAATTAAATGGCCAGTGAATAGAACCTGTGACATGTGGGGTAGGTAGTTTGGTGCTGCGAGACCGAGGATTTAATATTCTCTGGTGGTTTTCTACAGAGACATGTTGGGAGGTAAAAGGATGTCACCACATAGGATCATAATGGTGAAGGTAAAGTGATGTCGCCACATAGGATCATTATGGTGAAGGTAAAGTGATGTCGCCACATAGGATCATTATGGTGAAGGTAAAGTGATGGCCCAGCGGCCCATATATGACCCACTATTTATTTCGCGCAATACATAGACACTTTTTTATATTCTGTCTTTTTTTTTAATCACTAACGCCCATAGACCCTCTGTTGGGCTATAATAACCATAACTCTTGATAACTGCTCAAAATTTACTCAATGAATTCCCCTTTACAAATGGCCACCCCCATGGTTTGAAATTCGCAGCGTGAATCAGCTCTGTTTCTCTAGCGAGTAAAGCCATTTCACGGTAAGTTCCTACGTTTTATTCCACATAGTTAACTTTATTTTATGTTTAGAAATGTAGTGAAACGTAAATTGAATGCACTGATGTAAATGAAAAGTCGTATTATAAATCTAAAATGTGATGACCCACATGTGGTCCAATGGGCATTACGTATAACACTGTCATGTAAAACAAACTTTCCTTAGTTCCATGAGAAATGCTAATCATACAGGAGTGTTTGCTTCTGCCATCTGTTGAAATAGTAATTCTAGCATGTAAGGCTTAGTATGGTAGTTGGTTGGCTTTATTTTGATCATTCATTTGGTTAACCCATTTAATTTTGACTTTTTATTGGCCTATAGGCCCCTACAGTTTATATAATATAATCACTATCATCATTTTCATAGTCACTATTTATGGAGCCACCACTACAGCTGATCCCCTACCAGGAAGTCTGCACAAAGCATGTGTATACTGTTGCAGCAATAGTTTATGTAGCAAGTTGTTTATTTGATAAGGTTGGCAGCTTCATATGAGTCGCCTTGTATGGCATGTCTGTGGGAGCAATAGCTATATCCTGTCTTTATATCTTCAGAGATTCCCAAGAATTACACGGGGCAACTTATATAGTACAAACCTAAAATAATATTTGTGTTTGAAGTTATATATGTAAAAGCCAGATCCAAACCTCAGAAATGAGGTATCTGAGGAAGGTGGTTGAAGTAACAAGAAGAGACATGGTCCGCAACCAGATGATATGTCAAGGCCTAAAATCCCACCCCCTGCAGACCCAAGTAGAACAGTCCCAACTAAGACGGTTTGGCCATGTCTGCAGAATGGGAGAAGATCGGCTACCACGACAAGCATGGGAAACAAAGAGCCAGGGATCCAGACCCCCAGAGTCCGCTGGGAGGACAACATTAGACAATCTTTGAAGGACCGAGGACTAGAATGGAACCAGGCCAGGAGGAAGACAGCCGATAGAATAGCCTAGCGCTCTCTCTTCCAAACCTCTCATCCTCTTCGACATCTAAAGATGGGATTACTGCTGGCCAGTCCCATACATACAGGTGGAGAAAGAAATCATTTGAACCACCTAATTCTCAGTTTAAAGGGCCTACTTATGAACTTTCAAATGATTTTGAGCTTGGATCCCCACTTTGCTACTTCAAGCAGTTTCTCACTGATGACATGTTAGAACTTTTAGTGGACAATTCAAATTTATACAGCACACAGAAAAGTGGGAAGTCCATAAATACCAACAAGAAACAGATAGAACAGTTAATTGGAATGTATTTTAGAATGGGGCTAGTAAAGATGCCTGGTAACAGATGCTACTGGGAAGAAGAGACACTAGAAGAAGAGACACGGTATGATCCTATTGCTGGTGTGATGAGCCGAAACACATTTATAGCACTAATCCAATCACTGCATTTTACAGAGAACTAAAGTGTCACAGAAAGTGATCAGAAAGACAAGGAAAACTTGCTTCCTTACTTATAGAGATGTTGGCACCAAGAAAAAGAGGGAGGCCTTCAAATGCATAGCTGGCAGCATCATATTCAGTAAAAAGATACAAGAAAGTTCTTATGCCAGAACATGAGGTCCAAAAAGATGGATTTATGCATTTGCCAGTGAAAAGATATGTAAATTGTCGCCTGCGATGAAAATATGCAGCTAGAAAACAAACACTTTTTGTGAAAAATGCAATATTCCATTGTGTTTCGTGGAGCAAAGGAACTGTTACAGACTGTTCCACATTTAACTTTACTATTACATGGTGAAGTAGAAAGTTATACATGTGTTTCTTTTATTCACTTACTCAAATTTTGCTATATGTATATGTAAGCAAATGTATGTTTATTATTAATTAGTGTACCATAAAAATGGAGTTTGAATTTTTTTTTTTATTAATTTTTTTTTTTAAATGTAGAACTTTTGGCGAGGCGCGTCCCGTTCAACCTAGTCGGTTATATTAGGGCGCATTTCCAAATATTAAAAGACCACCAGGTCTGGGGTTATATGTTTCTCTTGTTACAGAATATTTAAATAGTTGTAGTTATTATTTGTGTCTTTGCCATTTTCTTAAGGATACCTGTTGTCATGTGCTAATAAATATAGACCAAAGCCCATTGGGTCATATATGGGACAGTTCAAAACTAGGTCAAGGTCATTTAGATTTATAAAAAAAAGTTGCAATCTGCAATAAGCAGTGTGCCTTGAAGCCATGGACAAAGGATTTAATTTTTCATTCAAGTATAAGGCATCTTGGGCCTTAAGGTAGTACAATACTGAGAATTGTACAGTTGTTCTGGGTCAGTAGGTGTACCTTATACTAGCTACCCAATCTTCTAACTAAATCAGCACAGTTCTAAGTATAGTAATCTGTCTTGAAATGCCGACGTGTTGATTCCGCATCCACGTTGGTTTCTTGCTTGCTTGTATGTACTGTCTCTGCACCTCTACTGTGCTCACATAATCGTCCTCGGTACGGTTCATCTCATCAACATGTGGGGTAGGTAGTTTGGTACCGCGAGACCGAGGATTTAATATTCTCTGGTAGTATTCTACAGAGACATGTTGGGAGGTAAAAGGATGTCGCCACATAGGATCATTATGGTGAAGGTAAAGTGATGTCGCCACACAGGATCATTATGGTGAAGGTAAAGTGATCTCAGTGACCAAATAGGAAGGGTTGTGACTGTTTCAGGATTCCAATGTTACCAGATTGATCGTACGCTGATATTCACTATCCTTGCAAAAAGAAAAATTAACTTGGTTTCTCCAAAGAATTCAACTGATAGTGGTCTGGTGGCTATTGTCATTCTTCAGCATTATCAGTGTGTAATCGTGAATCAAACTGTAATAGAAAACTAGCTCTATGTGTAGAGATTAGAAAGTAATAAAATTGTATTTTCCAACCCCATGGAAGAGTGACGGATGGTCGCTTCCACACAACGAAGATATATGAAAAAATAGAACGTTTGGGAATAATCATATACATGGTCTAATTTCAGATCGTAGAGAACTGGAGAGTATGTTGACAAGTTGCTCGGTGCGTTGAGTAGTTTGAAGCACAGAAGAAACTAGGACAGAACCTCACCGGATTACATCCAGGAAATTCAACGAGGAACCTGAACCTATAAATAATTACTTGATGATTATAATTTCAGATCATGATAGCCTTGAGACGATATGATGAGGATCGGTATGGGAAGATACATGCCACACAGAAGATACAGTAACAGAACCCACTCAGGACAGTTTTGAGAAATTCAACGAGGAACCATAACCCACTTTTTTGAGAAAATTCAACGAAACCAGAACCCACTCAGGACAGTTTTGAGAAAATTCAACGAGGGGAACCAGAACCCACTCAGGACAGTTTTGAGAAATTTCAACGGGGAACCAGAAACCCCACTCAGGACAGTTTTGAGAAATTCAACGAGGAACCAGAACCCGCTCGGGACAGTTTTTGAGAAATTCAACGAGGAACCAGAACCCACTCAGGACAGTTTTGAGAAATACAACGGGGAACCAAAACCCACTCGGGAAAGTTTTGGAGAAGTCCAACGAGGAACCAGAACCCACTCAGGACAGTTTTGAGAAATTCAACGAGGAACCAGAACCCACTCGGGACAGTTTTGAGAAATTCAACGAGGAACCAGAACCCACTCAGGACAGTTTTGAGAAATTCAACGACGAACCAGAACCCACTCAGTATAGTTTTGAGAAATTCAACGAGGAACCAGAACCCACTCTGGACAGTTTTGAGAAATTCAACGGGTCAGGACAGTTTTTCAGAATTTCAACGAGAATTTAGGACAGTTTTTGACAACGAGGAACCAGACCCCACTCAGGACAGTTTGAGAAATTCAACGAGGAACCAGAACCCGCTCGGGACAGTTTTTGAGAACGAGGAACCAGAAACCACCCAGGATAGTTTTTGCAAACACTCAACGAGGAACCAGAACCAACTCTGGACAGTTTTTTTGAGAAATTCAACGACGAACCGGAACCCATTCAAGACGAGAAAGCAACGTACATTCAGCACTCACCGAGACATGGCAAGACAGATTAATTAAGGTTAATTAATAGCTGAGTTTAGTTAGAGAATTGATCAGGTAGTTAGATACATCTACTGACCCAGTTTTGTTTTTGTTTTGTGCAGACACTTCCTGGGCACTGTTATTTTTAGTTTAAACAACAAAACTGTCATAAACAAGAAAACTACGCCTAGTCTTGTTTTGTAAAAGATTAGATAATTGTTAAAAATACGATTAAAGAAAATGGATAAGAATTAGGGATGGCGAAGGAACAAAGACTGGATCCACCACGATGGCCCTGTTACAAATGACAAACGCGTTAGAATGGTGGAAATCTGGAAAAGTAGACAAAATAGTGTATTCCACAATGTAGACACATATCGAGGAGAGGCTGGAGGGTGTAAGCGATGGATTGATAGGATAGAGAGATAAGCGTTTTTACTATCGGAGCGGGGATGAGAATGAAAATAAAGTCTTGCCTTTTTGACGAGTGATGGGCGTTGAACGATTTTATAAGGAGGAGGTTTGGGGAGGATCCCCTGGAACCATGTGAGACCCTCAAGAAGGACTTACTGAAATGTTACGGAGAGAATGACAGTCCCACAATATTCCTGAGTTTTACTTAGGAAACTCCGACATATGTTGGGGAGCCTATACAACTCTTTAGTGATAAATTGACAAATTTGGCATAGGAAGTTTTTTAGGAAGGGACATGCATCATCCGGATATATGAAGCACAATTGGTCGGAATATTTATTGATGCCCTACAAAAGGATGGAATAAGGTTACATCTGTTGAGAAAAAACCCAGATACTTTAAACGAGGCTGTAAAATTGGTTATATCAGAAGAGAAAGAAAAGAAACTTATTGAGGAGATTTCGACTGAGAACGATAATGATCATGAGGAAAGGAGGAAGATTAAAAGAACGAATTGATCAAAAGCAGAGGCCGTTGGACAGAGATAGGCTTGAAAGAGGAAGAGATCATCACCATAACATCACAGTCATCGTGAAGTTAGCAGATATAATGAAAACAGAAGAGGATATGATTCAAGTGGCTGATGAGAGGAAATGTTTCTAATGTAAAATGCTAAGGGACACCTAGCCCAGGAACTGTGGGAGAAGAGAGGTGCAAGGTAACGCCAAATATGAAGAGTTGGAGAATGTGGAGGCCCCTTTTGAAATGTCATTGGGATATAAGACAAATAATGGTCAAAGACATAAAGTGAGATTTTGAGGGAGGATCGAGAAGAAGCGACCAGGTATAAAAGATGGGTGGATGTGACGTACGTCTAGTTCGACAAGTGAATTTTCCCTGATATGATGGATGATTAAAATTACTTTTAGCTTTTCATAACATTAGAACCCCTGAACATTTGTTGTAACTTTTCGTTTCGCCAGAGCGAACCGATTCCACCGGGACTCAATTTATTATGCGGCACGAGATCAAAGACACTGGTGGAGATCTCAGGAAGGACGGGCGGCATGCTATCAAAGACAGTAGTGGTCCCTGAAACGATTTCGCATCTCGGTGTTAAGCACGGAACCGATCGCAGCCAGAGCGAACGGGGAAAGCTGAAGCAAGCAGCGAGCGAAGATACGAGAGGCCAGGGGCGGCTTCTCTCTTTGGTCTGGCGGTCAGATCCCCAAAATCTGTCCGAGATCAAAAAAGGCTGTCAAGTTTCTCATGTCCCACTCATCTTGCATTCCAGTTGTAGATATACTTATCTTAAGTTGTGTTATTTAGCATTAGACAGAGGATAAATACTAATTATACGTCAGCGGTGATAGGTAATAAAATAAGAATAGGACAATTAGACAATAATTTAAAAAGAATAAAGGTATATAACCCATTAAAAATAAAAAAAAATAAAAATAAATTAAAAAGTATTTGTAGCAAACTAAAAACATAAATACACAATGCCACGGTTTACCAGAACACAGTCAGGGGAAGGAAAAGCGTGGAGCAAAACAGAAAAACAGACTAAGGAAGTTACATCGAAAAAGACAGAAAATGAAAGGAACAAAAGCCCTGGACTAAAAGATAGGCCTACAGAAATAGGGGATAAAATTGAAACCTTAAAAAAAAAAAATAAAAGTGAGGTCTGAATCAAAATAAAGTCAGAGAATCAAATAAAACCAGCCACGAGAAAGAGATAGAAATAATGACAACCAGATCGCACTCCGGGGAAGAAAATGCGAGGACCATTCCAGCTGGAAATGATAGAACTCCAAACCTGACAGAAAAGAACAGGACCGCAAGCCTATAGTCAA